>CP092864.1:187355506-187753006 GCA_030710605.1 Cordylochernes scorpioides
AAGACCAAATAAATAAATATTGTGTAGCATTTTGGTAACAGCATTGTTACCATCTTCAGACAGAGGTACAGTAGAACTACCTCCCTGTAAAGGACACCTAATTGCAGAGCCAAAGTATCTTTTAGGGATAGGTTGCCTCTTACCAGAGAGTTGCTAAATAGTAAAAATGGTTATTTTGCAAATAAAAACTGTCCTTTGAAGAGAGGTGTTCTCTAGTGGGAGTGTCCTCTCATGGAGGTTGTTCTACTGTACTACTTTTACTAGTACTTGTACTTTGTCGGAAGAAGGTAACAATGCTGTTACCAAAACGTCACATAATATTTATTCATTTGGTCTTATTACCTTATGTTTAATTATATATTAAGTTTATTAGTTCACTGTATTTTAGGGATCTAATGATTGATCTCTTCATTATGTGATGGAAACATTTTAGCAGCGTGAAAATATAGTTAGATTTTATCATGCCAACATTTTTAGGTTTACGCTCATTGACGAAACTTAAGGAAGTTGTACCTTTTAGCATGTATATTGGGATTCAGACAATAACTCTGAAAGATATTTCAGTGACCTTCATTGAAGACACACGAGATAAACAAATGTGAAAAAAAATTACCTCTGTCTGACAACCGAAAATATCAAAGATTTTCCACTTCCTTAAGTTTTGTCCATGAGTGTAATTATTCGTGAAATTTTTCACCCTATGTGCGATAGATTAATACTTTATTATCTAGATTAAGGTGAAAAAATTAATAAGGCTTAGAACTGGCCATTGTTCTAGACCAGGGACCAGCAACCTGCGGCTCTTTGGATGTGAAGCTGCATGCAGTACTCACATAAATAAAGTTTTATTTATTAGAGTACCATTTATTGTGGGAAGGAATAATTGTAGACTTTTCAGACTAAAAAGGTTACCGACCCCTGTTCTAGACCTATTCTTAGAATGCACTAATGTTTTGGGTAATTATAAAGAGTATTTTCTAGAATAATAATTTCATAAATTAGATGATATACAGGGTGTACCAGGTAAATTGGGAATTTCAACAATGGTATTTTAACTGAAATTTTTTGCAAGTAAAAATTAAAATATCCGAATGAAATTTGACACAGTAGTAGATAAAAGGATATAGTTTTTATTTATTCAATGAAGTTTCCATTATTAGCTACAACAGTCTCGAGGCGAGTGCGGAATGAAGCACAGGCCTTGGCGACGATGACCTTGTCCATTTGGGTCATCACCGTGTGAACTGCTTTCTTGACAGACTGGATGGTGGTATGAGGAGCTTTGTTGACATCTCTCTCAACAACGCCCCATACATAGTAGTCGAGGGGATTGCAATCTGGAGAATTAGGGGGCCAAATATCAGGACCCCAGTGACTAGGGACGTTAAGTGTCAGCCACGATTGTGTCTTTTTTGCCTTATGGGCTGGAGCTGAGTCCTGTTGGAAGACATACTTCCTTCCTGCGGCCACCATGTCCATCCAAGGCTTCACAAAGGTCTCCAGAACATTGATGTAGGTGTCAGCGTTCATCCTATGGCCCTTCTCAAAGAAATGGGGAGGCATGACATCACCTTCACTGCTGATAACGCCAAGGACCATTACGGAGGCAGGAAATTTCGTGTGCATCACGACAGGTATCTCTGAGGGGTCTTTACAGATCCACGTCAAATTTCTTTTCGTCAGAGAAGAACCTTAGCATGCCAAAAGAGTCGTGTTTCAGGTTGTCGAGGAGGGCAGCAGCCTTTCCTTTTCTGTTATTCTTCATATTCTCAGTCAGCAACTGACCTTTCCGAAGGGCATAAGACTTGAGACCAAGGTCCTCATGGATAGTTCTGACAATTGTCATAGAGCCAACGTCCATTTTCTGGGCTATGGCCCTCATGCTCTTCCCAGGGTTTCCATCAATCTTCTCCTTGACATTTTTGACAAATTCTTCGCCTCTTACCCTGTCCGATCGACGCGAGTGCTTTTTCCTTGTAGCTATCCCCTCTTTGTTACTGTCGGCCTCATCAAACTGCTTCTTGACACGATAAATAGTGGCTTTGGGCAACTTAAGAAAATCCACTATATCTTTGGGGCTCCTTCCGGCGCGCAGAGCAACGATGATGGCAGCTCGATTTTCAAATTCTCGGTTACTCTTCATCACTACACTGCGCACACATGTACTGTTGCATTTTACATGAATATGGCTACGTAATGAAAAAAAAAACAAGTTTTTAATCTCAAGTAGTTTTTGTTTTATGGACTGTCAAAGTTAGTCCCAATTTACCTGGTACACCCTGTATAATATAATTATAGTGATTCATTTATCATATAATGATAATCATCTTAATCAACTAGCATCCAACACTAACCAACTGAAACCTCTGATACCTTGGGTGTGTTGAATTAAAACTGTAGATGACTGCACCTGTTATGATTGATCATACAACACTGACAACTAAGTTGTACAGGGAAGAATGAAATAAAGTAGAAATAAAGATGTAGGAGATGGCCTTACAGCAGTCTGGTGGGGGTCTGGCACAGCTGGGTGTGGAAGCGAGTCCAGCGATCCACTCTCCTCGCCACCACATGACCTACAGCACAGCAGGACTTGGCCAGCGCGGCATCGTGCTCCAGTGCCATGGGGGCCGTGGACAGAGGGGGGAAGTGGGTGTCCCCCACCTCAGGTGGGGAGCTGCCCCCTTCTCTATCAGTAGGGGCACACAGCAGAAGCAAGGGCCTGTCCTTGGAGGTGTGGGGCAGGGGGCACTTCTCTCCCAGCTGCTCCCTGTCTGCCACCAGCCACTGGCGGCTGCACTCCACCCCGGCCTGCTCCGCCAGGTGGGGGGCCAGCTGTCCAATCCTGCACCAGTGTGTAACTCATGTCAGTGAGGTGCAGTATTCCCTATATTATGTTTTGGTTACTCCAATGACAAAAGCCCATAGTTATGTTAAAGGAGGAAACTTTTTTTTTTTTTTAAATAAGAGGTTACATGTTGTTTCTTATCCCCTTGTGTGAAGATTACACGAATTCCATGAGTTTATGCTCCTCGAGCTGTTTTATGATAAGCAGCGGCCTCTCCCAAAGGTCCTGTTTAGTACATATAATGCAAGCCAAAATGTATTCTGGAGCTGCAGGTGCCAAGCTACATTTTGGGCACGTGGGATAGAGGTTACATGTGGTTATGCCTAACAACAACTGGCGAAGGAGACAGCCTTTTTTTAATCTTCTTATCTTCTTTGTTCACCGTATCGGCGCGGCAGTTACGTCACATCCAGTGACGCCATGATACCACACCCCACTACCTCATCTTACATTACTACATCTCATTGTAGGTCTTGATTTTAGCGCAACGCTGCTACCTATTAACTTGATTGTTTGTTTTAAGTGATGGGTTTCAAGTGCACAGGCAGGTCTACAATAGCTACATTCTGTACCTTGGTCTCTGAAGCTATTAGATGAACATCTTACATTTATTTAGTTGGATTTGGTCTTGTCACTATATGTTTTTACTTCTTATTCAAATTGTCACACACCAAAATTCTTTTTTTTTTTTTGTTATAGATTTTCTAGAACTTACAAAACAAGCATGGAAAGTTATCACAATGGAACCTCATTAGAACATCCTCTTATTATAAAAAGCAAGGAAGTTATAGCGTGATAATTCTAAGGTCCCAAGTTTTATGCCTCAATTATGTTTACACCTTGGTTAGAACAACTTAGAAATCTTGGTCCCAAATGATATTGTTATAGCGAAGTTTGACTAACAAACTTTCAGATTTTAAATAATATTGAGTGTTAAATGTACTAGGTAAAGGTTTCATCTAAAAAAATGTGATGAAAAAGTGTGTGCACAAAGAAAAATGAACAAACAAAGAAGAAAGAAGATAGGCAGGCAATAGGGAACGGTGGTCTCATGTGACATTTTACATGTACATTAGGTTAGCTGACATCTCCCCAACCCACTGATAGGTATGGGACAAGATTGCAGTGGATGCAAATTTACATCAGCCGCCAACGATTTTATATTTAACTAGCGGATGTGCCCGGCTTCGCCCGGGTTTTTACCCGAGTAAAGGTTTGTCTAACGAACATTTGTTAAAACAATTCTCTATAAACTTATTTAAAAAAGAAGATATATTTTGATAATTTGAAACTTGTAAATTTGAATCTCTCGATAAAGTGAACATTTTTTCCCGGTCCCTGTGTGCCGTGTCATCCTGAATTTTGTCTTTCCTAATTTTCTACATTACAAAATCATCGTTTTATCTAGTGAACATTTTTTTCCGGTCCCTTGAAAAATACTCGATAAGTTGAATAAAATCAATATTAATTGGTTCCCTCGGTAATTGGAAGTTAAAGGAATAGTATCTTCGCCTTGGAATTGTATCATTATTCTTGTCTCAAATAAATTGCCGTGTCATCCTGAGATAATCTTACTTTTGATAAATAATATTTAAGATTTTATTATATATATTATATTATATATATATTACACGTTATTTGTTTTCTTGGCCGACTGTTTTACATATGGTGTTATCTTAAAATTGCTTGTTTTGAATATTTTTTTAGATTGAGATTATTAGCTAGTATGTAAAAAAATTAACTCTGTTGAAATTTAATTTTGTATTTATATATAAATAAAATTAACTCTGTTGATTTTTTTTGTATTTAATCGATAACAGCGAAGTTACGCATGTTAATGTTAGGGAAAAATATTTTGATGTTAAGCAAAACCTGCTCCATCTCGTTTTACATAAATGTTGAAAATTTGGTTGAAATTGATGCATTGTAACGAAAGTTTTTAGTGATGTACACTTATGAAATTTGCATTTTATTAATATAGATTTTAGAAATCGTGGATGCGAATTCGCATCCTTCGGTCCAAAGTGTGCAAAGTTCTTAATTTTATCTTTTAATTAAAACCAGATGTTTTGGTATGTATGTCCTGAAGCCATTCAAATTAAAGCACAGACCAGAGAGAGAGAGAGATTGAGACTACTCTTATTGTATGGGTCATATAAGATTATACAAGGTTAAATATAAAATAAATGAATAAATATACAGTTAAACCTGTCTATAGCACCCCCTCTAAATAGCACCTTCCTCTCTATAATGTCTGATTTTAAATACGTAATACGATGCGATTTACATTAAAAGTGACCTGTCTATAGCACCCCCTCTCTATAGCACCCATTTTGGTGAGTCCCAAGAGGAGGCGCTATAGACAGGTTTAACTGTATATAAAAGAGATGGAGAGAGAGAGAGGGACTTACGTGAGGTTGTCTTTCTTGAGATAGACAATCATCTCCTTGCCCTCGTTGACAAAGAGGCAGTGCACTGGCTGCCGGGAGATGATGTCTGTCACAGTGTCAAAGAACTTCTCAAAGGTCCAGATCAGGTCCGAGGACCTCTCCAGGAGCCGGGCCAGCAGTGGAGTGACCAGCTTCTGCAGACCTCTGGGTACAACAGCCTGGTGTCAGACATCTGGTCCACATTGGTGACAAACACTGGGATTACACTGCCCCTTCTTTATTTGAAAGAAAACAACAACAACAGTTTAAAATCCACATATTACAGTGTGTATAACCAATAAGCCACATGTTTATAAGACACAATTTGAATCATAGATTAGAACAACAAGATAATAAGACCTAATTCAAATAAATTTATAGTGTGTGAAGTTTTGGTAACAGCAATGTTACCATAATTTAGTCTTTTGTCTGATGATGGTAATAATGCTGCTACTGAAACGTTACACACTATAATTTATTTGGTTTTATTACCTTGTAGTTCAACAGTATAACCACATTAATTACTTTTATACCAACTATAATTCAACACCAATTTTAATTCCATAGAAAATTCTGTTCCTTGGGGTGTTGAATTAAAGAAGTTGGACTGTATATAGTGATTACGATGTCTTCTATAGCAAAAAATATATAAATGATTTGAATTTTTTTAAATATGGGCTAATTGCTTTGAAACATAAGGTAATAAATTAAGAAAAAGGCAATTCTGGAATAATTAAAAATCAACG
The DNA here is from genome assembly GCA_030710605.1 of Cordylochernes scorpioides. NCBI lineage: Eukaryota > Metazoa > Arthropoda > Arachnida > Pseudoscorpiones > Chernetidae > Cordylochernes > Cordylochernes scorpioides. The sequence continues at coordinate 187,361,530 of CP092864.1, forward strand.
AGAATAGTTGATATTTATTTCGATAGATGGTGCAAGCCATCAGCAACTTTCAGTTGCACAATAAGGAAATGCCTTTTTCTTAATTTATGCACCTTATTCCAGTACAATATCACACATTTGTACAATTTTTTCACATAAGGTAATAAGACCACATCCAAATATAAAAACTGATCATCAAGACAGTTCATCTATTTGTATGTGGTCTTGTTACCCATGTTTCTAATCTAAAATTCAAATTGTCCTTATCATACTGGTAGTTGGTGCTCTGTGCTCCAGGAATCTAGGTTTTCTGAATCTATATATCTCTATCATGCCAACTATTTTGATAAGCTGGTTGCTAGTAACCAGAATTTACTCCGCTATTGCCGGTCCCAAGCCCGGATGAAAAAGGAGGAGGGGGAGCAGTAACAAGCTTGCTAAAAAAACCTGGGCACAGCTGGCCCGGCTGATAGTACCCTGTAAGGGCTCCTAATCCAGGGATACAGGATGAGCAGCGTTTGTACTCCATGTTAGGAGCGGCTGCACATGGCGTCTGTTCCTCATGTCAGAGGCGGCCATTTCTTTTGGAGCTAAGTCGGCCTGCGACTGAGTAGTGCTCCCAGTCTTAATGACAAAGGCAGATGCATTCTACTTCACCCAATCATGATGGTTGTCAAACAGACACCATCAAAAAGCTTTACAAGCTTGATACCCTAATATGATTGAGTGGAGATAAGAAAGAAGAAGAAGACTGTAGCTATTGTATGGTTAGGTACAATTTAAGGATATCGTTGCAAGCCGGCAATGAGAGAGGAGAATCTGTGGAAGACTGGGTCTTAATAAAGGCTGTGTGTGTGTGGTTAGGTACAATTTGGATTATAGTTTAGAAACATAAAAATGGGCTAATTGCTTTTAAACATAAGGTAACGAGATCAAATCTAAATAAATAAATAGTGTGTAGGCTTCGGTGATAACAATACTATGTAAAATACATGCTGTAATATTTTTTTCTCATTGATAACTTTTGTATGATGATGGTAACAATGTTGTTACCAAAACATCACACACTATTGATTTGTTTTTAATCTTATTACCTTGTTTTTTAAAGCTATTGTAGTTTTGGGAACCAATTCAGTGGATGAGTGAGACCAATAATTGGATGTAGTTTCTATTGTGTTCATATTATATAGAAAGACCCCAATCTTACACAGGTCAGGTTACCCCCATATTCCTCAAGGGAGTACACTTTACTGTATATATTATAGTACATTCAAATTAATGAGAAAACATAATTCAGACTACATAGGAAAATCCAAGCCTGAGAAGACCAATAAGTAAACTAGGAGAGTGATGTTTTTGGAAACAACACAATCAGACTATAGGAATTAGTGAGGTTTATATATTAAAAAAATCTCCAATGGCCCCCGATTCTTGCAAAAATTCAACCCCACCAGCGAGTACAAGTAACCAAATGGGGCTCTGGCACATTTGTAAATGCAAATTTGAACGGCTTTTCACATGTGTAGACATGTGGCACACTTACAGTAAAAGCAGTTGTCAACTTCTACCTACCATGATTAGCATGGCCAGTACCACATATACTAATGATAATAAAAAAAAAAAAATGTTTATATATTGTCTTGATACTTTGGAATAGAGAAACCTAAGGTAACAAGACCACCTCAATAAACTGAGTAAGGTTTCAATTATACAAAGCTGTTACCAAAACATCATGCGCAGTTTATTTATGTGGTCTTGTTTACCTTATATTTTAATATAGTCATTCTTACAAGATAGGGAACAATGTGGTGTTAAGGAGATATCCTTACAGACTGGGTTTACTTACACACTGAGGAGACAGGTCTTGGGAAGCTCTCTGCTCCACTCTATAGGTCCATCCTCCACACTCTGGACTCCTGAGATCACCCCGGACTGCTTGTTGTCTGTGATCTTGAACCTGGATCACACTTGGTTGGAGAGTTGACACTTATAGCAATATGCTCAGATTGTGTTGTTGTTTCTTATCCCCTTGTGCAAAGATTATACAAATTTCATGAATCCATGCTCCTCGAGCTATTTGATGACAAGCAGTGGCCACTTTCAAAGTGCAAATCAACATTTAATATCATGGGATGGGGTGTAGGGATGCAGCTTTTATTGATCATGGCACCATTTTTATTTTTACTCAAGCATCATCATAACAAGGGAGACATACAGTGGAAACTCATTATAACAACTGTTATAACAACAGCTAAAGAATTATGTCTTAAAACACAGAGGGGGACAACTTTATAAATATGTTATAACACCAAGTTGTCCTATGTTATAACGAGGTTCCACACTGTACATTATAAAATTCTTTAGAAAGATGATAAAGCACAATTTGGATTATAGATTAGAGCTACAAGAAAATAAGACCTAATCCAAATAAATTAAAAGCGTGAGACTTTTCAGTAAGAGTACTATTTAAGAACATGCTGTGATATTTTTTCACATTTATTATTTTGTCTGATGATGGTAACAACGCTGTTACCGAAACATCACACACTATTAATTTATTTGGATTAGGTCCTTTTTTTCTTGTTTCTTTAGAAAGAATTATGACACTAAGGGTTGCTGCCAGGTAGATTTGGGCCCAACAAACTACAAAACAGAACAGCAGCCTAATTAAATTCTAGACTATGGGAGAGAACCAAATAAATTCTCCAACACTCCACCTGTGTTGAAGAGCCACTCACATGGTCTCCCGGTTGGTCCTGCCTCCGTAGGGCCGGAATGGCAGTGTGCCGGTGGCAGTGTGGTAGAGGGTGACTCCGATACTCCACAAGTCCACCGTGGCCTTGAAGGACTTGGTGATAGGGTAGCGGAGGACAGCAGGCTTGTACATGTCTGGGTGCTATGGCACAGAGGGTTATCTGGAGGATGAAACTGAACAATTAAGGCTAAATGAAGGGAGGGAGTGTTAACAATAACACTGACTGGAGATAAATACATCCATCAAACAGAGATAGAATTAAAGATGGCTAAAATACCAGCCAGGTTTCTAATGTAGATTAGCCAGCCCCACACTAGTAGAATGTAGGATTACTTGTATTTTCAAGATACAACAATAGGGGGTCGGTGAAAGGTTGGTTAAACTGTTTGGTTTTCTACCACTACGACCCGGGTTCGATTCCCGCATTGGACACTTTTTTTTTTTATTAAAAAAAAAAAAAAATGCTCCAATGGCATACTTGCAAAAGTCCAACCCCACCAGTGAGTGCAAGTAACCAAACGGGGCTCTGGCACATTTATAAGTGCAAAGTCGAACTGCTTTTCACATGTGTAGACATATGGTGCACATACAGTAAAAGCAGTCGCCTATTTCTACCCACCTATAGATTATAGATAACTTGTTATATTTTAAAACATATTTTGTTTTGGCCCCACACTAGTAGAGTGTAGGATTACAGAAAGACAATACACAGTTAAAAACAAAGAAATTCAATCCTTTCACAATAGGTTTCTTTTATCAACTTTAACTGCAAGCTTTAGAGCTCTCACTCTTCAATGGACAGAAGGTGATTAGGGTGAATATGGTTGTTTTATAAGAGATTCCAATCCGAGCATGATAGAATCCATTTGATAGAAACTATTGCAGACCACCAGTAAGTAACCCACCAGGTACTCCTCAGTGCCATGCAGAGACATGAAAGGCTGGTCATCCTTCAGCTCCCTAGCAGCTCCAAAGTCCGACAGTTTGTAGATGGACCTGGACAGTCCCAATGGACTCAGAGACCAAAGTAGAGGACTGAATGGATATTCACCTTCCATCCTCCGCAATGAACTTCATGATGTTGGCAGGCTTGAGGTCCCTGTGGGTGATCTCCATGTTCCTGAGGTACTCTATCCCGGAACCTACACAGCCACAGCACTGCAGCTGGATGGGTCGGTGGAGCAGCACATTCCAATCAACATGATTTTATCAACAACACACTGCCAAATATTCTGAATGCTTGAGAATTTTGTGTTGTTACAGGTTTGAGTATATCTCTATTGAATCAGTCTCACAAAAATCTGAGACTACTTATTATCTTCTTTGCTTATCCCTAGTACACGTGGTACAGGCCATGATAATCATGGTGGGTAGAAGGCGACTGCTTTTACTGTAAGTGCATCACACGTCTACACATGTGAAAAACAGTTCGACTTTTGCACTTACAAATGTGCCAAAGCCCCATTTGGTTACTTGTACTCGCTGGTGGGGTTGGACTTTTGCAAGAATCGGGGGCCATTGGAGCATTTTTTTTTTTTTTAAATCAAAAAAAGTGCCCAATGCAGGAATCGAACCCGGTTGGTAGCGGTCGGAAACCAACAGTTTAGACCATCCTTCCACCGACCCCCACTACTTATTATAAACAAGTCTTTTTGATTTGTCCTATGTAGGTTGCAATATTAAATGTACATTATCGAAAAAAATGAACAGTAGAACCTCCCTGTAAAGGACACCTAATTGCAGAACCGAAGTGTCCTTTAGGGAAAGGTGTCCTCCTACCGGAAAGATGCTATATTGTAAAAATGGTAATTTTGCAAATGAAAACTGTCCTTTGTAGAGAGGTGTCCCTCTAAAGGGAGGTTCTACTGTTTATAAATTACTATAGAATATTAGTAAGTCACACAGGCAATGGAATATTTCATTAAACCTTAAAATGTGTTAAGACAATAAAATACAGTAAAACCCCTCTATAGTGAAGCCCAATGAGACTGAACTTTTGGTTCACTAGAGCCACAGTTTGGAATTTTTTTTTTACTTTTCAATATTTTTAGGTCATTTAATTAAAGGACAGCTATACACATAGGAAAAGGCTGTCTCTTAATAATGTTCACGTTGTTTTCATTCTCTAAATTTACCTATTTCCTTACATTAATATTAAATAATAAAAGAAGTCATTTTAATGATAGGTTCTTCTTATCATGATGGTAACGTGTACCTCTAGGTCTAATTTACAAATCAAGATCAAATCTTAAGCACAAAGTTTTATTAATTATATATTCAAAGATATAAATTGATTTTAAAACATCTCTTTATCACATTATATAATACAATGTTTACTTGGAAAAATGTCTCTAATACCTTGTTGTTTGAAAGCACTTTTCAAGCATTGTCCCTTTCAAATAAAGTTGATAGTATTTTTATTCCATTTCCAGTTTCCATATATTCTTTTGAAGTCTAGATAATTTGTTTTGTTTTAACCTGTCATGCAAACCATTGCTGGCTTTGAAATCATCATATTTCATGACATTGAAACATTTTTTGTTGCATTATGGGTCCATTTATTTGAAGGTTTTTGCCTAGGTTAAACTAGCGTTATAAAACACTTATAAAAGGGGATGCTAACACGTAAAATCACAGCAAAAGTTGGGGTTGATTCCACTTTGTAGCAATTTTCAATAGCCTTCTATTTTTATCTCTTATAATAGAAAAGTTATATTTTCTTATTTTAACATGTGAAATTTTGCCTGCGTTGTTTCACTTTGAAAAGCGTTGATAAAAGATTTTTTTAGAACGCCTTTCTTTACTTTTTCTTTTCTATTTTGGAAGACATTTGCATTTTTCTATTTGAAATTTGATGAATGCAAAGGCAATTTTTAAATAAAAAGTATAATATGTAAAAATTTATATAACAAGCTGCAAGTAAATGTGTACAAACAATGGCATTAAATTTATTGGTTTGAAATTGCGATCTGTGAGCTGAAACATGGCCAAAATTTTGTTTTAAAAATCTATCGATTACAATTTTTAGTTTGCTATAAGCTTAGTATTTTAAATAGAATTTATTATTTTGGGACTTAAAATTAATTTGTTACAGGGATATTTTGTTATTTAAAAAATCGCAAAGTGTGTTATAACAATGGTACTTTCAATGGAATGGAATTGGGGATTACCTTAGGATCGTTATAAGGGAAGTCTCACTATATCCTGGGTTTGTATTAGCAGGGTTTTACTGTATTTTTGTAGAGTCAAAAGAGATGGAGTTATAATCAGAAAGGAAAAGTTAAGATGACTCAATCACTGTGTAGTAGCAGTGCTGCAACCACAATAATAGCCGGGTTTGGAGGGTAGCAAAGTTCAAAACTCCACTCAGTAAACACTACCTATGGTGCACCCAGTGGAGAGGTACTTACTGGTACACTCAGTGGAGAGGTACTTACTGAGATCCTTGAGGACTGTGAGGAACTCCTCCTCCTCCAGACCAAACTGGTTGATAGGGTCATCCAGGATGTAGCCCAGGGATCCTCCGGCACACAGCTCCATCACCAGCACCTTGCTCTGCTGCTCCAGCTGCACCACACCCTCTCATTAACACACTCCCTCCCAATCATATACCAGCCTGCGATCTGCCACTATCCCTGAAGAGACAATCCCACTATCCCTGAAGAGCCAATCGTGTGCCAGCCTGTGATCTGGCGCTATCCCTGAGGAGCCAATCATGTGCCAATGTGTAGTGTGTAAAGTATTAATCCCACTATCCCTGAGGAGCCAATCATGTGCCAATGTGTAGTGTGTAAAGTATTAATCCCACTATCCCTGATGAGCCAATCATGTGCCAATGTGTAGTGTGTGAAGTATTAATCCCACTATCCCTGATGAGCCAATCATGTGCCAATGTGTAGTGTGTGAAGTATTAATCCCACTATCCCTGATGAGCCAATCATGTGCCAATGTGTAGTGTGTGAAGTATTAATCCCACTATCCCTGATGAGCCAATCATGTGCCAATGTGTAGTGTGTGAAGTATTAATCCCACTATCCCTGAGGAGCCAATCATGTGCCAATATGTAGTGTGTAAAGTATTAATCCCACTATCCCTGAGGAGCCAACCATGTGCCAATGTGTAGTGTGTGAAGTATTAATCCCACTATCCCTGATGAGCCAATCATGTGCCAATGTGTAGTGTGTGAAGTATTAATCCCACTATCCCTGATGAGCCAATCATGCGCCAATGTGTAGTGTGTGAAGTATTAATCCCACTATCCCTGATGAGCCAATCATGTTCCAATGTGTAGTGTGTGAAGTATTAATCCCTGATGAGCCAATCATGTGCCAATGTGTAGTGTGTGAAGTATTAATCCCACTATCCCTGAGGAACCAATCATGTGCCAATATGTAGTGTGTAAAGTATTAATCCCACTATCCCTGAGGAGCCAATCATGTGCCAATGTGTAGTGTGTGAAGTATTAATCCCACTATCCCTGATGAGCCAACCATGTGCCAATGTGTAGTGTGTGAAGTATTAATCCCACTATCCCTGATGAGCCAATCATGTGCCAATGTGTAGTGTGTGAAGTATTAATCCCACTATCCCTGATGAGCCAATCATGTTCCAATGTGTAGTGTGTGAAGTATTAATCCCTGATGAGCCAATCATGTGCCAATGTGTAGTGTGTAAAGTATTAATCCCACTATCCCTGAGGAACCAATCATGTGCCAATATGTAGTGTGTAAAGTATTAATCCCACTATCCCTGAGGAGCCAATCATGTGCCAATGTGTAGTGTGTGAAGTATTAATCCCACTATCCCTGATGAGCCAATCATGTGCCAATATGTAGTGTGTAAAGTATTAATCCCACTATCCCTGAGGAGCCAATCATGTGCCAATGTGTAGTGTGTGAAGTATTAATCCCACTATCCCTGATGAGCCAATCATGTGCCAATGTGTAGTGTGTGAAGTATTAATCCCACTATCCCTGATGAGCCAACCATGTGCCAATGTGTAGTGTGTGAAGTATTAATCCCACTATCCCTGATGAGCCAATCATGTGCCAATGTGTAGTGTGTGAAGTATTAATCCCACTATCCCTGAGGAGCCAATCATGTGCCAATGTGTAGTGTGTGAAGTATTAATCCCACTATCCCTGATGAGCCAATCATGTGCCAATGTGTAGTGTGTGAAGTATTAATCCCACTATCCCTGATGAGCCAATCATGTTCCAATGTGTAGTGTGTGAAGTATTAATCCCTGATGAGCCAATCATGTGCCAATGTGTAGTGTGTGAAGTATTAATCCCACTATCCCTGATGAGCCAATCATGTTCCAATGTGTAGTGTGTGAAGTATTAATCCCTGATGAGCCAATCATGTGCCAATGTGTAGTGTGTGAAGTATTAATCCCACTATCCCTGATGAGCCAATCATGTGCCAATGTGTAGTGTGTGAAGTATTAATCCCACTATCCCTGATGAGCCAATCATGTTCCAATGTGTAGTGTGTGAAGTATTAATCCCTGATGAGCCAATCATGTGCCAATGTGTAGTGTGTGAAGTATTAATCCCACTATCCCTGATGAGCCAATCATGTTCCAATGTGTAGTGTGTGAAGTATTAATCCCTGATGAGCCAATCATGTGCCAATGTGTAGTGTGTGAAGTATTAATCCCACTATCCCTGAGGAGCCAATCATGTGCCAATGTGTAGTGTGTGAAGTATTAATCCCACTATCCCTGATGAGCCAATCATGTGCCAATGTGTAGTGTGTGAAGTATTAATCCCACTATCCCTGATGAGCCAATCATGTTCCAATGTGTAGTGTGTGAAGTATTAATCCCTGATGAGCCAATCATGTGCCAATGTGTAGTGTGTGAAGTATTAATCCCACTATCCCTGATGAGCCAATCATGTTCCAATGTGTAGTGTGTGAAGTATTAATCCCTGATGAGCCAATCATGTGCCAATGTGTAGTGTGTGAAGTATTAATCCCTGATGAGCCTATCATGTTCCAATGTGTAGTGTGTGAAGTATTAATCCCACTATCCCTGAGGAGCCAATCATGTGCCAATGTCTAGTGTGTGAAGTATTAATCCCACTATCCCTGATGAGCTATCATGTGCCAATGTGTAGTGTGTGAAGTATTAATACCTGATGAGCCTATCATGTTCCAATGTGTAGTGTGTGAAGTATTAATCCCACTATCCCTGATGAGCCAATCATGTGCCAATGTGTAGTGTGTGAAGTATTAATCCCACTATCCCTGATGAGCCAATCATATTCCAATGTGTAGAGCATGAAGATTATTCTGTAGCCAATCACTTCTGTAGAGCTAAGCTCATCTTTAACCTTCTGGTTCAATCTCTATGATATGCAAAAAAAAAGACTGAACTACTTTGGACACATAAAAAAGATGTTGAGAAATATAATAGGAAGAGAGGAAGACCTTCAATGAGCTGGCGAGAAGGGGTCAAGGAGGATATTGGAAGGTCACTTCCAGTGATGGCCACTAACACATTAATTTGGAGAATATTTATCCATAGTCACAAAAGGTTGACTTGTTCTCTACATGAGATGTTAGGTGTGTCTTGGTATGGTCATTGTAAAGATAAAGGCTGTCAACAATATATTCTTATACTTTGATAATAGTGGAAGCATATTAATTGAAACATTCCTGACAGGAAAGAAAAAGTAAAGTACATTCAAATATTGCTATAACAACACGACTTGGGGCCTAAAAAAATTATATTCCTATAACCATGGTAACAAGACCATATCCAAAATAAATAAATTTACATGTTGCTTTACTTTTTTTTTTTGCTTATCCCTAGTACACATGGATGTGGTATAGGCCAGGATAATTATGGTGGGTAGAAGTAGGCGACTGCTTTTACAGTAAGTGCATCACATGTCTACACATGTAAAAAGCAGTTCGACTTTGCACTTACAAATGTGCCAGAGCCCCGGTTGCTTTAGTGCATAATAACATTGATACTGAAACATCAATTTATTTATTTATTTAGATGTGGTCTTACTACCCTATGCTTCTAATCCAAACTGCACCTTATCTAATTGTTGTTGTTATAACTATGATTAAAACTATCACCAGTTAAAGCTTAGAATTATGATGTTAAAACCATGTGGCCATTATCAAAGAAAGACCATTATAACAATTCTCCAATTAGTAGATGTTTATATTTTTTAAGACCTAAATATCGAAAGAAAATATACTGCACAGTATTTGGCGCCGCTAAAGTGCATATAGCTGCAGCTTGATTGTGCTCCCAAATATTTTCTATTTTAATTCCATCTAAAGGCATTTTTATCCATTGTAAATGCATATGTTGGATTTTAATTTGTTATACACCTATATTTCCTATAAATTTAATTCATTAATTTAATCATTTTATTACTCATATGCAAATATACGACAGTTTGCTTATATGCAAATTAGATAACAATAGTTTCTATTTTTGATACTTGGAGAAAATACTTGACGAAATATTTCTTGATTTTGATAGCAAATATTCTTTAAAAAAATCAAAAATTAACTAAAAATGATATGACATATTTGTCATCTATGATAAAATCAAACAAATAATGGAGTAGACACTCGCTGTGGGAAATTGATAAAGAAAGCACATTAGAAAAATTAACAGTCACACTATTGATAAAGTAATCGATAAAAAAAATTCAATAAAATTATCAAAAAACACCAATGGTTATGAATGCTCAAGCCGTTCATCATGACACTGAATTAATAGATAAAAGGTAAGAAATTGATAAGGCACAATTTGGATTATAAATTATAAACACAAGGTAATAACGTCACACGCTATTGATTTATTTGGATTTGGTCTTATTACCTTGTGTTTAAAAAGGTAAGAAACTTATAAAGATGAATTTACATTAGTTGCAACTTCTGCTAGTGATGGTTTAAATGTTGACCTGATTCAATCAATCTCCAGTAATATAAAGACCATTAGTGAAAGTGACAAAAATATTAAAATCAATATAATTATCAACACAAGTGTCTCTTGTGGGACTTTGATGCGGAAAAAAGTTCTATCTTCTTTTTCTTTCTTATCTCCACTCAATCATATTAGGGTATCAAGCTTGTAGAGCTTGAGACTTTTGATGGTTTGGGTGAAGTAGAATATGTCTGCCTTTGTCATCAAGACTGGGAGCACCACTCAGTGGCAGGTCGACTTAGCTCCAAAAGAAATGGCCGCCTCTAACATGAGGAACAGACACCATGTGCAGCCGCTCCTAACATGGAGTACAAATGCTGCTCATCCTGTATCCCTAAATCAGGAGCCCTTACAGGGTACTATCAGCCGGGCCAGCTGAGCCCAGGTTTGTTACCGAGCTTGTTACTGCTTCCCCTCCTCCTTTTTCATCAGAAAAATAAGTAAATTTTAAATATAGAATGTTTGTTATTTGGGAGTGTGATGCCCATCAATAAGCTGATTGGGTGTATATTGAAAGAAGGAGAATCTTTAACGCCATTGGAGTTTGCCTCAGTAGAGAGCACACATTTAAGATATGAAGACAACCAACCAAAGATGTAATGTGGGACATCAGCAGCAGGATTGCTAACACATCCATGGCTGTCTGATTGATGGTAAAATGCCACTAAGGTTTATTTAAGATCAACTTGATCTTGTTTTTCAGTTTTTAAATCTTCATCTACAATCTTTCCAATTTATGCTATATATTTGTAGTAAATATCAAAACCAATTTTAGTAATATTCTGAAAAAAAAAGTATTATCTGTATTTTTATAGAGGCAAAGTGCGCTCTGGAAAATAAAATGGAAAAAGAAAATAGTCCTTGAAATAGAAGGCAAATAATATGACTTGAATCACCTAGAATCTTGGTTCATGTGTTCTATCCAATTTAATTTGCATATACAGTAGAACCTCCATGAGAGGACACTCACGCTAGAGGACACCCCTCTATAAAGGACAGTTTTTATTTACAAAATTATCATTTTTACTATTTAACAACTTTCCTGTAAGTGGACACCTCTCTCTAAAGGACACTTTGACTCTGAAATTAGGTGTCCTTTACAGAGAGGTAGTTCTACTGTAGCTCATTCTCTAACAAAAAAAAAAGCAACAAAGCTTACATCCTCCTCGATGGCAAGCAGCTTGACAATGTTCTCGTGATTGAGCTTGCTGAAGACATCAAACTCCCGGATGTGACCCTGGTAGTGCCGTAGGTGGTTGGGGAAGGTCTTCACAGCGATGGGTTCCCCGGTGGTCTGCCACACAACAACACCATTGATAAAGAAGCTGGCAAACAGGCCTGTGAGAACCCACCTTGTTGACCCCACGGTACACAATCCCTGAAGCTCCCTTCCCCAAGATGGAGGTGGTGCTCCAGATATAGTTGGCTGAGCCATGGATGAAGGACACAGGCTTCCTCGACATGGCAAGCCTGGAAACACCATCCAAATATAAGCTATGCAAATATAAAGCTGTCACAAAATTTTGTAAACACTTGCAAAAAATTGAAATACAGTTAAACCTGTTTCTAGCGCCCCCTCTAAATAGTGCCTTCCTCTCTATAGCACCCGATTTTAAATACGTAGTACGATACGATTTACATTAAAAGTGACCTGTCTATAGCACCCCGTCTCTATAGCACCCTATTTTGTTGAGTCCCAAGAAGGGGCGCTATAGAAAGGTTTAACTGTACCAATATTATTCGCTGTTATGTATAATGTCTTTGTATTATGTAATAAAATAATTGTATTATGTATTTGCCATAATAATATTATTCACAAAATAATAAAAAAAAATAACATTTTAAGAAAAACACAAACTTTTAGGACAACCTTATAAATAAGTGCAGCCTCTGAGAGGAACAATTTGGGTCATGGTTCCAAGTAATCACTTTATTGTTCTAATTAATCAAGGTACTGATTTCTCACAATGTGATTCTAAAAAAAGCTTCCTCTCTCTTTAAAGAGTTGAAGTAGCTTCACCCCACTATTATTTCACTAAAGGATCAGTGGACGAGTGAGTGGTCTAAACCGTTGGTTTTCAACTGCTACTACCTGGGATTAAATCCCACATTGAGCACTTTTTCTAATTTAAAAAAATGCTCCAATGACCCCCTCATTCTTGCAAAAGTTCAACCCCACCAGCGAGTGCAAGTAACTAAATGGGGCTCTGGTACACTTGTAAGTGTATTATAACAGTGGTATATATAAAACATTTCACCATATGCCCTTCAATTTGTAAGTCATTGTGTCTAATTTCTGTGAACAAATGCAAAATTTAAAGGTTGCATACTGCTCAATCATCGACTCCTTTTTTGTAAGCAAATAAATGCTTTAAAATTTTGGTGCAAGGCTACAAGTTATGAGCCATTCTTTCTTGACTGGCCCTCATACAAGCCATAGCAAAACCATAAGATATCATTAAGAAAAAAACTTTTTTTTTAAAACAAAAATTAAGATGGACGAAAAAAAGAAAAAATGCTTTTTCGCTTACACCTGACTACCAGGAAAGTACCAAAACAGGCCTTTTTTTAAATTAGACTATGCCATGGATAGAATTAGATGTGCCACAATATGTAAAATACCCAGAATGTAGATTATGCAACACCCTCTTCTTTGCCCACCATCAGCAGGCTATTTCTGTCCAATACTGTACACTCACTATGTGGAAGGGTGGTCTGAACCGTTGGTTTTCGACTGCTACAACTCGGGATCGAATCCCGGATTGGGCACTTTTTTCTAATTAAAAATACGCCAATGGCCCCCGAATCTTGCAAAAGTCCAACCCCACCAGCGAGTGCAAGTAACCAAACGGGGCTCTAGCACATTTGTAAGTGGCAAAAGTCAAACTGCTTTTCACATGTGTACACATGTGGTGAATTTACAGTAAAAACAGTCGCCAACTTTTACCCACAATGATTATCATGGCCTGTACCACGTGTACTAGAGGTAATTTAAAAAAAAAAACTTTGTTCAAAGTGCAATCTTACCTACGATATGAAACCAAGTGCTATCTGGTGAATCATATCAAAAGCTCTGATATCTGATATGTGAATTCTGCTGGGAATAAACAGGTGCTGTAACTGGAGGCAGAAGCCATTGCAGATGTGTTTCCTTTGCTAATTTATATTTGCATCTTGTGTAAATACTTCATGAATATATCTTTCTCCTTTCTTTTTTTTTTACATGAATCTTTCCTTTTATTTAAACCTTTGTGGAAATAAAATGCTAGATTTCAGAAATGGAAAATAAAGGCTGACTTCAAATATAGGTAACAGTTACATTGCTACATCATTAGACCAAGGCTGATAGATTAGGTATACACACACATTTCTACATGTCTTTACAATAAACGTTAACATCCCCCTGACTTATAAACACAAGGTAATAAAACCAAATCCAAATAAATAAAAGGTGTGCGACGTTTCGGTAACAGCGTTGCTACCATCTTCAGACAAAAGTACTGAATGTACTTCCCCATTCAGTACTTTTGTCTGAAGATGTTAACAACGCTGTTACCGAAACGTCACACACTATTTATTTATTTGGATTTGGTCTTTTATTACCTTGTCTATCTATAATCTATAATCCAAATTGTGCCTTATCATCCCCCTGACTTATACAGTAAAACCCCGCTAAGACGAACCATGGCTATAACGAACCTTCCCTTATAACGAACCCATCGAAAATCCGCATTCCATTCCATTAAAATTACCATCGCTATAACGAACTTTTCACTTTTCAAACTAGCGAACTATCGCTATAACGAACCCAATTTTGGTCCCAAAATGATAAAATCTATTAAAAATACTATGCTTATAACGAACTTAGAATTGTAATTTAAAAAAAAAAATTAAAAAACAAAATTTTGAGCATGTTTAAAGCTCGCGGATCGCGATTTCAAAACAATAAATTTAGCGGCATTGTTAGTTTGATTTTTGCACTTTATTTTTGCTGTATGTTGTATAAATTTTTACACATTATACTTTTTATTAATTAGAATATCTTTGCATCCATTAAATTTGAAATATAAAAAATGCAAATGGCTTCCAAAATGAAGAAAACAAAGGCATTTTAAAAACAAAAGCATTATTTCATTTAAAAAAAAAAAGGCCATTTTCAGAACTTTTCAAAGTGAAACAACATAGGCAAAATGTTAAGAACATATTAAAATAAGAGAATATAACTTTTCTATTATAAAAGATAAAATATAAAGTTATTAAAAATTGTTACAAAGAGGAATCAACTTCAACTTTTGCCGCGATCGCGATCGTACGTTTTAGAACTTAAAAAAAAAAAAAGTCCAAATAAACGGTCCCGTGATGAAACAAAAATTATTTTTATGCCATTAACTATGGTGATTTTAAAGTCAGCAATGTTTTGCATGGCAGGTTAAAAAAAAAACGAAATCTAGACCTAGAAGAATATGGGGAAACATGAAATGGAAGAAAAACACTAACTTTATTTGAATGGTGCAATGCTTGGAAGAATGCTTTGAAACAACAAGGTATTAGAGCCATTTTTTTCAAGTAAAAATTGTATTATATAATGTGATAATGATGTTTTAAAATCATTTCATATCTTTGAATATATATTTAATAAAACTTTGCCTAGGATTTGTCTTGATTTTTAACTTCGACATAGAGGTACATGTATGTTAATCATAAGAAGAACCTATTATCTAATGATTTCTATTATTATTCAGTATTAATATAAGGAAATTAGTCAATTAAGGGAATTAAAATAAAGTGACCACTATTAAGAGGCAGCCTCTTCTTGTGTGTATGGCTGTTTTTTAATTATACGGTCTAAAATTTTTGAAAAGTAAAAAAAAATAGCCAAACCGTGGCTATAGTGAACCGTGGCTATAGTGAACCAAAAGCTCTGTCCCATTGGGGTTCACTATAGAGGGGTTTTACTGTAATTGAATATTATCTACAACCAATCTAGAGTTAAGTTTCTTTCACCATTTTTATTCCT
Organism: Cordylochernes scorpioides; assembly: GCA_030710605.1. Lineage (NCBI taxonomy): Eukaryota > Metazoa > Arthropoda > Arachnida > Pseudoscorpiones > Chernetidae > Cordylochernes > Cordylochernes scorpioides. Next base: position 187,377,241 of record CP092864.1, read on the forward strand.
CTAACTTTCAGGCTAACATGCCCTTCAACAACAGGACCACTTAAAAGTATAACTTCTATGGTATAATGATATGGCACAATTTAGATTATAGATTATAAACACAAGGTAATATGATCAACTATAAATAAATACAGTAAAACCCCTCTATAGTGAACCCCAATGGGACAGAGCTTTTGGTTCACTATAGCCACGGTTTGGCTATTTTTTTTACTTTCCAAAATTTTTAGACCGTATAATTAAAGGACAGCCATACACACAGCAAGAGGCTTCCTCTTAATAGTGGTCACTTTGTTTTAATTCACTTAATTGACCAATTTCCTTACATTAATACATAATAACAATAGAAATCATTAGATGATAGGTTCTTATCATTAACATACATGTACCTCTATGTCTAATTTAAAAATCATGACAAATCCTAGGCAAAGTTTTATTAAATATATATTCAAGGCTATAAAATGATTTTAAAACATCATTATCACATTATATAATACAATGTTTACTTGGAAAAATTACTCTAATACCTTGTTGCTTCAAAGCGCTCTTCAAGCATTGCACCATTCAAATAGGATAAGTAAAAAAAAAACCTTCAAATAAAGTTAGTGTTTTTCTTCCATTTCATGTTTCCACATATTCTTCAAAGTCTAGATTTCGTTTTTTAACCTGTCATGCAAAACATTGCTGACTTTAAAATCACCATAGTTAATGGCATAACAATAATTTTTGTTTCATCACGGGACCGTTTATTTAGACTTTTTTTATTTGCCCTAAAAAGTATGATCGCGATCGCGGCAAAAGTTGAGGTTGATTCCTCTTTGTAACAATTTTTAATAGCTTTATATTTTATCTTTTATAATAGAAAAGTTATATTCTCTTATTTTAAAATATGTTCTTAACATTTTGCCTGTGTTGTTTCACTTTGAAAAGTTCTGAAAATGGCCTTTTTTTTTTTTTAGAGAAATAACGTTTTTGTTTTTAAAATGACTTTGTTTTCTTCATTTTTTTTTTTTGGAAGCCATTTGGATTTTTTATATTTCAAAATTAATGGATGCAAAGATATTCTATTTAATAAAAAGTATAATGTGTAAAAATTTATACAACATACAGCAAAAATAAAGTGCAAAAATAAAAACAAACAATGCCGCTAATTTCATTGTTTTGAAATCGCGATCCGTGAGCTGAAACATGCTTAAAATTTTGTTGTTTAAAATTTTTTTTTTAAATTACAATTCTAAGTTTGTTATAAGCATAGTATTTTAAATAGATTTTATTATTTTGGGACCGAAAATAGGTTTGTTATAGGGGTAGTTCGTTATTCTAAAAATCGCAAAGTTTGTTATAACGATGGTATTTTTAATGGTATGGAATTGGGAATCGGCGTGAGTTCGTTATAAGGGAAGGTTCGTTATATCCAGGGTTCGTATTAGCGGGGTTTTACTGTATATAGTGTGTGACATTTTGGTAACAGCGTTGTTACTATCTTCAGCATCATTCAGCACTTTTGTCTGAGAAGATGGTAACAACACTGTTACACCGAAACGTCACACACTATTTATTTATTTGGATTTGGTCTTATTACCTTGTTGTTCTATGGTAATAAGAAACTTTACCCTGAATTGATTGTCGATATATTTAAAATACATGTCTTTAATTTCAGAAAGCCATTTACTAAGATACCAAAGCCTGTCTGTCAATGGTTGGTTGAGACTTTGTAGCAAACAGAGACAACTTGAGCCATCTATAGGTCCAAAGTAAAAACATTTTAGAGCTAACACACTTCTTTTTAAATCCAAATTGAACAAGCTTCTACTGTATCCTTACTGCACTCCCAATATTTATCATGCCATAAGCGGGGGTCGGTGGAAGGCTGGTTAAACCGTTTGGTTTTCGACCACTAGGACCCGGGTTTGAACCCGCATTGGACACTTTTTTCTGTTTAAAGAAAAAAAAAATGCTCCAATGGCCCCCGATTCTTGCAAAAGTCCAACCCCACCAGCGAGTGCAAGTAACCAAACGGGGCTCTGGCATTAGTAAGTGCAAAGTCGAACTGCTTTTCACATGTGTACACATGTGGTGCACTTACAGTAAAAGCAGTCGCTAACTACCCACCATGATTATCATGGCCTGTACCACGTGTACTAGGGATAAGCAAAAAAAAAAAAAAAATCATGCCATAAGGACAGTAGAAGTTTGTTTCATTTGGATTTAAAAGAAAGATTTGTGGTTTATATTATTATACTTCTCATATATAGATTGTGCATTGTTGTCTTGTGTTTAATTTATGACTAGAAGGCCTTGTCCTTATTATTTGAGGAAAAGCATTGCTCAATATAAACAGTATATGTAATTCTACTGCCCTAAAAGCTTTATATCCATAGTTTGCTAAAATACCATTACTATAATTCCACCCTTCAGTGTAGCATATATAAGCAGAATTGCCCAATAAAGTATGAGAGCTCTAAAAGCAGTCTGATGGATTAAATTTGTCAAAACCACTGGGAGGGTTCCCCCACTGATGACCCATCCCTTCCCATATTTTTCACGCAGTAAGAAGACAGTTGAAGTTTGTTTCAGTTGAATTTAAAAGAAACACACATTTGTGCTTCTTTCTCATTGTTCTATTTCTTAAATAAAGAGGGCGCATTTTTGTATGTATTTGAGTTTATTCTACAAAAAAAAAAAGGTATTATAATTGAATGGTGCATTATATTGTCTTGGGTTTAAGTTTATTCTACAAAAAAAAAAGTATTATAATTGAATGGTGCATTATATTGTCTTGGGTTTAAGTTTATTCTAAAAAAAAAAAGGATAATATCATTAAAAGAAAGATGAAAATTACCAGGAAGACCTGGCTTGCCAGGATGTTCACCACTGAAAAGTCAGGTCATCATCTAGTGAGTTTAGGAACATGTCTTTCCTATGTGTTTACAACAAAATGCCCTAGAAAAATATCCACTAGCTGTGAATGTTGCGATAAGTTGATAAACCTCTTAACCAACTTTAATTCAACTAAAAATTCTGATCTCTTTGGGGCGTTGAATTAAAAGAAATTTTGAAAAAATATTTGCATGTATTGGGACTTTTTTATTTTCTAACTTTCTGATATAGATGGAAGAAGTTGGTTTTCACAAGGACAATTGTGTGCAAAACTGTGATGAAAATTCAAAGGAAAAACAGGGTAACGTGGTAAGCTTCTTTAATAGAACACGACGAGCTTTCAGGCAGCAACTGCCCTTCTTCAGGTTTTATACAAGTGTAGACAAGGAAGTGCCATATTTATAAGCGAAAATATTTACATATATACGCGCAAGGAATAAGGAATTTTACATACTGGAGATTGGAAAGGGGAATTTGCATATTTACAAATAAAAATAAAACAAACTCTGTGTGAGAAATAGAGGCAAAAACGGAGATAAAAATTAAATCTGAAGGCAAAACACGGAGATAAAAATTGAACCGTAAATAACAATAAAACCCAGAAACATATCAGCGAGTGAGGCCGTAAAATATTGTATATTGCGGTGGGAGATCAATCTTCCGGTTAAAACTGGGAGTACAGTTGGACACCAGTGCCTCCAGAACCAAACGTTGGTACTTGTTTCCAATATCCCCGTATACAGAAATCGTATCGTCTAAATTAAAGGAATGGTCGAAATCTGCCATGTGTTGAAAGATGAGAGATTTTCGATCTTTGGAACGTATATTACGGTTGTGTTCGCGGATTCTAGTGGCGATGGTTCGACCAGTTTCACCAATGTAGCATTGCTCACAATCGTTGCATGATATTTTATAGATGCCGTTATTGAGGGATAGAGGGTTAAGTTTGATGGAGCTTTTGGTTATGGGGTGCCGTAAGGATGCTTCTAGGGAAGGCGAATTTTTGAAAAACGTGCGAATACCGAATTTTCGTAAGAATAACGCAATATCAGAGTTCGTGGTCGAAAAAGGAAGGACACAGACGTTTTTATACAGCGGAGGTGTAACTTTTTTGTGGTTCGGAACGTAAAAATGGCGGTCAATAATTACGAAAATTCGGTATTCGCACGTTTTTCAAAAATTCGCCTTCCCTAGAAGCATCCTTACGGCACCCCATAACCAAAAGCTCCATCAAACTTAACCCTCTATCCCTCAATAACGGCATCTATAAAATATCATGCAACGATTGTGAGCAATGCTACATTGGTGAAACTGGTCGAACCATCGCCACTAGAATCCGCGAACACAACCGTAATATACGTTCCAAAGATCGAAAATCTCTCATCTTTCAACACATGGCAGATTTCGACCATTCCTTTAATTTAGACGATACGATTTCTGTATACAGGGATATTGGAAACAAGTACCAACGCTTGGTTCTGGAGGCACTGGTGTCCAACTGTACTCCCAGTTTTAACCGGAAGATTGATCTCCCACCGCAATATACAATATTTTACGGCCTCACTCGCTGATATGTTTCTGGGTTTTATTGTTATTTACGGTTCAATTTTTATCTCCGTGTTTTGCTTTCAGATTTAATTTTTATCTCCGTTTTTGCCTCTATTTCTCACACAGAGTTTGTTTTATTTTTATTTGTAAATATGCAAATTCCCCTTTCCAATCTCCAGTATGTAAAATTCCTTATTCCTTGCGCGTATATATGTAAATATTTTCGCTTATAAATATGGCACTTCCTTGTCTACACTTGTATAAAACCTGAAGAAGGGCAGTTGCTGCCTGAAAGCTCGTCGTGTTCTATTAAAGAAGCTTACCACGTTACCCTGTTTTTCCTTTGAATATTACAGCGTGGCGATATGATGTCTGTGATGAAAATAAATAAATGAATTCATTTTTACTGATTAGAATGTTAAAAATGATACTAAAAACTAAGAGATGGAAAGAAAAACTACGGTACAATGGCTACCTATAACCAGAGAAGATCTTTCCTCCAAACCTATGGCTACCATGGCACAAGCTTAGAAGAGAGTGGATTTGATGAACCAACCAAAGGACCATCACATCTAACCAAGTGCTGCGGAACACAAACTTAAGATAAGCAGAGGCATATTATCACAGCATGTCTGATAATAAAATAGGAGGGTCTGTGCTAGGGTTGAATATTGAAGTGGTCTAAATGGTTTTTTATTATTATTAATTATCCCTAGTACTGATGAGCCAGGCCCTCCCTTTAATTTTTCCATCGCAGTAAGGACAGTAGAAATTGTTTTATTTTAAAAAGAATATTACGCCTCTAAAATAGATAATATTGTGCTACGTTTCGTTAACAATGCTGTTACCGAAGCGTTGCAGATTTAGTTTTTTGTCTGATGCTGGTAACAATGCTGTTACCGAAACATCACACACTATTTATTTCGATTTGGTCATATCACCTTTTATTTAAAATCTATAATCCCAAAATTGTACCTTATCGTTACTTTTGGGAATGAACACGAGGCGATATCTTGTGATCATAGTATTGTAGCCATATTTATAACAAAGCTCATTAGCCATTCCGATATTCCTCCTGCCATTACTGGTAGGATGTTTTCTTTAATTTTTGAACAAAATTGGCCCAATGTTGTTACAAAGAAGACTTGTCTCCTTCCAAATATTTGAATAGCCCTTCCAAGTAGGTTAGAGATATTATTTTTATATAGTTTTTTTTTGTGCCAAAAAAGAGGCTGGCTCCTTTAACACAGATGCTAGGAGTTGATAGGTAGGAGAGAGATACAGTTCCAATAATGTCCACACACAAAACAATTTGATCTCCTCTAGGAAGGATAGTGGTTGTGTGAGTTGAGTTCAGAAGATATACAAGTTGTTGGAAAAGCTTGGTTGTTGATGTTTTAATTAGGGAAGGTCGGTGGAAGGGTGGTCTGAACCATTAGTTTTTGACTGCTAAGACCCAGGATCAAATCCCGCATTGGGCACTTTTTTTCTAATTAAAAAAAAATTATTCAATGGCCCACGATTCTTGCAAAAGTCCAACCCAACCATCGAATGCAAGTAACCAAATGGAGCTCTGGTGCATTTGTAAGTGCAAAGTTGAACTGTTTTCACATGTGTAGGCATGTGGTGCACTTACAGTAAAAGCAGTCACCAACTTCTACCCACCAGGCCCTCCCTTTAATTTTTCCATCGCAGTAAGGACAGTAGAAATTGTTTTATTTTAAAAAGAATATTACGCCTCTAAAATAGTTTTATAATTTGATAACAGATGGCGCTCTAGTACATCGTAACAATATTATCTATTTGGCCTTATTACCTTTTATTCCCAAAAGTATACATTTGATTGTGATGACATAAGCAGCAGCTAGATAGATCATCACATACCAGTCAGTCATCTAGAGATCAAACACCTACCAACTATATGCACAGGTCAGGATAGTGCCCAAGCCTTAAATATTATAGTTTGATGGCTAATGAACTGAAGAAACTCAATACTCCACTCTCTCAACCAGCCATCAGACAGACTGGAGTATATAGTGACACTTGTGTACTTACTTGTTGGCCTTGCTACTTGTTGCTTTGAACATCATTGTACAGTAAAATGTTTGTCAATATAATGTGACAGAACCTCCCTCTAAAGGACTACACCTAATTGCAAAGCCAAAGTATCCTTTAGGGAGAGGTGTCCTCTTACCAGAGAGTTGCTAAATAGTAAAAATGATAATTTTGCAAAAGAAAGCTGTCCTTTGTAGAGAGGTGTCCTCTCATGGAGGTTCTACTGTACCACCATAATGTTGTTATATCACTGGAGTGGTGGTGATCATTGCTTCTTTTGTTCTAACAGTGAAGTCAATTTAATCAGAGAGAAGCCTCTTTCAGATGACTTGGAAGTGAAGCACTTTGGGAATTTCCACTTGTCATTAAAAACAGTTTGCTCCATCTAAGAGCTACTAATGGGAAACCCAACTCTGGGAGGAATATAAAAAAAGGAATGTGATTTATGCCTTTCTAAAATAGCTTTCACAATGGCTGATAATTTTGTCAAATAATTCCTTGAGTCTTCAATAAAGTAAATTGAACATAGCCCTGAACATATTATGAACAATAGCCCTGTATGTTCATAAAAAAAAAAAAAAGTTTGGTTGATTGTCCATTTTTAAAAAATTCTATTTGAAAGTTTTTCAGATTACCAATGAGTGTTGAGATTCCTTTGTCAAATTTATGAGTAATCTCCTATTGGTCTCTAGCAAAATACTGGAATTCTTTATTAAAAATGGGAATCAACTAGGGAGGGAAAGGTAAGCTAAAACACTATAATGTAGCGTGAAAAAAAATTGTACAAATGTGATATTGTACTGGGATAAGGTGCATAAATTTAAAAAAAATAAGGCATCTCCTTCAGTTGCACGATAAGAAGATACCTTTTTTTTTCTTAACTATAATGCAATTTTATATATTCAATGCAATGACTTGGTGCAAAAAAACTAGTACAAATGTGATATTGTACTGGGATAAGGTGCATAAATTCAGAAAGAAAAAAAAAGGGATCTCCTTATTGTGCAACTGAAAGTTGAAAACTAAAATTTTACTTTCAGTTGCATGATAAGGAGATGCCTTTTTTTTTCTTTCTGTGATGACTTGGTATTGAAATGTTTCATCCCTGTAGGTAACAACTAGACCAAGTAGGAACTAAGTAGGAAGAGAACGTAACTTATTTAAAGTAGGTAAACCACCAGTATTGCTGTCTGAAGAGACATAGCAACAAGGTTCCATTCTTCTATCAATCAATCCCCAGACCTCTCTCTCCATCTGGTTAAAGCTGCACTTAAATGAAGGAGACATCTGTTATTTATACTTGTAACTTAATACCATTGGCAGGAGATATTTGACACACTGCATTACTCTCCCTTTTCCCTTGGATTAATGACAATTTTTCCACCTTTAGATTCTTTCTTCCAGGAAATTATTCCAGAACACCATGACCAGAGGGGAGCAAGCTTGCATGGGACAATGTATTTCTAATGATTAAGAAAAATGAAAAAGACATCTCCTTATTGTGCTAGTAAAAGTTGCTGATGGCTTGTACCATCTGTCTGAATAAGTATCAACTATTATTTTATTTTTAATTATTCCAGAATTGGGTATTTGGCCCATTTTAGAATAATTAAAAATCAAAGAAGAGTTATAAATACAAGAAAATAAGACCTAATCCAAATAATTTAATAGGTGTGTGACGTTTCAGTAACAACATTGTTACTATCATCAGACAAAAGAATAAATGACATTTCATATATTATACAAGTAGGAAACATTACACACTATTAAATTATTTGGATTAGGTCTTATTTTCTTGTATCTATAATCTATAATCCAAATTGTGCTTTATCAAAGTTGATATTTATTCCGACAGATGGTGCAAGCCATCAGCAACTTTCAGTTGTACAATCAGGAGATGCCTTTTTCTTAATTTATCCACTTGATCCCAGTACAATTTCACTTTTGTACTATTGTTTCACCATTCTAATGATGGTTGACTAGCATGAAACCTAATAATCAAACCCAAATTGTATAGAATCAGACTACAGTAAAACCCCTCTATAGTGAACCACAATGGGACTGAACTTTGGGTTCACTATAGCCACGGTTATATTGTTACTAGCCGAATGACCCGGGCAACGCCCGGGGTTTACCCGATTAAATGCTTTTATTCAAATACTATTCATTACAATTATAAATTGGCGCCGTAGATGTCACTCTTGTGAAACGTCCCGCCCCAAACCATCGGCCGGGAATCGAACCCGGGGCGCCCGCGTGGCAGGCGAGCATTCTACCACTGAACCAAAAGCAAACGGTGACAGAAGTGTCTCGCGCATTGGCGGCACCAAATGATGGGGGGGGCAAAGGAGGCGTGATCGTAGCCGACCAATAGGAGGGCGCCGGCAAACCGTGACAGAGGCCATGACGCTCGTAACTGTATATAGAATTCTAAAAATCCATTAAATACAATTTTAAGTTCGTTATAAGCCTAGTATTTTAATTAGATTTTATTATTTGGGGAATTAAAATTGGTTCGGTTAGAGGGGTAGTTTGCTATTTTTAAAAATGCATAGTTCATTATAAGGATAGTATTTTCAATGGAATGGAATTGAGGATTACCTTAATTTAATCATAAGGGAAGGTTCGCTATATCTCGGGTTAGTGAGGTTTTACTGTATTTGAACTCAAGCCTTACTCCCTCTATGACAGCATTACAATAACCTACCATCAACACTCTTCTTTCTTATCTCCACTCAATCATATTAGGGTATCAAGCTTGTAAAGCTTGAGATGACAACTATCATGACTGGGTGAAGTAGAATGTCATTTGTCATTAAGACTGGGAGCACTACCATCAACACTGAATGGCATGTTTAAACAAGAATGGTCAAAAGAGGATATGTAATGGCTGTTTTTATGCATTTAAATTGGAGACAATTAACAATTTAAATGTCCTGGACATTAATTAAACAATTTGTTGGTATCAGGCGGCATTATATATGTTCTCCTGTAGAAGGGCAGAGATTCCTGAAAGCTTGAGACAGTTTTAAAATAAACTCATCTCTGGAAACCTTTTAAACTTTATACAGACTATTGACTGGTTTTAATTGGAGAGAAAGGGGGGGAAGAGTGTTGCTGTTACTGAGGTAACTTAAATGACAGATCAGCCAAGATGAAGGCAATGGCTGTCCAGAAAGCTGTACAGAGGTCAAGTTCATATGGATCCTCCAATGTCATGGTGTCACCCTCTGTGTGGTGGAAATAGAAATACTTGTCGTTCTTGTTGAGCAAGCTGGCCACAGGAACTCCCACAGTCCTCCATATGAGAACATCAGGACCTTCATCCACCACTTTGAGCTGGGTGGTGTTGATGGCTTTGAAGAGCCACAGGATTTTCTGGAGGATGCATTGTGTCAAACTGTTGGTGCCGGAGTAGGTGAGTCCGAGAGGTTTAAAAGTGCCGCTATCTGATTCCATCACAATACTGAGCTCATCCTTGTCTTTCTTATGGCAGCAAAAGTAAGCATTTCCTCCAAAGATCCCTTGTTCCTCTCCTGTCCACAGGACCACTCGGAGAGTTCGCCTCGGCCTTAAGTCTAGCCGCCGGAGAATGCTGAGGGCCCGCCAGGAGATGAAAGCTCCACCTCCATCGTCCATCACCCCCTGACCTACATCCCAGCTGTCCAAGTGACCACTCACCAATACAACTTGCTCCGGTTGTTTTTGTCCCACAATTTCTGCAATGGTGTTTCTTGAGCATCTCTTTGGTAGGGATTTAGACTCCATGTATAGACGGACCATTGGACTTATACCTTGCTCATTTACTCTGCGTAACATTTCAGCATCTTCAACAGTAATACTGGCAACGGGGATTGGTTTAACTCCTTGTTGATAGACTTGCCATCCAGTATGGGGGCTGTTGATGGAGAAAGGGGTAACTGAACGAATGAGTGCAGCCACAGCACCAAATCTTGATGCTGCTGAGGCTCCATATTGGCGGTATTTGACAGTAGTTGAGTAGTTGACCCATGCCTGATTGAATACAACTATATTTCCCTTCACCAATCCAGCTTTAGCACATAGTTCATCAAAGCTATCCACAACCAATATTTTCCCTGTAATTCCCTTTTCTGGTGTTCCTACACTTCCACCCAAACCTAACATAGATATTGTCTTCCTACGAGGGTAAATCATTTCTGCCCTCTCACTCCCACGAACCCAATGTGGGACTTTGACATCTTCAGTATGTACATTGTCCAACTTCTCTCTATGCAAGAGTTTCACCATGTAGTTAATTGATTGCTCTAAGTTTTCTGATCCTGATATCCTGGAACCATATTTATCTACAAATCTTGCAAGTTCTTTGTATGTCTCATTGGTTTCAGGCCCATTAACAACATGTTTAATTATTAAATCAACTATAGGTTGATAACTCTCGATTTCTTTTTCAATTTTATAAGTAAAATTACATTTGGAAAATGGCCAGCTTTTACTTTGATCCAAGGTTAACAATATAATAATATAAAATATTGTTTGTTGTTTCATGTGACACAATAATATATTGAAACATCTATATATTTATGTCAAAATAATTTTTAATTATTTTTTTAATTTGTTGCTCTTATGTAAACATATTCTAAAACTATTTAATCGAAAACTAAAGAGAGCTATATAAAAAGGATAAATAATCTAGAATTTTGTCCCATGTAAAAAATGGCTAAAAAAGAATTATTAATCCCTTTGGCAGTGTATTAACATCCTTTTTATAAATATATTTGCCTAAAATATTATAAATATATGTCTGCTCTACATATAAACATTAGATGTTTATATAAAATGTGTTTTTGATTACCTATCTTTATTAAAATACGAAGGAGGAAAAAGAAGAAGTAATATTTACCGAGAATATGTGACTTTCTTTGCAATTTTTATAGATATATTATAAATAAATGAGAATATTTATATTTGTAATATACGTTATATTTTTTAAAAACGACCTTTTTCTTAAGAAAAACAAGGAAATTGATAAAATGAAAGTAAATCAGCAAAGATGAATCATAAACGTCTGGTGTTGTAATGTTTTCAACAACAGGGCCAAATATTTTGTTTTATAAATAAATAAATAAAGTTTTGGTTCTCTCTCAATCACTTTGACAAAAATCTCTATTTTGAAAATAAAGTCTTTAAGGGTATTGGCATTATTTATTATTCAGTTTCATAGTTTATTCTTGAGCATTTTATTTAGCTCAATTATTTATCATGGAATATATATTTTTTAATGTTTTATTCTTAGATAAATTGTTGCAAATAGACAACTGGTCGAAAAACTAAATGTTGCTGATGGACTAGTCTTTTTCTTAGTGGTTCAAGAAATGGTATTGGCCAAGTATCTGGAAAAGTTGATGTTTTTTTAAGACAGATGGCTATGGGTTATCAGTAAAATTCAGTTGCGCGATTAGGAGGTGCTCTCTCACTATATTAAGTCGGCAAATATTAAAAGTGCTTGTTTTTCAAAAATAAATAAAAATTTTTATTATAGTTTACTAATGTAATATGGAGAGAGAAAGACACATTACACACAGTCTATTCAATTGTTTGTTTAAATATAGTTTTAGTACTTCCTCAATATTTTTTTCTGGAAAAAAAGTTGCTCCTGGAAGAAGATAGGGGCGTTCAGTCTCATTGATATATTGAAAAGAAAAAGCAAATTAATTGTTGCGTCATACCTAGATGCTGTTTGGTTCTTTGTCTAGTCAGGATGGAACAAAGATGAAATAAATGTTTATAAAGGGATGTAGTTAAATTTGCGCAATATAATATTAAATGAGTAGATGAGTACACTTAAAGGTATTTGCCTCCGATCTCTACAGTCATAAGGATCCTTTGCGTTTTCTTCAGTCACACTTGGAAGAAACTTTCTGCTCCTCTTCTGTAGGCATCGCAGATGTCATTCTTGCGAAGCGTTCCGCTACTACACAATCCACGCCTGTTCTGAGCATTTGTAGGCTGCTCTACCATCACTGATGACCGACACACTCGCTTTGGTGTCCAATTTTAAAGAACAATCGCTTATACAGTCCAGCCAGGCTTGAACAACTTTGGAGCATCTCCGCCGTCAGGCCAACAGTTGCTATCGGCCTCTTGTCATATGACTCTCCCTGGACTGCCAGCCCACGCCCAAGCTCCATGGACTCTTCCAATCATTACTTCCTTAAGGGAGCTCTGTATACTTCCTTCTTTCTAAGAAGGAATAAAATCTAATGGCGACGAGATTCTTTATTGATATTTCCTTCTTTACTGATTTGCTCACATCTCTTGCCTCTCTTCTTCAAAGTATAATTCCAATTATAGCTTCACTGCTGTGTCCTTCTAGAATGTAGTTTGCTGTACTGTTTCAATACGGTCTAATATATATATAAATATAATCAAAATAATTTTCAATATATATAATGAAACGACGCAAGAGAAATGATATTAAAAGTCAATTGAGGTTACCTTTTTGAAGGGACAACAGAAGTACTGGAATACCGCCCATTAGAGTTAGGCTATTAACAACTGAGATTCCTCAAATAGGCACTGGAACAAATGAGTTGAGTGGAAATATTTGCTCCGGTCAGCGAGGTTTGGAAAGTGTCCTGAAGTTTTGGCCAATCCAGGCGTGGACTGTACTGAGCAGGACGATTCGTGGGAATCTGTTGGGTCACATTTCTACCAAACAGACCCAACAAAGATGTAAACATTCTTTTACATCCTATGTACATACACGCAGTGTCTCGCCGAAAGTGTTTGGTGTACAGATGGATGTCCCACGGCAATGGCCGACGGTGGTTCAAAGACCAAGCGGGGGGGGGGGGGGGGGGGAGACGCAGCCCTGGACGTGAATACTAAGATCTACCAGGGGAGGCACGGCCCTGGACGCGTATTCCAAGATCTACTGGAGGAGGATGATATCGGCCCTGATTAAGTAGTCAGAAGCTCGACGAAAACAGAAGCAGGAGTTCAACCACAACATAAGCAGAAAGCTGACGGACAGTGGAGAAGCCACCTCAACAAGAAGAAACGGACATCGAGCATGCGCCTTTGTAAAACCTCCCTTTTAATTCTTGTATATATATGACCTGTGACATCACATTTTGATAGATGGGGACCATTTAGTAATATTTTTGGGATTTCTTAAAGAAGAAATTAGCATATAAGTCTCTCAGAGGGGCAGCATCCTAAAATTGGATTTTAATTCCATTGTTAATATTTATCTCTCAATAAGACAGATAAATTCTGAATTTTGGTTAATATTTATTTTAAATTGATCTTTCATAAGCTGGGTAAGAATATTTCTAATTCATAATTTTCTTTAAAAATAAAAATTTAATAAAATATTATTTTCTCTCAATAAGACAGATAAATTCTGAATTTTGGTTAATATTTATGTTAAATTGATCTTTCATAAGCCGAGTAAGAATATTTCTAATTCATATTTTTTTTTAAAAATAAAAATTTAATAAAATATTATTTTATTCCTTAAATTTTAACTATAATAATATTATTTTTTCTATTTAATATTTCGAGAATTTAGTATATTCAAGATTTATTATTCTGTGGGAGTTTGGGATTGAGGGCGCTGAAGAAAAGGGATAGGGGGCGAGATTTCTTTTTTGGGCGGGATCGAGCAACCATTCAGTATTGACGAGGCTTTCGAGAGGGGCACATGAGATTTCTCATCGGGGGAGAGGTACGTAGCCGAGATGTTTAGGTAAGTTTTTTTTAATCTAGATTTTGTTGTAAAGGTCTATATAGAAACATGACGAAGTCATGATAGATACAAAGGATTTTTTTTTTTGCCTAACCAAGACGTCTTGTCATTCATGGCGAGTTTATATTGAGAGAGGGACTTATCCATGCTTTAATAGGTAAATTATATCTTGCCCAAGCAAGATCACCTTTGAAATGAGGCGTTATAGATTTATATTATGTTAAATAAAAACCATAGCAATACAAGATTTAGATAGACCATATAATTTCAGCTATGTCCTTTTTTTTTTGTATTTAGGAATTTAGGGTATTAAACCTGTTAAGAATATTGGATTTTCTATGTTTTTACCTAATTATGTCATGTCATAGTAAATACAATTTGTTTTATATTTTTTTTGCAAAGTCCCTTTCTTTGTCGAATAAAGTTGATGCGGTAAATTATATAATGTGTACTAATGTCCATATCAAACCACATATCACACATAAACCTTGGTGCGTATGTTATAGATATTGAGTGTATTATAAGAAGTTTATTGCCTTACCATAAACTGTGAATATGTATACACCTGGATTTTTTTTTATGAGTTAGATGAGATCAAGATATAGATGTCTTTACAATCGATGCTCATTTACAAGACACATGTAAATCCGAGTGCATACAATATTTACCGTATATGATGTAATGTAAGAGCGTATCTTACGTCCCAAAATTTATCTTGGAACAAACTACATATTTTGATTATTAATATGGATCTTTGTGTTCGTCGTACCATATCGAGTGTATATCTGAGTGTAAATTTGGTTATTACACATGTTGATGTAAGCATTTGGCGAGTGTTACATTTGCATGTCTAAGTCAAAAGATGGAATTTAGTCATCTAGATGTAGGAGTGAGTCTTACATTGGTGCTCAACTATAGGTCACATGTAAATCTGGGCGTGTACTATATTCATCGTATGTATATATATATATATAGATATATATTACCAAATGTAATGTAAGAGGAATCCTACAAATCAATTTAACTCTGTGACGCAAATATTCCAAGTGTCTAATTAGATTACCATTCAAGAGCTTCATTACCCCGAAGAAAGCGCCAAAAGAGTTAACCAGGATTGAGGCAGAGGCAAGGAATGGTGTAAGCGAGAAGGATGGCGTTATGAGATGCATTATCGTTAGATGGTAGACCTTTCCTGACAACGTGCCATATCTTCTGTTCTTTATTTCCATGTTTTCTGGGCTTTGTTTGGCGTTAATTGTGGTTCCACAGAGATTTTTCAATAAAAAGACAAAGTTCTCAAAACTTCAGAGAAGAAAAATAGAGAATATGGTTTTACAGACTACTAACCAAAGTGTATGATTTTCGAGCTCAAAAATTAATGCAGCAATCAGACAAACCATAAATGCACTAAAGCAAAGTACCAAGGTGCTGCAAAAAGTTCCCATGCCGGGAATCGAACCTGGGCCTTCTGGGTGAAAGCCAGATATCCTAGCCAACTAGACCACGTAGGAAAAGAAGAAGAAGAAGAAGAAGAAAAAAAAAGAATACCATTTCCTCAATTTATTTATGCTTATGAGGTGATACAGCAGCGTATTTACAATTAGAGAGGAGACAAAATGAATTTCCTCAATGTCTCTCCGCGTGAAGGTAGCCACTAGTTCTGTCCTCTGGCATTTGGCAAATAATTTTGTCCAACGAGATAACTTTGTATGTAACATGTTGTTCAAACAATATACACTTTAATATGAGGGAGATTTCTAAAAAAAAAAATTACTTCCACTCGGAAATGCAACATTATTCACTTAACTTATTGAGATTAATGAAATGTATCATGTTTTTCTCTCTATGTGTGTCTCGCTATTATTCAGTTGACTCGCTTTTTAAAATTTGAGCACACAAACTCTTATTGGTCTGGTGGATTAAATTGGCAAAACCTCTGGGAGGGTTCACCACTGATGAGCCAAGTCCTCCCAGTATTTTTTCATCGCAGTAAGGACAGTAGAAGTTTGATTTATTTGTGAAAAGAAATATTCGCGTCTTAATGTCTTCATTCGATATGTTATGGAATATTAGGAAAAAACTGAAATTTGATATTAAAAAAAAAAAAAATTAAAGTCGAGAAAATGGTATTCTAAAAATATTTTATATACAAGTATCAGAGTCATCAACATTCAATTCTGTCATCGTTTGCTTTTGTGAATGTATGTAAATAATGGATTTCATATTTTTTTAAATTAATTTTTGTTATGGCCTGTATTTGTTTAAATCTCTTTTTAAAAATCGTTTAAAATGCAGTCGCAATCATTATCGCACACATATGTTTGCCTAATATTTCCATATGCTCTTTTATATTTTTTACAGAAAGATATTTTACATGCAAGTATTTTGGATTAATTTTTTTTAATAAACCTTTTTTTTTTTATTCTTACTGAGAAGATGGGCATCGCAGTCAGGATTCTTTACAGTCAGTCACTCAACTCAGGCAATTTCAAAGGTTAATGGGGGTTTGGTGGAAAAGCTGCCGTCTATTTAAACTATATTAATTTTGAAACAACTAAATGGATTGCAAAAAAATAATTAAATCAAATACCTAAACACTAATATAATACAATTTTTGCCATTACACACTTTTTTTCCTGTAGTTTATGTGTTTCTTCTGTATTGCTATTCTATGGCACTTCTACTATTTATTATTGATGTACTTTCAGTATGAAGGATACTTCACTCGGGAGATTTCTCGGGCGAAGCCGGGTCATTCTTCTAGTATTTTATATAAATGTTTAACCCCTCAACCTCTAGCACTTTCTCCTTTAAAAATAATTCCAATAATGAAACTTCCCTGTCGAAAACGACATTTTGAAAAAAAAATTAAGTCAATTATTCTCTCAATTAATTATATTGTAACGTGGGAAATTAGGAAATACAAACCTCAGGATGACATAGCAATTTATTTAAGCCATAAACACAAATTAAAATTGATAGAACACAAGAGAAGCAATGAGGGAAGTGTCCGCAGAGTAATAAAATGTATTATGATGCATTAGCGCGCCATCTGTTATGAAAATTCGAAACAATTATAGACACGTATGATTCTTTTTAAAATAAAACAATCTCTACTGCCCTTACTGCAATGGAAAATAGTTTCGAATTTTCATAATAAAATGCACAAACATCAAAAATAATAATCGGTATATAGAATAACAAATAATACTTTGCTACAATATTTATCCACGAAAAAAAATATAATTAAAAAATAATTAATTACTTCTGTATAATAAAATCAGAGTGTTGTGTTGAGAGCTGAGTCTGGATTATATTACACTTCTATCTATCATCTTTATTTATAGCAATTTTTACTTAACAACGCCTTGATGATCATTTTAGGCTTAATGAATATTTATGGAAATTTTACCGTGAGGAAATTGATCTATAAAATCATAGGGCGCCTCTCCCGTCAAACCTAGACGCCATTTTTGGCAAATTGTGAAGATTCAATTAGGTCCCTTGTGGATCTCATGGAATTAAGTCTGTCTTTGGTTGACGAAGACCATTGGCCTGAAACCATGGTCTCCAGATGGACGCTTCTCAGTTTGCCACAGATGGTGTTATGGCTTTGTCGCCGATTCGAGGCCGCTGGTTTGCGGCGGCGGTCAATAGATGGCGTCTAGTGTTGACGCTTATTTGGACGGAAGAGGATCCCTATGCTTTTAATTACTATTTTATGATAAGGATAGTTAACATTCGGGCGGCCCCCTGGAGATTAAAGGGTTAATTGGATCATTGAAATAAAGAACCACAGGAGAGATAGATTGAGATTGAAACTACTTTATTACAACGTTCATATACTACTCTGATCAAAAAGTTTCGACACTTTGCTCATAAGTTTAAAAAAACTTTATTATTCTACCAAATTCAAATTGTCCCCTTCAAAGTAGTCCCCGTTGGCCGCGATGCACTTCAGCCACCTTTTTAACCAGTCGGCAAAACACCTCTGGTAGTCTGTTTTCGGGATCGCCTTCATGGCCTTCTTCGATTCCACTTTGATCTCTTCTATGCTCTGAAATTTCCGACCCTTTAACTTTTTTTGAGCTTTCCAAAGAGAAAGAAGTCGCAGGGGGCCAAATCGGGACTGTAGGGAGGTTGGGGGAACACAGAGGGTGAGTGGTCCTGCAGGAACTTCGAGATTTTGAGGGCTGTGTGCGCCGGCGCGTTATCGTGGTGGAGGTTTCACGACTTGCTCTTCCACAGCTCCGGCCGTTTCTGCCTGATCGCTCCCTCAATCGCCTCAAAACTCCCAGGTAGGAGTCAGCAGTTATTGTAGAGCCTTGTTGTTGAAATTCATGATGAACGATGCCCTGGTAGTCGAAGAACACTGTCAACATGACCTTGACTTTGCTGGGAGCCTTTCTCGCTTTCTTTGGTCTCGGCTCATTTTTGAAGCGCCACTCCGATGCCTGTTGGGTAGTTTCCGAATCAAAGCCGCAAATTCATGTTTCGTCTCCAGTAATGACCCTGTGCAGCAATTCGCTTGTTGTCGCTTCGAGATTGAGACTGGCCGCTTCTTTCCGGGCGTTCTTTTGATCAAAAGTCAAATCTCTGGGAACGAGAACGGCGTTGAGTCTTCTCACTCCCAAAATGTCCTTCATTATCGATTGAGTCGACCCGAATGATATCCCTGCTTCTTCGGCGACCTCCCTGACAGTTATTCGTCGGTCTTCACGCACCAGTTCCAACACCTTGTCCACTTTTTCAGGCGTGGTTGATGTGGACGGTCTCCCGGAACGTTCGTTGTCGGCGATCTCTTCCCGACCCTCCTTGAAGCGCTTGTACCACTCGAAAACTCGCCATTAGCTCATGATGGTATCCCCGTAGGCTGTTTGCAACATCCAAAAAAAATCGGCACCCTTGAATCCGTTTTTCACACGGAACTTGATGCAAATTCGTTGATCCTCCATTTCGGTGACTAACGAAATCGAAGCACGGGCAAAATGGCTTCACTTCGAAAAGCCGCTGCTCGCGCTGTTGTGGCGCGTGATTTTTGAAAATTGGCAGGTGTCCAAGCCAAGGGCGACGCTTGCGTTTGCCACAAACCGGGAGAAAATATATTGAGTTTTCAGGATTTTATGAGCAAAGTGTCGAAACCTTTTGATCAGAGTATGTAAGGTACTATACTCTATAACAAAAATAAAAATAAAAAATCGACGCACCAAGAAGCAGTTGTCCGATTTATATGAAAATATGTATACAAAGAGGTTTCGACCAAACATGCAAATGATTGAAATTTGGTGGCCGATTTATGCAAAGCAAGAGCTCCAGCGCATCTGAACTGCGCATCTAGCACGAGCATTCTAGACTCAATATTCGGCGCGGCACGAGCTGATTTTCAGAATTTCCGTTTAATATTTTAGCAGTACGCCTATTTCTACTGTATCAATGCCTCGCCGAAAGATTCGTGCTCATTACGAACATATGTCAGAGTTTGAAACTGGTCGTGCCATTGGATTGAAAGAGGCTGGTTGGTCTAATCGACTAATCGCGCGACATCTGTGTCGAAGTGATACGGCTATTAGGCGATGTTGGCAAAAGTGGGTCAACAACGGAAAAATGCAACGTCAGGACGGCAGCGGTCGATCAAGGGCAACAACAGAACGGGAGGACAGATCAATTGTCAGAATGGCTGTCGCAGCACCGGAGTCCACGTTAACTACCATCCAACGTGTGACCGGCACACAAGTGTCCAAAATGACCATCAACAGGCGACTGAGAGAGCGGAATTTAAGAGCTCGCCGACCGTTACGATGCCTACCCCTCACACCCGTGCACCGACAAGTCCGGCTACAGTGGTGTCGGGAGCGATCAACTTGGAACTGCGCTGACTGGGGACGTATAGTCTTTAGTGACGAGTCCCGTTTATTAATGTGTCCTGACGACCGTCGCAAACGTGTCTGGAGACGTCCTGGGCAACGTGTGGATCCTGGCCTTACTGTCGAACACCACACAGGTCCACAACAGGGCATTATGGTCTGGGGTGCCATTTCATTTGATAGCAGGACCCCTTTGGTAGTCATTCCTGGCACCCTGACAGCACAACGGTACGTAGATGACATTCTACGGCCTGTTTTGTTGCCGTTCCCCTCACATCACCCCGGGCTTACTTTTCAACAAGATAATGCCCGGCCACACACGGCACGTGTTACTATGGATTGTCTTCAATCTTGCCGAACTCTTCCGTGGCCAGCAAGGTCACTTGATCTCTCCCATAGAGCACATCTGGGACGTGATGGGAAGGCGATTGCAACCATCCCGGAATGTTGACTATTTAGCCCGACAGTTGGAGACAATTTGGCAAGAAATCCCGCAGCACACCATCCGGAATCTTTATCAGTCCATGACACGCCGGGTGGCAGCCTGCATCCAGGCCAGTGGGGATCCAACGACATATTGACATTCTCAATTTGTGACGATCAAACTCTGAAATAAAACAATTAATTGTTCTGAAATTTTAATCGTTTTTCCCCTATACATGCTCGTTACATACACCAATTTTTGTCCTAATCTGACAACTCCTTCTTGGTGCGTCGATTTTTTTTTGTTATACAGTGTATTTACAAAAATATGGTACAATAGAACCTCCCTGAAAAGGACACCTGATTGCAGAGAAAAAAGTAATCTTTAGTGAGAGGTGTCCTCTTACCAGAGAGTTGGTAAATAGTAAAAATGGTAATTTTGCAAATGAAAACTGTCCTTTGTGGAGAGGTGTCCGCTAGCGGGGTATCCGCTAAAGGGAGATTCTACTGTATGAATAAATAATATTAAATAATCAGTATATGTGTAATAATCTAATTAAGTATATATTTATATATGAAAAACAATATAAAAAATAATATATAAGTGGGTCAGGTGTTGATATTAAAAATAAAGAAGGCATTTCCCGACCACGAGCACATGTGCTTTTTAGATGGCAGAGCGCCATCTAGTAGAGCAAAAATAAACTAAACGTTTATTTAGCTTGCTCCGTGATATTTGGCCAACCCAATTTTTTGATAAATCAAGAAAAGTCATCCACGAACGCGTTTCGCGCTGTTGTCGCTCGTCAGCGTGGAGTAGGCCGTAACCACTGCGACCAAAAATATTTTTTGGTCCCAGAGGCTTCTTGAGAAATCAAGAAATGGGTATTTAAGGCCAAATTTGCGTAAATACGCTTAACACATGAAAAAAACAATATAAAAAATAAAAGATAAGTGAGTCAGGTGTTGATATTAAAAATAAAGAAGGCATTTCCTGAAAAATCTTTTTGGTCGCAGTGGTTACAGCCTACTCCATGCTGACGAGCGCCAAAAGCGCGAAACGCGTTCGTGGATGGCTTTTCTTGATTTATCAAAAAATTGGGTTGGCCAAATATCACGGAGCAAGCTAAATAAACGTTTAGTTTATTTTTGCTCCACTAGATGGCGCTCTTCCATCTAAAAAAAAAAAAAAAAAAAACACACGTGCTCGTGGTCAGGAAATGCCTTCTTTATTTTTAATATTTATATATATAGCGCGCTTACCCGGATTATTGTTTTCAAATGAATATATTTTACTAAGAATGTACCGGCCAGGAAAACTCTTTAAACTATTATAATGTAAATTAAATTATAATAATATAATGGCCGCCTCTCCTATCGAAATTGACGCTTAACTAAGCGCCATATATTAATCGTCGCCGTAAACTAGCGGACTCAAATCGGTGACAAAGCCACAACACCAGCTTTGGAAAACTGAGAAGCCTCCACCGGGAGATCCGACCCGAGTTTGCTATTGATAAATATATATGAATAAGATAAATATATAATATTTAATATATATATATATATATATTTTTTTTAAATATTGAGCAATCCATAATAATATCTATAAATAAATATAAAGCGTATATTGGATATAAATTTATTAATCAGCCAATATTTCTAGGGGCAACACGCCTCTCTTTATCAAGGCTTTTCTTTGATTTAAACTAAATCACGTGGGCATGTGATCCACTCACGCTATACAAGACCAAAGCAAGAAACCATCTAATGAAAATTTCACTGTATATAAAATATATTTACAATTGTTAAATTTAATATTAATAATAATTAAAAGAGTATATGATTAAATAACCATTTGATTAAATAAATGAAGAGACTGATAAATATTAGAAAATAAAATGAGTGAGGACTATGATTCAATATGTTGTGTTGATATATATAAATAAAAATATATTTCAAGTATAAATATATACAAAAATAAAAATAAATAAATAATTTAGGAAGATATAAATTCTCTGTAAATTTCTGGTAGGTCAATTTTCCTATTTATGCTTTCTGAATCTTTTATAGAGGCCCAGCTTTCTAAAAATAACCTGCAGTGCTTTTCTTTAATATTCTGGTATAAAATGGATGCTTTGTCAAATTCGGGTATATGATTATTGTTCAGTGCATGGTCTACTAGGATAGATAATGGTTTATGGATGCGTAGAGCTGCTTTGTGTTGGTTAATGCGTTCTTTCAATGCTTTGCTGGTTTCTCCAATGTAAGTGGCTGGACAGGTTTTGCACGGAATTTTGTAAATAATATTGTTTTAGTTTTCCTTTTTACTATTATTCTTGGTGTCTGAGTGGCGTAGAATTTGTTTTAAATTTGGTGCAGATTGATATGTGGCAATTATATTATATTTCTTTAATACTCTGGCAATTCTTTCTGATCCGTAACTGTATGGTAGAGAGCAATACCTTTTATCGGATTGATCATTGCTATTGTTTGAAGATGGAAATCTAGGAGTGTAAAAATGCTTCTTGATGAATTTCTTCGGATAATTATTTTCTATCAACTCTTTAAAAATTATATTACTTTCTTCTTTTCTTTCAATATTCCTATTTGAGCAATGTGTAGTTAACCTTTTGGAAAGTGTTTTTACTACGGCGATTTTATTATGAATTGGACCAAAAGAGCTAAAATTTAAATAGTTTCCTGTGTGCGTAGGTTTTCTGTATATGGTGGTTTCTATATGAAGTTCTTTTCTTACTAGTTGAATGTCTAAAAATGCTAAAGAATTATTGTTTTCTATTTCGTGTGTGAACTTTAAATAAGGTTTGAGATTATTCAGAAAATATAGGAATGTATCAATTTCTGCTTCAGTTATGCAAAATACATCGTCTATATATCTCATCCATAATAAAACTTTTAAATTATTTGATTCAGTAATAATTTTGTCTATTTCATTCATGAAAATGTTTGCCAATGCTGCTGAAATAGGGTTGCCCATAGGCAAACCTCTTATTTGCCTGAAAAATCTGTTTTTGAAGTTAAAATAGCTATATTCTAGACAAAGCTTCAATAAATCTATCAGGGTTTCTTTGGGAATAGGAAGGACTATTTCAGGATGGAGTTCTAGAAAAGACTTGAGGGCTAGGAGAGCTTCGTCGTGTGGGATAGATGTGTAGAGGGATTCTACATCAAATGAAACCATTCGATTATTACTCGGAATTTGTAGATTTTTGATAGTTTCAACAGCTACTATGGGATTGGGGACTGTATGAGGAAGTTGCTTCTGGAATGGAGATATTATTGACGACAAGTATTTTGTGAGAGGATAGAGAGGAGAGCCAGCATAGTTAACTATGGGACGTAATGGTGTGTTAGGCTTATGGACCTTTGGTAAGCCGTAGAAGTTGGGAAGATTATTTTCTTCTGCTTTCAAATTTTCGAAAGCTTTCTTATTGAGTTTATATGTGCGTATAATTTTGTTTAGTTTTCTATTGAATTCTTTGGTGATGTTAGTTAATGGGTCTTTAGTTAATTCTTCATAAATTTCTTTATCTTGTAATAATTGTTCTATTTTGTAATTATATTCAGTTGTGTCCATGATTACTGTGTTTCTTCCTTTATCTGAAGGTGTTATTACTATTTCTTGGTTATTCTTCAATGAATTTATTGCTTTTCTTTCATGGTGGTTTAAATTTGTTTTGTTTTGTCTTCTTAGTTTTTTAATTATTGGTGCTATTTCTGTTCTAATTCTAGCCTTATTATCATCTTGCAAATGTTTTATAGAATTTTCTATCGCGGCTATAGTTCTTGGAGTATCAATATTCTGGGAGGGAACAAAATTTAAACCTTTTGATAAAAGTGTGCCGGTTTCAGGAGAAAGAGACAGATTAGAGATATTTACAACATTATTTTGATGTGTTTGGGGAAGAGTTTTTTGTATCCATTTATTCAGTTTTTGCGATTGAATATTGCGAATAACGATTGATTTATTTTGACATTTGTTGTCTATATAATTATTCAATTTAACAAATAGATCATCCATTAATATTTCTCTTAACTTAGGAATCAAATTTGTAATCTTAATTTGATATAATTTTAAATAATAGTGACAATTCTTGATTCTTGCATTCAAAAGTTTTTTCCCAGTTTCTATTAAGATCTTTTTAGAAATATTTGTTCTGACTGGATCTTTAAGAAGTAGTGATGGCGGAATTATTTCCGTGCAAAACCTGTCCAGCCACTTACATTGGAGAAACCAGCAAAGCATTGAAAGAACGCATTAACCAACACAAAGCAGCTCTACGCATCCATAAACCATTATCTATCCTAGTAGACCATGCACTGAACAATAATCACATACCCGAATTTGACAAAGCATCCATTTTATACCAGAATATTAAAGAAAAGCACTGCAGGTTATTTTTAGAAAGCTGGGCCTCTATAAAAGATTCAGAAAGCATAAATAGGAAAATTGACCTACCAGAAATTTACAGAGAATTTATATCTTCCTAAATTATTTATTTATTTTTATTTTTGTATATATTTATACTTGTAATATATTTTTATTTATATATATATCAACACAACATATTGAATCATAGTCCTCACTCATTTTATTTTCTAATATTTATCAGTCTCTTCATTTATTTAATCAAATGGTTATTTAATCATATACTCTTTTAATTATTATTATTATTAAATTTAACAATTGTAAATATATTTTATATACAGTGAAATTTTCATTAGATGGTTTCTTGCTTTGGTCTTGTATAGCGTGAGTGGATCACATGCCCACGTGATTTAGTTTAAATCAAAGAAAAGCCTTGATAAAGAGAGGCGTGTTGCCCCTAGAAATATTGGCTGATTAATAAATTTATATCCAATATACGCTTTATATTTATATATATATATATATATAATAAATAGTTATTTAATTTTATAGTCCAGTTTTGTATTAAGATTATCTTCACTATTATGATCATTTAAATTCAAATTATAAAATTTGTAAAATGTTATTAATTTGTAGATAGAGAGAGAAAAAAAAATCCTTTACTTCTAATACATCATTAAGTTAATTATATATTTATAATTAATAACAATAAAAATTAACAACGTAACGTCTTTTGCATCGGCTTTTACACGTCATTTAGACATACTCTAATCCTATATATAGAATAATCGAAGTGAGAATATATATAATAGTTAGAAAAAAGAGAGAAAGACAGAACCATGCACTTTTAATCAAACTAATAATAAGGAAAAAAAAATTGTAAAGAAGGTAGATAAGATTGTTAGTATATATATATATTTTTATAATTTTATATTTTATCCTTTTTTTTTAAAGATTTTTTAAGGTTTTTTTTTATTTTATAATATGATTATAAATAGTTGTATTTAGTAATATATCTATAGTATGAATTAACATTTGTTATAAGTTTGGATATTATGTTTTGAAACCCTAATGGTAGACCAGACATACACAAAAAACTTTAAATTGAAATAAATTGGAAAAAGAGATCTGCTGGACCGGGGATCTTCAGATAAAAGCCCAGCGACATTTCACCCCTTCTTTATTATGTCATAGATCTCTTTTAAACCGGATTTTATGTGTTAATATTAAGTTGTTTCAGTGAAATATTTAAATGAACATATATAACAGATACAAGTGTTAACAAATTCAAACTGTAAACCTACCTCGACCGCGGCGTCCTCCATTGTGAATATCTATTTCTGGCTGACACATGTTGCGGGGGGGGACATTTCAAATTTAGACCATTTATTCAGAATTTTTTGAACAACAAGAATATTAAAGAAGAAAGGAAAAATAGTTAAGGGAAGAAAGCTGAATTTCATAATCTTTACAGCTAGTTATATCAAAATAACTGATTCAATACTTATTCATCTTTTAATATTCCTTTAAAAAGGCAAATTATAAGAGTTTAATAAAGCTATTAATTGTGCAAATTCACCTTTATTTAACTTCCATTTTCCTCCCCAGAAATTGGAGATTAAACAAAATGAACTATATACTATAACACTTTAAAAATCTTGTGAAAAATTCTTTTAATCAGTTATTTAATCAAAGTTTAATTAACTGTTAAAGATTATAAATTTGTATTAGTTATTATTAAGAGAAATTATAGAAAGTTGATTTCATAAATGGATATTTCCATTTATTTTTTTTTAAATATTTTATAATTGATATACTGTTGAAATATTTTATTTGTCTGATACTAAATTTGTTTTTAATAAATTCCATGTTTAAATTTTTAACATCTTCTATGAAATTATCTAATATATTATTTATTATATAAAATCTTAGAAACTGACCATAATATATACCCTTACAGCAATTTAATGATATATTAGAATTCATATTACAGTATTTTATAATATTGAAATTATAATTACTCTTTTTATTATAAACTCTAACAGCACTATTTGTAAGGTCTATATTCAAGTCTAAAAAGTTAACTTTTTTGTTTCTATAAATTTTTTCATTGTTCTAAGTTTCAAGTATTTAGGATATATTTCAGGTATTAATTTTTTAAACTGTGGATTATTAAATATTATTATGTCATCTACATATCGGAATATTTGCCAATTAATATTATTTTGTAGAAAGTATTCTCTTTCGTACCAGAACAATATTAGATTGGCTAATAAAGGACTAGAAGAAGTTCCCATGGGAACGCCTTCTGATTGAATATATATTTTATTTTTAAATTCTATATAGTTAAAATTTAAAAATGTTTCCAGTAGAGTTTTTGCTGTTTTAAGATCTAATTTAATTGTTTTATATCTGTTATGAATAATTTTAATGTAGAAAGTTTTGTCATTAATGAATTCATTAAATAAATTGGTTATTTTATTATTTATATCTCTTAAATTTATTTTAGAATATAGGTCCTCAAAGTCAAATGTGTGTACTGTTTCAATGTTTGTCCAATTGTTCATTAAATAATTAATGATTTTTTTATTTGAGTCGATAAATTTATAATTATATTTATTAGTTAATTTATTTATAATAAATTGTAGTGTTGAAGCTAATTGTATATCAATATTTTTTATGACTGAATTTATACCAGATGTGATTGTTCTGAAAGAAATAGGTTTTTTGTGTAGTTTAGGAATTATATAGAACTTTGGTATGTTTGGATTTTTGTGGTTATTATAAATTTTTAGTGAATTTTCAACGTTTTTGATGTCTTTTTTGATTTTTGTGGCTGTAGTTCTAGCATAGTAGTACTAAACATATGTCAAAACAAAAAACAACGACTATTATTAGAAAACAACTACATTTATAAACACAACACATTATACCCTTATGGACTTAACGACGAATTAAACTACACATACAAACCACAAACAGAAGAAATTTCAACCTATGAAATCAGCTGCAAATACAAAAAAAATGCATTTAAAACTAAACCTAATAAAACTAGAGGTAAAACTACCAATAAATTAGGTTACATTGAATTTGAAGAATTACTGGACCCAAAACAAATGTACACTAACAACTTCGTTGATAAATTTATTAAAACATTATTTAAACTAAATAATAATAAATTTATCAAACTTATAGAATATATTAAAATTCATAATCTGACTAACAGATTAATAGATATCACACACGACATCTTTAAATACAGAAAAATTAAACAAGCTACTAATAACATTAATATTATCATTAAATTTAATAACAATTTATTTAATCATATTAAATTTAATGATATTTTTAATAACCAAATCATCAATAATCTTTTCCCTATAAAAAATTTAAATTTCAAAACAATCTGGAGATACAACAAAAATATAGGTAATTTAGTTTGCAATTATAATCAATTTATTAATAATTTGGCAAATTTTAAAAAAATTAAATGTAATTGCAACAACTATATTGATAAATATAAGTTCTCAGGTCATATATTAACTAGCAATTTTTCTTTTTTAAATCCAGAATATCAGGAAATTTTAAATAAAGGGTATAAATATATACCTCAAATTAAACACAATTATAATAATACAATTAAATCTATATTAAAAGATATAGATATTTTCATAAATAAAACTAGTATAAAATACAGTATTCCAGAATTTACTTTTCTGGAATGGAAACATAATATTAAAAAGGAAATTATAAATTATTATAATAATACACTTAAATACACAAAACCTAATTCAGACATTCCTTCTTTTAAAGAAAATATAATTAATTTACAGAAGGACTATATTATCACTCCTATAGATAAATGTTCCAATAACTTATCTTTAATTTGTAAAAATCTATACCACGATATACTAAAAAAGGAAATTGATAATAATCATAAATACACTTTTGCTAGAACTACAGCCACAAAAATCAAAAAAGACATCAAAAACGTTGAAAATTCACTAAAAATTTATAATAACCACAAAAATCCAAACATACCAAAGTTCTATATAATTCCTAAACTACACAAAAAACCTATTTCTTTCAGAACAATCACATCTGGTATAAATTCAGTCATAAAAAATATTGATATACAATTAGCTTCAACACTACAATTTATTATAAATAAATTAACTAATAAATATAATTATAAATTTATCGACTCAAATAAAAAAATCATTAATTATTTAATGAACAATTGGACAAACATTGAAACAGTACACACATTTGACTTTGAGGACCTATATTCTAAAATAAATTTAAGAGATATAAATAATAAAATAACCAATTTATTTAATGAATTCATTAATGACAAAACTTTCTATATTAAAATTATTCATAACAGATATAAAACAATTAAATTAGATCTTAAAACAGCAAAAACTCTACTGGAAACATTTTTAAATTTTAACTATATAGAATTTAAAAATAAAATATATATTCAATCAGAAGGCGTTCCCATGGGAACTTCTTCTAGTCCTTTATTAGCCAATCTAATATTGTTCTGGTACGAAAGAGAATACTTTCTACAAAATAATATTAATTGGCAAATATTCCGATATGTAGATGACATAATAATATTTAATAATCCACAGTTTAAAAAATTAATACCTGAAATATATCCTAAATACTTGAAACTTAAGAACAATGGAAAAATTTATAGAAACAAAAAAGTTAACTTTTTAGACTTGAATATAGACCTTACAAATAGTGCTGTTAGAGTTTATAATAAAAAGAGTAATTATAATTTCAATATTATAAAATACTGTAATATGAATTCTAATATATCATTAAATTGCTGTAAGGGTATATATTATGGTCAGTTTATAAGATTTTATAGAATAAATAATATATTAGATAATTTCATAGAAGATGTTAAAAATTTAAACATGGAATTTATTAAAAACAAATTTAGTATCAGACAAATAAAATATTTCAACAGTATATCAATTATAAAATATTTTTAAAAAATAAATGGAAATATCCATTTATGAAATCAACTTTCTATAATTTCTCTTAATAATAACTAATACAAATTTATAATCTTTAACAGTTAATTAAACTTTGATTAAATAACTGATTAAAAGAATTTTTCACAAGATTTTTAAAGTGTTATAGTATATAGTTCATTTTGTTTAATCTCCAATTTCTGGGGAGGAAAATGGAAGTTAAATAAAGGTGAATTTGCACAATTAATAGCTTTATTAAACTCTTATAATTTGCCTTTTTAAAGGAATATTAAAAGATGAATAAGTATTGAATCAGTTATTTTGATATAACTAGCTGTAAAGATTATGAAATTCAGCTTTCTTCCCTTAACTATTTTTCCTTTCTTCTTTAATTTTCTTGTTATTAAAAAAATTCTGAATAAATGGTCTAAATTTGAAATGTCCCCCCCCCCCGCAACATGTGTCAGCCAGAAATAGATATTCACAATGGAGGACGCCGCGGTCGAGGTAGGTTTACAGTTTGAATTTGTTAACACTTGTATCTGTTATATATGTTCATTTAAATATTTCACTGAAACAACTTAATATTAACACATAAAATCCGGTTTAAAAGAGATCTATGACATAATAAAGAAGGGGTGAAATGTCGCTGGGCTTTTATCTGAAGATCCCCGGTCCAGCAGATCTCTTTTTCCAATTTATTTCAATTTACAGTTTTTTGTGTATGTCTGGTCTACCATTAGGGTTTCAAAACATAATATCCAAACTTATAACAAATGTTAATTCATACTATAGATATATTACTAAATACAACTATTTATAATCATATTATAAAATAAAAAAAAACCTTAAAAAATCTTTAAAAAAAAAAGGATAAAATATAAAATTATAAAAAAAAATATATATATACTAACAATCTTATCGACCTTCTTTACAAAAATTTTTTTTTTCCTTATTATTAGTTTGATTAAAAGTGCATGGTTCTGTCTTTCTCTCTTTTTTCTAACTATTATATATATTCTCACTTCGATTATTCTATATATAGGATTAGAGTATGTCTAAATGACGTGTAAAAGCCGATGCAAAAGACGTTACGTTGTTAATTTTTATTGTTATTAATTATAAATATATAATTAACTTGATGATGTATTAGAAGTAAAGGATTTTTTTTTCTCTCTCTATCTACAAATTAATAACATTTTACAAATTTTATAATTTGAATTTAAATGATCATAATAGTGAAGATAATCTTAATACAAAACTGGACTATAAAATTAAATAACTATTTATTATTATAATTAATTTAGATTTAGCTTGCTAATCTAATCAAATCTAATTGATATAAGTTATCATTATTATCAGTTTGCTCCTTAAGTTTTAAAAGTAGAATCACTGTTATAATTTTGTTATATAGTTTCTACACTATATATATATATATATTAAAAATAAATAAGGCATCTCCTGACCACTAGCACATGTGCATATATATATATATATGTTGTAATGTAGTTTATCCTATAGGATGACTGTAGTGTGGCATGTTGGTTAGAAGCAGTCGTGGTGGTTGAGTGATGGGGGACACACAGGATCCAGAGGTCCCGTGAGAAATAGATCGGGGAGGAAAGATAGAAGAACAACCCCTAGAACAACTGGTGTCGAGACCACCTCGGTGAGAACTGTTCCCTGATCATCACATCCAGCCGCTTTAAACCGATTTCAGTAAGATAAATCCCCTAGGGGAGAATGAAGACTTGACACTTGTTTACCAAGGGGGTTGTTTTTAACCCAGCTATCTTTCCTTGTACTCCCACACAGACCATTTTATTTATATATTTCCGAATATTATAACATATATAAATATATACAAAGTCTTCATTGGTGGCGTCCACTGCAGGAAAGACTCTGCTTGTAATTTGCCGCCAGAGTTCTTCCCCACAAAGAGGGACAGGTCGTTGTGGTGTCTGGCGGTACCCAACTCAAGACTGAAATGGTAGAGAGAGATAGAGAGACAAGCTAAAGGACAACCCGGGTACATCTGTGTCAGGAACCCGACATTTTTCTACAACCTCGACGTTTTTTCTACGGACTTCTACGTCTGCAATAAATTCCTGATTAAAAACCAACCAGACGAGAGCAGTAGAGAACTTCCTGGAAAGAATCCGGCAACTCGGAAAAGAATGAGGTCACTCTGAGGACACGTGGTGTTGAATTGATTTCCAACCTTGGTGAAAGTTGAATTCCTACATGTCGGGTAGCTAATAATTGGCTCTCTCTCTCTTCAAAACATCGTAAAATCTCCATTACACTATCAGGAAAGGTATTTAAATAGACGTCAATAATATATATTGAAAAACCTTCTATCTATATATTTACCCAATACACAAACGATCAATATTTTTAAAAATTAAATAATGAGAGAATACTGTGAGAGAAGTTGAACAATAACCAAAGAGAATAACACAATGCTAACAATTCTAGGAGGGGCTGACTCATCAGTAACGGACTCCTAGCTGGTGAATGACACACACACACACACATTAGAGAGACAATTCAACTTATAGTACTATTAAAATAAAAGTCACCTCTCCCGACAAAATAGACGTCAAAACTAGACGCCAACTAGCCCTAAATCATGGTCTCCAGGTGGGCGCTTTGTCACCGACCTGAGGCCGCTAGTTTGCCGCGATGATGGTGTCTAGTTTTGATGCCTATTTTGACAGGAGAGGTGATCTTTATTTTATAGATAAATATCCTCTCGGCAAAATTTGGCCATAGATTTGGCCTAGCAACTTTTCCAGCTAATAATCTCTTTGGCAGATTGTGGAGATTTTTTATATTTGATCACGTGCGGATATCATGAAATAAAGTCCACCCTAGACTGACGAGAGCCATTAGCCCGAAACCATGGTCTCTAGGTGGACGCTTCTCAGTTTTTCAAAGCTGGTGTTGTGACAATTGACAATTAAAAATAACTTTATTGTCTACACTGACAAAGAGTCAGAATTAAACAAGAGAAGAAACACAAAAGTTCAGATTCAATTAAATAAAAAGTATGCACACAGACGAAGCCCTACGAAGGGACGCCTGGAAATTTTTCAAGAACCCAGATCTGCCTGGAGTGTAATCAGGTTCTTGCGGATCACAGGATCCACGTCCCCAGCAAGTTCGAGGGCTTCTTCGAGAAAATCAACGAGTGTTGTTGCTTTGTCACCGACCTGAGGCCTCTAGTTTGCGGCGATGGTCAATAGATGACATCTATTTTGACGGAAAGGGTGACCTTTATTTCTATATATCAATATTATGATGCACTAGCGCGCCATCTGTTATGAAAATTCGAAACTATTTTAGACGCGTAAGATTCTTTTTTTAAAATATAACAGCGGTATGGTAGATTAAACTGTCGAAACCGCTGGGAGGGTTCACCACTGATGAGCCAGGCCCTCCCATTAATTTTTTCCATTGCAGTAAGGGCAGTAGAAATTGTTTAATTTTAAAAAGAATCATACGTGTATAAAATAGTTTCGAATTTTCACATAGATCAATATACTCCCGGAGAAATTTCCATCTCAACTTATGGTAGTGAAGAGAATAGAGAGTGCCATCTACGTTGAGAATACAAAGCCATAACAAAAGACGAATTTCTACAATCAGTAAACTTATGATGAAGGAAAGCGCTGAGTATTTCCATCTTCTATCAACTTGGATCGTCTTCATGGCTTGTCTTCACTAAACCTCAAACAGAGAGGCCTCAGCATTGTTGGACTATTGCTAACGAAATTATGGTAAAAGAATGACCATTCGTACTCTGATTTACCTCCTATAACTTCATATAGCGAACTTCTGGTAATGTGTCCAGGTATCTTTACTAATTTTTTGCCTTTCTTCTCCAACCATCTGAATCTCCGTACTTGACATTTGATGTAATTTGGGCTTTATGCGATCAAAAAGTCCATAGTGGAACTATAGGAACGTTATCTCTGGGTTCTGTTATGGCCATCTAGACTAGACATGCACGGGTCGTATACAGTGACCCGATCCCAGATGGCTTCAAGTTAGGAAGTACTTTTCTCGTTTGTTCTAATACCAAAAGGCTACTGGTTTGAAACCAACCACTCATACATTTTCTTGGTTCATCATTGTTTATATGTAGTGAGCTTCATGTTGAATTTTTCTTTGAAATGTTTTCTCTTATGCAAATTAATAAAGATAATGTTTGGTAAATCTTCTTAGGATGGTTGTAGTGGTTGTTGCCGTGACGTACCACGCCGACCAGTTTGTAGACGCGTTTAGGGACCTCAGGCGCGAAGGTCGCCATGTCGAGTTCCTTGGGACTCTCTACCTGGTGAGTCTGGTCCCCGTCATCGTAGCCTATCCTCTGTAGAGCCAACACCAGGATTGGAGGAAGGGAGAGGATCCTGAGGGTGGTGGACTCTTCTGGCTTCAGGTACTTCTCTAGGGCTTGCTCCAGCGTGGTGACCTCGTAGATGTTCAACATGAGGGAGTTGAATTAAAAAGTCTAAGCAAAGTCAACAAAAGGCTATAAAAAAAGCTAAGGAAATAAACTGACAAGCTTTTATAGGAGAAAATAGTTCAAATGAAACTTTAGGAAATACATATAAAATCTTTAATAAATTAAGAAATTTAAATGAACAAACGGGATTACACATAATTCACAAGAGAACCTCAGGAGACACATAATGATGGGATTAATGAGCGGTTTATTTCCAGATGGCAATATAAGCATGGATAATACCGAACAATAATCCATAAGAATACGATTGGAAAATTTTGCCAGGATTTTTATTGATCTATAAAAACGTTCAACCAATATATTGTAAATCTTTTGTATTGTAATGTATTTTTGGTGATTTATCTTTATGCATAAGGTGCTACCCGCTGTTAAGGTTACAGATGACTCCGCCTTTGCCGGTTCCAAACCTGGATGAAAGAGGAGGAGGGGGAACAGTAACAAGCTCGGTAAAAAACCTGGACTCAGCTGGCCCGGCTGATAGTACCCTGTAAGGGTTCCTAATCCAGGTATACAGGATGAGCAGCGTTTGTACTCCATGTTAGGAGCGCCTGCACATGGCGTTTGTTCCTCATGTCAGAGGTGGTCATTTCTTTTGGAGCTAAGTCGGCCTGCCACTGAGTAGTGCTTCCAGTCTTAATGACAAAGGCATTCTACTTCACCCAGTGTGGAGATAAGAAAGAAGATTACAGATTCTTGGAGATAATATCACAGGCACATCTAAAGTGGTTTTACAGATTATACATGATAGAATATAAGGCGATAACATGTCGTCTATACATAAGAAATGGAAACATTATAAAACACGAATGTTTCTTTTTTTCAAACACAAAACAAACTCTTCTACTGTCCTTACTGCGATAATATATATAGTCACATGATAGAATGTGTCCCAAATTGATCAGGTAGATTGAACAAAACGGATTTATTAAGAGATGGGGAAACTACTAATACGATACTTGAACTGCGACTACTAATTGAGAAATGCTTGGATATGAAAAGACCCATTAATATTTGCTTTGTCAACCGTAAAAAGATTTTGACTATGCGAAACATGAAAAATTAATGTAAATCTTGAATATCACAGAGGTAGATAATAGAGAGATATCGAAATAATACAGGACATCTACTGGAGACAAAAATGTTTGATTGAATCAAAAGACGGAATAATACAAGAATTTGAGGCGAAAAGAGGTGTTATACAAGGTTGCGTCGTTTCGCCTCTTTTGTATAATATTTACAGCGAAAGATTGATGTAACATGTGGAGAAGAGAAAATCGGGTATAACAGTAAACGGACTGAATATGAATAACATATGACACATGCTTATTAGCTGGATCAAAACAAGTGTTGAAAGGCCTACTAGAGACCCTAGTCAAAAAAGGAAAGCCATTCGGAATTGAATTAACATAAATAAGACTAAATGGGTGTGTATTACAGGAAGAGATATATCACAACAACAAGATATGTTGGTAAATGGACTTGCCATCAAACAAACAACGTCATGCATATACCTAGGTACAAGAATAACAGCTGATGGAAGACTAGACACGGAAATAAAATGTCGAAATGCAATGGCAAAACAAGTTTTTTGGAACAACAAATATATATTATGGGGCACTACCAATGTTATGAAGAAACAAAGACTGATAAAGACACCAATCTGGCCTATACTAACATATGGCTGTGAGTCGTGGACATTACTAAAATATTTAGTAAAATGAATTGAAGCCTTCGAGACCTACCTTTACAGAAGAACTCTCAAAATTCCTTGGACAGATATGGTAACAAATAATCAAGTCCTCGATCGAATGGGTACAGAACGTCAGGTGATAAAGTTCATAAAACAACGAAAACTGACGTTTTCTGGACATGTCATGTGCGGATCAGCAGGAGAGGCATTGCTGACAGTATTGGAGGGAAAACTCCGGGGGGAAGAGATCAAAGGGAAGGAGATGACGGGGATACGCAGACGATCAAAATAATGGACTGGACGACACACCGATAAGGAGATGAAGAGGATGGCATTGAAGGAGGAAGTATGGAGAGACCATGTGGCCAGCCACCCTCAGTAGAGGAAGGCATTGAAGGAGGAAGTATGTAGAGACCATGTGGCCAGCCACCCTCAGTAGAGGAAGGCATTGAAGGAGGAAGTATGTAGAGACCATGTGGCCCACCCTCAGTAGAGGAAGGCATTGAAGGAGGAAGTATGTAGAGACCATGTGGCCAGCCACCCTCAGTAGAGGAAGGCATTGAAGGAGGAAGTATGTAGAGACCATGTGGCCCACCCTCAGTAGAGGAAGGCATTGAGGAAGTATGTAGAGACCATGTGGCCAGCCACCCTCAGTAGAAGAAGGCATTGAAGGAGGAGGAATGTATTTTGTTGGCAAAATTGAAGAAAATAGTTTCTAATCTCCCCTAACTTTGATATAGATAAAGTAAACAGGACTATATCTCTCTCATGTCTTTCTCTTGCGGGACATAGCGCTTTGATGTAAAGAAAATAGATCTAGAGAGCTGGGCATCTATGAAAGACATAAATAGGAAGATATACCCAATCATACCTAGAGCTAAAACGAAAATAGTCAAATATAGAATTCACACCTATTATTATTTCACACCCGCAATAAGTAATCTGAAGAAACAATGATTCCTATTGAATGGTTTCGTCACACCAACCTTTTTACAAGCATTGATTCCCAGAAGAAGATGGTGTTTTCGAATAAATAATATCAATCAAAGATAATCTTTTATTATTTATAGTATTTACTACACACACATATATATAGAAAATATTTAAAATTGTGTTGTTGGTTGCTGAGTTATTTACATATAGAGAAGATAAAAGATTAATTTCAATATCGAGTAAGACGTGCCAACATTAAAGCTGTAGAGTTTCATTACCATACCAGCCTATTAATTAGGAACAGAGGACATGTCCAGGTAGACCATCATAGAGGGTAAGAATTTTGTTAATTTATCGCCAACTTTCTTGTCATCTCTGATCGTCAGCCACTCGTGTTTATAATAAACGTCAGCTATGTAGCGACATTTTCTGCGACGTACCACGCCGACCAGTTTGTATACGCGTTTGGGGACCTCAGGCGAGACGAAAGTCGCCATGTCGAGTACTTCTGGACTTTTCACCTTGCGATTCTGGCCCCCGAAAACGGAAACCGGTAGAGCAAACACCAGGATTAGAGGAAGGGAGAGGATCCTGAGGGTGGTGGACTCTTCTGGCTTTAGATATTTCTCCAGGGCTTGCTCCAGCGTGGTAACCTCCTTTATGTTCAATATGAGGGAGTTGGCGACAATTTCCGTTGTCGTGCCGTGTTTTGTCACTTGGAGAGTCGTGCAAAACAGGTCTTGGATAGGTGTCCTTTTCGAGGCCGTGTAATTGTCATAAGTGAGGAAACCGTTCATCAGCATCTGGCGCATGCCCTCGTTTAGTCTGTCAAGGAGGGATTCCAAAAACTCGTGGCTGTCGCCCTTCTTCCCTTTTTTCTGACTCTTGTTTATTTTCGAAAGGATACTCAGTATAGGAGTCACAGGGATCTCTATTTCAATATTTATTTCGACTTGGTGGAAGAATTCAGCTATTTTTTCGACGATAGGTAATTGACAGCTTGTGCCGAGCTTCCAAACGTCGCGCATAAGAACAACAAAGGGAGGACAGGCGATGAGAACCTGCAGGGTAGAGTTGATGTAGCAGCACTTCGAAATATTTTTCAAAAGTGGCGGAGAGAAAAACTCAGAACTATTATAGAGAATTATCTTGACCGTGACAGGAGGTGTTTCAGGGGTTTTATCAACGCCCCTTAAGCTGCTACTCGATGATTGTTCCAAATCTTGGCTTTGATAGCTCTTGGACTTCACACTCGCAGAGTCGTTCTCTGTCCATGATGACGGGCCCAAAGATGTATTCGCGTCATCTCTATGCGTGGCTTGAACGATATTCAAAGATCTATTTCCACCAGAAATCCTATCTTGAATTATTTCCAAGTTCACTTTTCCCAAAACCTTTTTCGATAGATCTAAAGGTTCTTGAGGAATCTCATCCTGAATTATATCGACGTTTGCCTCATTAGAAACATTTTGCGGTGGAACTGAAGGTGTTTCAGGGCCAATGCCCTCTACGTTCTCACATAATATTTCTAATTCTAGGTATGAATTTGTCTTCTTCGCACTTGGCGACGGGCTCAAAGATGTATTCGCGTCATTTCTCTTAGTTTCTTTCGTTTTTTCTACATCTTTTTCTAGAGTAGGTTTATTTGCTTTGGGACTAATTTGTTCTTTAGCCTTTCGCTTAGGCATTCTTCTAAAAAGTAAAACACAATGTGTAAATATATATTTTTTAATTTCTTATATATATGTAAATATTAATATTTTAAGTATGCAAATAAAATAATATTATATATATTAAAATCATTTTCATATTGGTTACTATTTCTTCTATATACTGAATAGAAAATTAATATCTATCTCTTTTTTTAGCGATAAAATATACAAATTGGATTATTTATAGATTGTGATGGCTTTGAAAGTAAATAGCATTCACTTCTCTATTCGTTTTAAAACTCATTGATAAATATACATATATAACTTGGTGTTATCATCATCAATTCTTTCCTTCATTTATATCTTTAGGTGATCACAATTTCTAATTAATTTTTTATGTTTGTCTGCAATAAAATATTTTAAAATGTTTCTAAGGAGAGATAAGAGCTAACGATGACACAAGTTTCTTAATTATTTATCTTTATTAATAAAGAAAGTTGTCGCTGTTTAGATTTTATATCTTCTTAGAAAGAATATCTGACAATTCTTCCTATTGTAATATGAAAATGTTCTCGTTAAATATAAAAACATTGGTAACCTATATATCGTGGTTAGATTCCATTTTATTTTAAATACACCGTTTTCTATGTCTAAAAAGATTACGAAATAAAGATGACGGAAAATTCCAGAATTTCAAGGTGAAAAATTTCATACCTGGAAATTCAGAATGGAATAATTCCTTGAAGAAAAAGGTTTAAAAATATTTAATTGAAAATCCACCACAATCAAAAAAAGAGATGGCAAATGGAGCGCCATATATGTACGAGTATAGGCCATATTGGTTTGTGCTATAGGCCACACTCGAGTAAGTTTGACTAAATTGTAAAACTCATCAAAGAACAATTTGAACTCTATTCATAAGGAGATTCGAAAAATAAAATTGAGACTGAAAAAGCTTCTTTGGATTGCAAATGAAAAAGGAAAAAAAAAAATCTAAATCGACAGTTCTTCCGGGCAGAAAAATAGTTAGAAAATGCAAATACTTTTTTAAAGAAACAACATAGAAGAAGATTTATTGATGCATTTATGAAAGGCTTACCCACAATATACCACAAGACAATCTTCTACAATAACAACTCTATACTTTCAAATACCCATTATAATTCCTTTTGCCTCCTTAACCACAGTATCAACGTTGTCCGAACTTTCACTAAGCGTCTTCCACCCAATTATTCCTTACCAGTTTTCAAATAAATTGTCAAACATCGTTTATCATCTCAGTTCATCTGGATACTCAATATTGCTACGTGGAAAATTAGGGAAGACAAATTTCAGGATGAGACAGCAATTTATTTAAGACAAGAAACTATGAAGGATAAACAAAAGGAATAAGGGATGTTTACAGAGTAGTAAAATATAAACATAAAAAATGATACTCTGTTAATACTAGTG
Source organism: Cordylochernes scorpioides (assembly GCA_030710605.1). Classification (NCBI taxonomy): domain Eukaryota; kingdom Metazoa; phylum Arthropoda; class Arachnida; order Pseudoscorpiones; family Chernetidae; genus Cordylochernes; species Cordylochernes scorpioides. The sequence continues at coordinate 187,417,379 of CP092864.1, forward strand.
CAAAATAATAAATACTTCACTACAATATCATCTATCAACAGAGACAGATTTAACCCTGGTCTCACCCGCACCACCAATGTCTGCAAATCACACTGCATTCTTCACTACTCTCCTGTTTCTAATTCCATACAAAAAAAAAAAAAAGATCTGTAAATTTGGAATCACCACTTCTTCTCCAATGAATTGTTCAATACAATTATGCAAGTTTTTAAACGGAGCATACAAGTGTCTCCCACCTTTCTAAAATCAAATTTTAAATGATTTGAAAATGTCTTTACTAAGGCTAAAGCTTTGATGGTAAAACCTATCTCCCTATGTTGCTGATTGTTGGCAGTTGTACAATTTAATCCTTAGTTTTGACTATGTTAATTTAACTTTATGTAAGCACAACCTAATGAAGCCATAAAACATCACTGAAAACATTCAAATTAATCTTTAAAAAAAAAAGAGTAGAAATCAACTTAGTGTTGCTCACTTAACACTGAAGTGGACACTAAGCATGTTATCACTTCTTCTCCAATTCCTCCAACCTAGAAACAAAACTCAGTCTTTTAACAAAAGCCCCCATCACCCTAGACACCTTATCCAAAACTGAATCAGTTTACTCAGTAAACTGCTCACAATGCAGTTTATGTAGGTGAGAACAGTCCTACAATATGTATCAGTTTAACTGAATATCAAAGATGTATTAGAAACCGTGACAATAGATCTCAAATCTTCCAACATATTAATTCAACTGGGCACTCATTTAACTTTATCCTAGGCACCTCCCACTACATAAATATCAAAAACAAACACCAACGCTTCTTCTTCATTCTTATCTCGACTGGGTGAAGTAGAATGCGTCTTCCTTTGTCATTAAGACTGGGAGCACTACTCAGTGGCAGGCCAACTTAGCTCCAAAAGAAATGGCCGCCTGTGACATGAGAAACAGACGCCATGTGTAGCCGCTCCTAACATGGAGTATAGACTCATCCTGTATCCCTGGATTAGGAGCTCTTACAGGGTACTATCAGCCGGGCCAGCTGAGCCCAGGTTTTTTAGTGAGCTTGTTATTGCTCCCCTTCTTCCTTTTCCATCCAGGTATTACCTCTATAGCTTATTTTCTATTTATCACAGTTTTTTTGCATAAGTATACTCCTATACCCATATGTGTATTATGATGCATTAGCGCGCCATCTGTTATGAAAATTCGAAACTATTATTGACGCAGATGCTTATTTTTTTAAAATTAAACAATTTCTACCGCCCTTACTGCAATGGAAAAATTAATGAGAGGGCCTGGCTCATCAGTGGTGAACCCTCCCAGCGGTTTCGACAGTTTAATCTACCATTCCGCTGTTATATCGCATTTTTCGATCTTCCTTTTATAGTGATACTGATGATAGACTCTTGGAATGGGTATTTTAGATGAACTATGGACATAAGCTTTGAGAACAGCAGAATTACATACAATTATAAATATATAATATGCTTCGAGCATTAATTTTTCCATTGCAGTAAGGGCAGTAGAAATTATTAAATTTCTAAAAAACAATCATACGCGTCTATAATAGTTTTGAATTTACATATGTGAATATTGGAAAATATATATCTTTTATTTTTGTCGTTCATACAAAGGTCACTCCAAAAGTTTTTGCAATCACTTATTTTCATCAAAGCTGCAACTCTCAATTTTTCAAAGTTTCTCAAAGTATTCACGCTTAGCACCAACGCAAGATTTCATCCGTGAAAACCAATTATCGAAGCACTTACACCAGTCATCTTCAGGGATGGAATTTATGGCATTGATAAAGACTTGCAGTGCTTCATCATCAGGGTCAAATTTTATCCCTTTCAACAATGACTTAACTTTTGGAAATAAACCAATGTCACAAGGTGCTAGGTCTGGTGAATATAGTGGATGAGTGACTGGACACCAGAATTGGTTAAAACGTCTAAGTTTTGGGCTGAGGTGTGCGGTCTTGCATTGTCATGGTGAAGAAGGACTCCTCTAAGTTGAGCTCTTGGTCTGCTTTGCTTGATTTTTTCAAATACTGCTGGAAGGCATTTTGTTGTGTACCAGTCAGTATTAACTTTTTTTCGGTATTCTAACTTCACAATATCAATTAAACCACTTTTTCTAAAAAGAAAACAAGCAACCATTTGTTTTCCAACACTTTTCGAGCTCTGCGAACTTTCTTAGGAGTAGGTGAATTTGACGAGCACCAAAGAGTAGATTTCTGTTTTGTTTCTGGATCAAAATTCTAAATTAAAGTTTCTTCACCTGTAATAATATTAAAAACAGCCTTTGATTTACCTTCATAAATCTTTTCAACATGAAATTACACCATTTAACGCGACCAAGTTTTTTGTCTTCAATCAAGATGTGATGTACCCATCTACTAACAAGTTTTCTGTATTTTAAATGATCATTAATGTGGTGTTGACTGCTGTCGATCAAATGCCCACACTTTTCTCTAACTGCTGATACGTAATTCTTCGATCTTCTCTAAGTAAAAATTTACCAGCTCAATTTTTTTCTTGGGTCACTGCTGTTGGTGGTCGACCTGAACGGGGTTCTTCAAGGTTGTTTTTTTTTTTTTCAAATTTAAATTCATTAAACCAACTAAAAATTGTTCTAATTAGTGTTTTCGAATAAATAACATTAATCAAAGATAATCTTTTATTATTTATAGTATTTACCACAGACATATATATATATGTTGAAACAATAATCCCTTCACTAATATTTACTAAGAGAACAACTTGATAAGGGAAGAGTATCTTTATTAAAGATACTCTTCCCTCATCAAGTTGTTCTCTTAGTAAATATATATATATATATATAATATTTTAGAATGGTGTTAAGTCATTTACATAGAGAGAAGTTAAAACAAAAGATTAATTACAATATCGAGTAAGACGTGCCAACTTTGGTGCTGTAGAGTTTCATTACCATTCCAGCCTATTGATTAGGAACAGAGGACTTGTCCAGGTAGACCATAATGATGGGCAAGAATTTATTAAATTTATCGCCAACTTTCTTGTCATCACTGATCGTCAGCCAATCGTGTTTATAATAGACGTCAGCTATGTAGTGGTTGTTGGCGTAACGTACCACGCCGACCAGTTTGTAGACGCGTTTAGGGACCTCAGGCGCGAAGGTCGCCATGTCGAGTTCCTCGGGACTCTCCACCTCGTGATTCTGGTCCCCCTCATCGTAGCCTATCCTCTGTAGAGCCAACACCAGGATTGGAGGAAGGGAGAGGATCCTGAGGGTGGTGGACTCTTCTGGCTTCAGGTACTTCTCCAGGGCTTGCTCCAGCGTGGTGACTCCGTAGATGTTCAACATGAGGGAGTTCACGACCATGTCTGTTGTTCGGTTGTTTCTGGTCTCTTTGAGAGTCATGCAGAAGAGGTCTTGGATCGGTGTTCTTTTCGAGGCCGTGTAATTGTCGTAAGTGAGGATACCGTTCATCAGCATCTGGAGCATGCCCTCGTGTAGTCTGTCAAGGAGGGATTCCAAAAACTCGTGGCTGTCGCCCATCTCCCCTTTTTTCAGACTTGGGTTCATTTTCGAAAGGATACTCAGTATAGGAGTCACAGGGATCTCTATTTCTATATTTATATCGACTTGGTGGAAGAATTCAGCTATTTTTTTGACGATAGGTAATTTACAGCTTTTGCGGAGCTTCCAAACTTCGCGCATAAGAACAACAAAGGGAGGACAGGCGATGAGAACTTGCAGGGCAGAGTTGATGTAGCAGCAATTCGAAATATTTTTCAAAAGTGGCGGAGAGAAAAACTCAGAACTATTATAGAGAATTATCTTGACCGTGACAGGAGGTGTTTCAGGGGTTTTATCAACGCCCCTTAAGCTGCTACTCGATGATTGTTCCAAATCTTGGCTTTGATAGCTCTTGGACTTCACACTCGCAGAGTCATTCTCTCTCAATGATGACGGGTCCAAAGATGTATTCGCGTCAACTTTCTTGGCTCTACTCACTTTTGAAGCACAGTAATCTCTATGCGTGGCTTGAACGATATCTAAAGATCTATTTCCACTTGAAATCTTATTTTGAATTATTTCCAAGTTCACTTCTCCCAAAACCTTTTGCAATAGATCTAAAGGTGCCTCAGAATCATTGCCCTCACCTATTCCTTCGACTACTTCTTGGCTTGACTTTTTTTTGCCAATCTCGGAATATGCCTTCACACTTGGCGACGGGCTCAAACATGTATTCATGTCCTCTTTCTTTGTTTCACTCTCTTTTGAATCACAGTAATCCTTATGGATGGCTTGACCGATATTCAAAAAATCATTTCCACCATGAATATTATCCTGAATTCTATCGACGTTTGCCTCAATAGAAACATTTTGCGGTGGAACTGAAGGTGTTTCGGTTCCATTTCCCTCTACACCCTCACCGATTCTTTCTGCTTCTTGGCTTGACTTTGTCTTCTTCTCACTTGGCGACGGGCTCAAATATGTATTCACGTCCTCTCTCTCTGTTTCTTTCGTTTTTTCTGCATCTTGTTCTAGTGAAGGCCTCTTTGCTTCGAGACCAATTTCTTCTTCAACCTTTCGCTTAATCATTCTTCTAAAGAGTAAAACACAATGTTGAATAAAATCAATCATTCCTTCAAATAAAAGTGTCATTTTTCTTTCGGGCACGGACACCCTTTTACAAGAGAAAACATGGTATAATAGTTCGCCAATAGGACACGAGTTAAATATAATCGCATACTATTTTACATAATTTTATAAATTTCTATAGATATAAAAAATATTTTTATATTAACTATTATACAAATTGAGACAAAATAATTTAAAATATATATCTCTAATAAGAGGACAAACAAATAACTAAATATAGGCCACTATAAAATAACTAAGGAAGCAAGGAATACATGGTTAGGCTGTAGTTATCATTATTAGGAGATTTATAACTGGTTCCCACCGTTGCTATTCAGAGGTGATTTCTGTATTTGGATGATTTGGGGTGAGCTCAGGGAATAGTATGCCATAAACTTCCGGAATGTCTATTCTTCTGTTAATACTATTGTGCTTTCTTGATATTATGGATTCTATGATGAGTCTCTGTTGTTTATTGGGGATGTTGGAGTAATGGGTTCTTGGTTCTGATAGTGCGAAGTAATGACCTGTTTCTCTTACATGATGATATACTAGAGATCTATTGTCCTGGTTTTCTATATTTCGTTGATGTTCTGATATTCTTATATTTAAATTTCTACTGGTTTAACCTACGTATTTGGTTTTGCATTCGTTGCATTCTATAGAGTATATGGCATTCTTAATATTGGAAGGATAATTAAGGCTATTGCTTTTTGTTATAGGGTTTCTTAGTAGTGAACTTAAACTGGGTGAGTTGCAGAAGAAAGTTTTAATGCATAATTTTTTCAGATGACGAGCTATTGATATGGATACAGGTGAGTAGGGAATACTACAAATAGATTTGTAAACTGGAGGATTTCGTATTTCAGACGGGCTATGGAAATGTCTTAAAATAAAGGATATTGACAAGTTTTTAGATTCCTTAAGATATTCTGGGTCTCTTCTGTTTTAAAGGTTTGAGGTGACCAGTGGCTATTGGCACGTTTAGTAAGGGTCTTTACTGTATTGATTTTATGGCTGAGAGGGCAGTAGGAGGAAAAACGGATATAGTCGGGGTTGAAAGATGGCTTTTAATGAACAGTTGTTTGGAATTGATTCTGTATACGTATGATTTTTACATATAAAAAAGGCAGGCTATTGTTTGTTTGTTTTTTTCATATGTGAAATTCAGGTCGGGATGGTAACTGTTTTGAGCTTTTCCAAAATTTTCTTGGTTTGGTTTTCCGGGGCAGATACAAAATATGATGTCAATATAACGACGCCATAAAACTATAACGGGAATAGTGAAGTTATCCAACTGTCAATGCGACGTATGACAATTTCTGCGACTGAGGTTGAAAGAGGGAGAACCTTTTATCTCTTTGAAAGTTGAAAAGACACTTTTCCCTGGAGGAATGATTGATTTTACTCGATATTGATGCAAGGGATCATGTGAGGGTACAAGGGATTATGTGTAAATATTTTTTAAATTTTCTTATATATATGTAAATATAATTTATTTTAAATATTATGCAAATAAAATAATACGATATATAATAAAATCATGTTCATATTAGTTAATATTTTTCCTATAAACTGAAGAGAAAATTAATATCTCTTTTTTAGCGAGAAAAATATATAAAATGGATAATGTATAGATTGTGATGACTTTGAAAGTAAATAGCATTCACTTCTCTGTTCGTTTTAAAACTCATCGATAAATATAGATATATATGGTAATTTAAACAAATAACCCCATATTGGTGTATAACAAGATTGTCATGATTGTATAATAAACACTCCTGTAAATAATTATACGCATGATTGACATGTGTCTTTACATCACCATATGTAATGTACTTTGTATAAACTGAGGATAATAAATAAAACTCTGTAATTAAGAGTTGAGCTAAATAGCAAAAATAGATTGGAGTATAGGAAGTCCAAAAACTTTAAGAACGAGGCCTAAAAGATGTCAGGGCATATCCAGATGTCGTCAAGAGTGTACAATGACATCTCTTCCGATCCACGCCCTTATTGCATCCGCTGAAACCCAGTACTTCCTCTCGGCCTCCGCCAGAGCCTGAAATACACAGTGACTTCACCATCAGCGGGAGCCCTCATTACTTCATCCCTTGATAATGGCGTAGACCAGTAAGAAAACTTATCTTTCCATCTTTCGCTGCTAGCTCAACTCTCTATCTGTTCGCGGAACTTTCCTAGTACAACTGTGTCCCTTCGTTTTTTTTTTGTGTGGAAATTCCCAAGTCTTCCACTCTGCCTCGATCACGACTGCCTGTACTCTGTGGTAACTGTTAAAGGTCTTTCAAGGTGCAGAGAGGTACTGGAAAACTCTCCACGTCCTGACTGTCCCTCTCTGTTACCACAGTGAAGCGAGAGACCCTCAGGATATCACATATATAACTTGGTGTTATCATCATCAATGCTTTCCTTCATTTATATCTTTAGGTGATCACAATTCCTAATTAATTTTTATGTTTGTCTGCAATAAAATTTTAAAAATGTTTCTGAGGAGAGATAAGAGCTAACGATGACACAAGTTTCTTAATTATTTCTTTATTAATAAATAAATTTCTCGCTGTTTAGATTTTATATCTTCTCAGAAAGAATATCTGACGTTTCGACGAATATCTGACGAAGAATAGTTGGTTCTTTAGCTCAATCTTTGATTCCAAAAGAACAAAGATCAAAATCTGATTACACTTTCATGTATTAAAAAAGGCATATCCTGCCCAGGAGCACATGTGCTTTTCAAGAAGGCAGAGCGTCATCTGGTGAAACAGAAATCAACTAAACATGTATTTTGCCTGTTCCTTGATATTTGGCTAACCCAATTTCTTTATAAATCAAGAAAAGCCATCCACGAACGCGTTTCGCGCTGTTGGCGCTCGTCAGCGTGGAGTAGACTGTACCACTGCGACCAAAAAGAATTTTGGTCCCAGTGGCCTCATGTATGTCTCTAGAGAGATACCTCTCCCTTTAATTATACATCAGAACGAGGTATTGTGTTTAACACCCTGGTAAAAACCTTTACTGGTGGTGATTAGGAATGACCGCAACACCAGTCTTGGCAATTTCAAACTTTCATGTATATTCATGGATTCTTACGCCAACCAGGAAGACACAAAATTTATAATCCAAACATTTTTTACCATAATTAAATTGAGATGAACATTTTATGGAGAAAAAAAGGTATCATTTCTATATAATAATCACAACTAAATACAAGATTTTTATATCTTCAAGTTTTCAGGAGAAAAAATTATTGATTTTTAATTCAGGATATAAACCATCAGAAGAATTCACCATTAAAAACTCGAAAAAATTCACAATAGGATGATTTATTTTGCCTCACCCAGGTACAAGAAACAAATTCGAAACTATTTTAAACGTGTAAGATTCTTTTTGAAATTAAACAATTTCTACTGCCCTTACTGCAATGGAAAAATTAATGGGAGGGCATGGCTCATCAGTGGTGAACCCTCCCAGCGGTAGATTAAACTGGCGAAACCGCTGGGAGGGTTCACCACTGATAAGCCAGGCCCTCCCATTAATTTTTCCATTGCAGTAAGGGCAGTAGAAATTGTTTAATATCAAAAAGAATCTTACGTGTTTAAAATAGTTTAGAATTTTGATAACAGGTGGCGCGCTAGTGCATCACAAGAAACAAATGTTATAAACTTTATTCAGATGAAGAAGAATTCTAAGTTATTTAAGACTTTAACCAAACTTTGATCCTGAATTACACAGCCTCACCATAAGTGAAATTCCTATACCAAACTCATACGAAGATTCCATTATGAGTGAAAATTCAGAATAGTTTAATGAAGTAATGCAGAAGGAAATGAATTTTCTAAAGGAACATCAAGTTTTGGATGTCTCACTCTCTTGTTTGTCTACCAGATGGGATAAAACCCATTAAATCAAAATGGAAATATTCAACAAAAGGTGACCACTTCATCAATAGGACAGACCATCTTCAAAGCAAGACTAATTAATATAAGGTTGTCCCAAAAGTTCGTGTTTTTCTTAAAACATTTTTTTTTCTTATTACTTGGCAAATAATATTATTACGGCGAATACATAATACAAACAGAAATAATGTAATATATTTTTTCTATCAATTTATAAATAAGTATTTAAAATATGTTTATAATAATGTGTATATAAAAATTGTATTTATTATTAAGTTGTTAACGTGATAATCCTGTTGAAGGACTGACAAGTCCGAAAGCTTGAAAATAAAAAGTTGCACAAGAAACTTAACCCTGGAAGCTTCATTTATTTTATAATATAACATAATACTTTATACATAATATAAAGACATTATACATAACACTGAATAATATTGGTATTTTAATTTTTTTGCAAGTGTTTACGAATATTTGAGACAACCTTGTAGCTCTTGGATTCCGCCAGAGAAGAATGGAGCATACTTCCAGAATGTCTGCTGACCTGTGATTAAAAGTGACAGCTTTAGAACATTATTAGCTTATTGTGTTTCCCAGGGTGAGCACACTGTCATGTTAAAACTGCATTTTTATATGTACATCTACCTACTTCTAACTTAGGGTTACTTGCCTACTGATAAAAATATTGTGGCGAAGAAATAATTTATATTTTATTATTCAATGAAAATATTTAAAACATATTACTTTATTCTGAAAATAGAGCAATCCATAAATAAATCTTTAATTAAAAAGGCATATATTGAATCAAAATATAATTTATTTTACCAGTATTTCAGTTGGCTGAACGCCAACCTTTATCAAGGTATTATAACATATGGTTGACATATGTTGTAACATATTGGTTCACACACATTAAATATGTTATAATACCTTGATAAAGGTTGGCGTTCAGCCAACTGAAATATTGGTAAAATGAATTATATTTTGATCCAATATATGCCTTTTTAATTAAAGATTACTCTATATTTGTAAAATCATCATACCTTAACTTTCTTGTTCAATATTCTCTAGTTGTAGATAGTTTTGTTGAGTTGTTGATAATTGTCGACTGGTCGTACTGACGTCATCAACAAATACTTTTACATCTTAAGATATTCCAAGACTGATTTCTACGCTATTGTTTGTTAGTTAAACAAGGCATTATGTATGGATTGAAACAGTCAAGTAAGATATGATGAAATACTTTTTCTGGTACAGTAGAACCTCCATTTAGAGGACACCTCTCCACAAAGGACAGTTTTCATTTGCAAAATTATCATCTTTACAATTTAACAACTCTCCGGTAAAAGGACACCTCTCCCTAAAGAACACTTTGGCTCTGCAATTAGGTGTCCTTTACAGGGAGGTAGTTCTACTGTATATATTTTAAATTAATTTTATAAATATCTTAAGTCCAATTTGTACGAAATCTGAGCAAAACATGAAAAAGTTATAAGCAATTAATCAACTATTTTGTATGTACTTAGTGCAATTCTCAACCTGTAACCCAAAACCACATTATTGACTGTATTGGCTAATTCATTGATGAGCTCTACTCATCCCCAGCAGACATCATCTCAAGTTCTACAAGCTTGATACCCTAATATGATTGAGTGGAGATAAGAAAGAAGAGAATAACTATTTTGATAAAAAAAAGTTCAAAGAATATCCATAGAAGAGTAAACAAAAAAAAAAAAAGAAGAGAAATGCTTTCCCTATTACGTGTCATACTGGCAAGAAGAGGAAGCCAGAAAAAAGAATGTTGAAAGAAAGAAACAATGAGTTAAGGAAGATCGGCGGTGGAGCCACACCTAGTATCGCAGTGCCAGGAATGGTATTGCGTCACGACGCACGCGACGCCTGGCGAGCGGTGGGCGAATTAACGTGACACTACGTTGTGTGGTGGGGATGATCGGATGGCTTTTTGTCGTGCTGCTGGCGTCGGGAGCAGGTAGGTTGTTGCCATGGTCCACATGGTGGTGTGCTTCATTGGACTCCTGTTTCTTGTAACCTTGCCAGTGTAACGGGGCTTTGTCATCTTGAAAGTTGAGCTGCCTCTACGTGTGGTGTGCACAGTATTTTCATTGTATATAATCACTAAAATAGATATAGATAAAGGTTAACGATGATAGCCTTTATGAAATCGCATAACTTGCAAGTTTCAAGTCACTACAATCTTCAACGGCCCTATTACCGAGGTAGTATCGGCTTATTTACACACCCGCTGAATATGATATTATCTCGAAAGCTTGCCTATTTTACGAAGTAATGAAATCATTTATCTCTAATCCTTCGCGTCGATTCATTGCAAATTTCCACCCACCATGTGCTAAGAGTACTTAGGAACATAGATGTCTCTAGACATCACCTACATTTTCATTCGATGGATCTGTTTGCTTGTGAGCCAGGAGTTAACATGGAGACCCGGCGTATGCAAAAAATCCCCCGAGCACCAAAAACTTTATCTAGTGGGTACATATGCACACATATTGACATTTGGGTGCGGGATGATGTATTAATATGCAAAAATATAGGAAGAACACCTCTTCCTAAGAAAAAAAAGCATGTTTGGTAAATTTGGCTGGTTTCACGATTCTAATTTCCTAATAGAACGTCCGTGCATACAATCTGTACATGTAGCCGACTCAATTTGTAACACATTCTGTACTGATGGAATCGCCACGGTACAGGTAGCCGGCTCAATTTGTAACACATTCTGTACTGATGGAACCACCACGGTACAGGTAGCCGGCTCAATTTGTAACACTATGTACTGATGGAACCACCACGATACAGGTAGCCGGCTCAATTTGTAACACTATGTACTGATGGAACCGCCAAGGTACAGGTAGCCGGCTCAATTTGTATCACATTCTGTACTGATGGAACCACCACGGTACATGTAGCCGGCTCAATTTGTAACACAATCTGTACTGATGGAACCACCACGGTACAGGTAGCCGGCTCAATATGTAACACATTCTGTACTGATGGGACCACCACGGTAGAGGTAGCCGGCTCAATATGTAACACATTCTGTACTGATGGAACCACCACGGTACAGGTAGCCGGCTCAATTTGTAACACATTCTGTACTGATGGAACCACCACGGTACAGGTAGCCGGCTCAATATGTAACACATTCTGTACTGATGGAACCACCACGGTACAGGTAGCCGGCTCAATATGTAACACATTCTGTACTGATGGAACCACCACGGTACAGGTAGCCGGCTCAATTTGTAACACAATCTGTACTGATGGGACCACCACGGTACAGGTAGCCGGCTCAATATGTAACACATTCTGTACTGATGGAACCACCACGGTACAGGTAGCCGGCTCAATTTGTAACACATTCTGTACTGATGAAACGACCACTGTACAGGTAGCCGGCTCAATTTGTAACACATTCTGTACTGATGGAACCACCACGGTACAGGTAGCCGGCTCAATATGTAACACATTCTGTACTGATGGAACCACCACGGTACAGGTAGCCGGCTCAATTTGTAACACATTCTGTACTGATGGAACGACCACTGTACAGGTAGCCGGCTCAATTTGTAACACATTCTGTACTGATGGAACCACCACGGTACAGGTAGCCGGCTCAATTTGTAACACATTCTGTACTGATGGAACCACCACGGCACAGGTAGCCGGCTCAATTTGTAACACATTCTGTACTGATGGAACCACCACGGCACAGGTAGCCGGCTCAATTTGTAACACATTCTGTACTGATGAAACGACCACTGTACAGGTAGCCGGCTCAATTTGTAACACATTCTGTACTGATGGAACCACCACGGTACAGGTAGCCGGCTCAATTTGTAACACATTCTGTACTGATGGAACGACCACTGTACAGGTAGCCGGCTCAATTTTTAACACATTCTGTACTGATGGAACCACCACGGTACAGGTAGCCGGCTCAATATGTAACACATTCTGTACTGATGGAACCACCACGGTACAGGTAGCCGGCTCAATTTGTATCACATTCTGTACTGATGGAACCACCACGGTACAGGTAGCCGGCTCAATTTGTAACACATTCTGTACTGATGGAACCACCACGGTACAGGTAGCCGGCTCAATTTGTAACACAATCTGTACTGATGGGACCACCACGGTACAGGTAGCCGGCTCAATATGTAACACATTCTGTACTGATGGAACCACCACGGTACAGGTAGCCGGCTCAATTTGTAACACATTCTGTACTGATGAAACGACCACTGTACAGGTAGCCGGCTCAATTTGTAACACATTCTGTACTGATGGAACCACCACGGTACAGGTAGCCGGCTCAATATGTAACACATTCTGTACTGATGGAACCACCACGGTACAGGTAGCCGGCTCAATTTGTAACACATTCTGTACTGATGGAACGACCACTGTACAGGTAGCCGGCTCAATTTGTAACACATTCTGTACTGATGGAACCACCACGGTACAGGTAGCCGGCTCAATTTGTAACACATTTTGTACTGATGGAGCCACCACGGTACAGGTAGCCGGCTCAATTTGTAACACATTCTGTACTGATGGAACCACCACGGTACAGGTAGCCGGCTCAATTTGTAACACATTCTGTACTGATGGAACCACCACGGCACAGGTAGCCGGCTCAATTTGTAACACATTCTGTACTGATGGAACCACCACGGCACAGGTAGCCGGCTCAATTTGTAACACATTCTGTACTGATGGAACCACCACGGTACAGGTAGCCGGCTCAATATGTAACACATTCTGTACTGATGGAACCACCACGGCACAGGTAGCCGGCTCAATTTGTAACACATTCTGTACTGATGGAACCACCACGGCACAGGTAGCCGGCTCAATTTGTAACCCATTCTGTACTGATGGAACCACCACGGCACAGGTAGCCGGCTCAATTTGTAACACATTCTGTACTGATGGAACCACCACGGTACAGGTAGCCGGCTCAATTTGTAACACATTCTGTACTGATGGAACCACCACGGTACAGGTAGCCGGCTCAATATGTAACACATTCTGTACTGATGGAACCACCACGGTACAGGTAGCCGGCTCAATTTGTAACGCATTCTGTACTGATGGAACCACCACGGTACAGGTAGCCGGCTCAATTTGTAACGCATTCTGTACTGATGGAACCACCACGGTACAGGTAGCCGGCTCAATTTGTAACACATTCTGTACTGATGGAACCACCACGGTACAGGTAGCCGGCTCAATTTGTAACGCATTCTGTACTGATGGAACCACCACGGCACAGGTAGCCGGCTCAATTTGTAACACATTCTGTCTGATGGAACCACCACGGTACAGGTAGCCGGCTCAATTTGTAACACATTCTGTACTGATGGAACCACCACGGTACAGGTAGCCGGCTCAATATGTAACACATTCTGTACTGATGGAACCACCACGGTACAGGTAGCCGGCTCAATTTGTAACGCATTCTGTACTGATGGAACCACCACGGTACAGGTAGCCGGCTCAATTTGTAACGCATTCTGTACTGATGGAACCACCACGGTACAGGTAGCCGGCTCAATTTGTAACACTATGTACTGATGGAACCACCACGGTACAGGTAGCCGGCTCAATTTGTAACACATTCTGTACTGATGGAACCACCACGGTACAGGTAGCCGGCTCAATTTGTAACACATTCTGTACTGATGGAACCACCACGGTACAGGTAGCCGGCTCAATATGTAACACATTCTGTACTGATGGAACCACCACGGTACATGTAGCCGGCTCAATATGTAACACATTCTGTACTGATGGAACCACCACGGTACAGGTAGCCGGCTCAATATGTAACACATTCTGTCCTGATGGAACCACCACGGTACAGGTAGCCGGCTCAATATGTAACACATTCTGTCCTGATGGAACCACCACGGTACAGGTAGCCGGCTCAATATGTAACACATTCTGTACTGATGGAACCACCACGGTACAGGTAGCTGGCTCAATATGTAACACATTCTGTACTGATGGAACCACCACGGTACAGGTAGCCGGCTCAATTTGTAACACATTCTGTAATGATGGAACCACCACGGTACAGGTAGCCGGCTCAATAGGTAACACATTCTGTACTGATGGAACCACCACGGTACAGGTAGCCGGCTCAATAGGTAACACATTCTGTACTGATGGAACCACCACGGTACAGGTAGCCGGCTCAATATGTAACACATTCTGTACTGATGGAACCACCACGGTACAGGTAGCCGGCTCAATTTGTAACACATTCTGTACTGATGGAACAACCACTGTACAGGTAGCCGGCTCAATATGTAACACATTCTGTACTGATGGAACCACCACGGTACAGGTAGCCGGCTCAATTTGTAACACATTCTGTACTGATGGAACCACCACGGTACAGGTAGCCGGCTCAATTTGTAACACATTCTATACTGATGGAACCACCACGGTACAGGTAGCCGGCTCAATATGTAACACATTCTGTACTGATGGAACCACCACGGTACAGGTAGCCGGCTCAATATGTAACACATTCTGTACTGATGGAACCACCACGGTACAGGTAGCCGGCTCAATTTGTAACACATTCTATACTGATGGAACCACCACGGTACAGGTAGCCGGCTCAATTTGTAACACATTCTGTACTGATGGAACCACCACGGTACAGGTAGCCGGCTCAATTTGTAACACATTCTGTACTGATGGAACCACCACGGTACAGGTAGCCGGCTCAATTTGTAACACATTCTGTACTGATGGAACCACCACGGTACAGGTAGCCGGCTCAATTTGTAACACATTCTGTACTGATGGAACCACCACGGTACAGGTAGCCGGCTCAATTTGTAACACATTCTGTACTGATGGAACCACCACGGTACAGGTAGCCGGCTCAATTTGTAACACATTCTGTACTGATGGAACCACCACGGTACAGGTAGCCGGCTCAATATGTAACACATTCTGTACTGATGGAACCACCACGGTACAGGTAGCCGGCTCAATATGTAACACATTCTGTACTGATGGAACCACCACGGTACAGGTAGCCGGCTCAATATGTAACACATTCTGTACTGATGGAACCACCACGGTACAGGTAGCCGGCTCAATTTGTAACACATTCTGTACTGATGGAACCGCCGCGGTACAGGTAGCCGGCTCAATTTGTAACACATTCTGTACTGATGGAACCACCACGGTACAGGTAGCCGGCTCAATTTGTACCACATTCTGTACTGATGGAACCACCACGGTACAGGTAGCCGGCTCAATATGTAACACATTCTGTACTGATGGAACCACCACGGTACAGGTAGCCGGCTCAATATGTAACACATTCTGTACTGATGGAACCACCACGGTACAGGTAGCCGGCTCAATATGTAACACATTCTGTACTGATGGAACCACCACGGCACAGGTAGCCGGCTCAATTTGTAACACATTCTGTACTGATGGAACGACCACTGTACAGGTAGCCGGCTCAATTTTTAACACATTCTGTACTGATGGAACCACCACGGTACAGGTAGCCGGCTCAATATGTAACACATTCTGTACTGATGGAACCACCACGGTACAGGTAGCCGGCTCAATTTTTAACACATTCTGTACTGATGGAACCACCACGGTACAGGTAGCCGGCTCAATATGTAACACATTCTGTACTGATGGAACCACCACGGTACAGGTAGCCGGCTCAATATGTAACACATTCTGTCCTGATGGAGCCACCACGGTACAGTTAGCCGGCTCAATTTGTAACACATTCTGTACTGATGGAACCACCACGGTACAGGTAGCCGGCTCAATTTGTAACACATTCTGTACTGATGGAACCACCACGGTACAGGTAGCCGGCTCAATTTGTAACACATTCTGTACTGATGGAACCACCACGGTACAGGTAGCCGGCTCAATTTGTAACACATTCTGTACTGATGGAACCACCACGGTACAGGTAGCCGGCTCAATATGTAACACATTCTGTACTGATGGAACCACCACGGTACAGGTAGCCGGCTCAATTTGTAACACATTCTGTACTGATGGAACCGCCGCGGTACAGGTAGCCGGCTCAATTTGTAACACATTTTGTACTGATTCATAAATTCATATATTTTACACGCGCCTTTTCAGTGATATGCTAACCTTGACGTTTGCATGGTGCAATCTGAGACATACGTCGGATATAGAGGCTGTTGCTTGGTTCTGTGCTGCCTTGAGTATAGGAGCTCTATCTGTGCTTCCTTTCTGCGGGGAATCTATTTAAGACCGGGGATCTTAATAAATGTTTTTGATATTCACAGAACAGCGTATTTTTTTCGTTCTTTTATCATTAGTCTCATAGATTTATGACAAAGATACGCCACAAATTTGAGAACCCATCCTGTAAGCCTACTGTTAGCAAGTTTTCTTTGAAGTTTCTTCTAGAAAGAACGAGCTTGCTCAATTCGATTCAATTCGATTTATTTCAAACAACAAAAGATAATTACATTACGATTTAATCCGATTTAGTTGTATTTATAACACAAAAGAAAAACAGAAGGAAAAAAAAACAACAAAAAGAATGATGATAAGTAACAATAAAATCTATGAATATGAATTATAATTAATTAATAAAATACAATAATAAAAATAATAAAAAATAAAACCTAACATATAGATTACTATAATAATGATAATAAAAAAAACCTAACACCTACCATAGTTTTAGGCTATGGCCCTCAGAGACGGCTTCATAGCCTCCTACGTACAGGAGAACTGATCGAATCTTCCAAAAGGAAATTTTTATCTTGGGAAATGGTTTATTTTAGAAAAAATTTGTAATTTTTAAGCGTCGGATGTTGCATCTATGTTTGAAAAAAGAAAAACCAATACCTACACTTTTATATTTTAAAATAATATTTCCTACGAGTTTGGTTCAAAAGTAGACAAAAGAAAGTTGGGAAATGTGGTAGAATGGGTGCTATATATTCGTAATGTAAGTAATGAACAGAATGTGATCAAAGTCTCTCCCACTAAAGATCTGTTCCCTGGATGCAAACTATGAAAGTGTAAATTACAATACATCGATAGTGAAGCAATACGGCAACTCTGTCTTTTTTTACCGGGTACATCCCCAGGTCACTAGAGCGGTAATCTTGGCTGTACAGTAATGTAGTGTTTACCGTCCAAATATCAGAAATGATACAGCCATCTCATGTGACACCTACAGAATAAGCAGTTGGAAATTTCCAGAGCAGAGTGAAACTTCCATAGAAGTCTCTTAGTGGAGATAAACCTTTGGAGAAGTCCGCCGCGTTCAGGACTTTCACCATAACAATTATAAGTGCTGTAAGATTTTCCCTCACTCCTTCACGTTCATGTATGGTCATCAATTTATGTAAATACCTTCTTTACAAGTTAGATCAAAATATATTCAAAGTCTGTAGACATCAATATACAATGTGAAAAAAACAGCCTGAAACGGGTACGTGGTTAGCTTTTCTTGATTAATCAAGAATGGGTATTTGGCTAATTCTGGAATCATTAAAAATCAACGAATAGTTTATATTTATTCCGATACATGGTGCAAGCCATCAACAACTTTCAGTTGCCCGATAAGGAAATGCCTTTTTTCTTTCTTTTAAAATTAATATACAAATGGGTGTAAAAATTAGGGTAACAACTTAGCGTCATCTATCGTGTGGCTAATTATTTCTAAGTTTGACAGGTGTTGGTTACTCTCTCTTAGCAGACGGTGATTCTCAACTTGGGCTTCATAACATACGATTCTATTCGGTTTTGTACACGACCAGGATAGGAGAGCTGAATACTGAGACGGGGCATTTCTAAGGAGAGAGGATGTAGATAGAGATTGAAACTACCTTTATTATATCGTTCACATAATGCTATATAGGATAAATACAAAATAAATAAATATGAAAAATAAGGTTAAATACTTGTATATATATATAAATTAAATATATAGAAAGTCTTCATTGGTAGAACCCACCGCGGGAAATACGCATCCACCGGTGGACCGCCAGAGTTCTTTCTCACAGAGTGGGCAGGTCGATATGATGGCTGGCATTGCCCAACTCAAGACCAAGATGGTACTTGTAGATGACAGTTAGCACAGAAGAAACTGCTTGTTTTAGAATTCCTGTAGATTCCAAAAAAAAAAAACGTGATAAACGCACCATATTTCGCCAGTAACAGAAAATATTTCAAACCCCTCAAACATGAATCCTCGCTCTAACTTAGTCAGCCGAGTGAGCCATAGCACAAGTAGATCCTTCAACACAAGTAGATCATTCCGAGAAGCGCCACAGAATATGGCCCCATCATCCAGATTCTTACTACTCCACCAAAATTCGGACTATTTCACTAAAATATGATCAAATACAACAAGCCGTAGAAAGTGACATACTCACCAAAATCCCATAACCAAGATAAACAAAAAAAAAGGTATGTTCCGTCCAAGAAGTCTCCGCCAAGTGAAGCATCCATGCAGAATATCTTAGAGAGTATTTGTGACAGGAAGGAGGTGAATCTAAACAAAGGTTGACAGGGTTGCCAGCAATGTTACCATATCAAACCACCCACAGCTAACAGATCACCTGAGAAGAAAGGAGATATTACAAAATTCCCCAAGTCCGGTACGTTGACTATCAGCGCCAATGACGAATTTATTTCGAGATTAAACGCCCCAGAATCACATAATTCTTTTAGCCCACCGCGATAACAAGAGGGTCTAACTTGGCGTCGTCCACTTGAGGTTTTTAGAAAGAACCTCTCTTCCATGGACAGTTTTTTTTTTTTATGTCGGCGTCTCTACGGACTTCCAGGAGACTCCCTATAGCGCTCTCTAAGTGCTCCACCGGTCGCTCAGCTTCTGGGAATCCATCTCTGCCTGGCCATTTATACGTTGAATTTAAAACTACTCTTCTGCACATTTTCTAATTGTTGTGGAAGACAACGACAAAAGCCTTTTATAAGAATATTTGGTCTTACGTTGACTCGTGTCGGAATCCATGAAAAAGCCAACAAAAAGTGTCAACAAGTGAACAAAAAATAATCTATAAAACAGTCTTGATGAAGAGGCATTGCAAAGACTGTACGTCTTCTTCTTTGCTATATTTTCTATAGATATTTGGAGGGAAAGGTTCCCAAGGATCTCCCTGCATGGCATTCCCCAACCCGGGACTTGTAATGACGGACATCGGGGTAAGAACTCCCAATTAGATGACAAAAGAAATTCGGAATTGCTCCACCTTGGCCGGCTGACCCGTTTGTTTTGTTCGAAGCTGGGGAGACAATCGGCTACCGCGGCCTTGGAGACGTTGCGCACCCGGAGTCGAGATTAGGACTGGGATTACACGTTGGCTGTGTTACACGTTGTAGGACGAGAGTTACAACCTGGAGGTACACACGGTGTGTTACACGCTGTAGTACGATGATTACAACCTGGAGGCATATACATCTGTGTTACACGTGGTAGCACGACGGTGACAACCTGGAAGTACGTACGACTGTGTTGCACGTTGTAGCACGACGGTTACAACCTGGAGGCATATACATCTGTGTTACACGTGGTAGCACGACGGTGACAACCTGGAAGTACGTACGACTGTGTTGCACGTTGTAGCACGACGGTTACAACCTGGAGGCATATACATCTGTGTTACACGTCGTAGCACGACGGTGACAACCTGGGGGTACGTACGACTGTGTTGCACATTGTAGCACGACGGTTACAACCTGGAGGCATATACATCTGTGTTACACGTGGTAGCACGACGGTGACAACCTGGAAGTACGTACGACTGTGTTGCACGTTGTAGCACGACGGTTACAACCTGGAGGCATATACATCTGTGTTACACGTGGTAGCACGACGGTGACAACCTGGAAGTACGTACGACTGTGTTGCACGTTGTAGCACGACGGTTACAACCTGGAGGCATATACATCTGTGTTACACGTGGTAGCACGACGGTGACAACCTGGGGGTACGTACGACTGTGTTGCACGTTGTAGCACGACGGTTACAACCTGGAGGCATATACATCTGTGTTACACGTGGTAGCACGACGGTGACAACCTGGAAGTACGTACGACTGTGTTGCACGTTGTAGCACGACGGTTACAACCTGGAGGCATATACATCTGTGTTACACGTGGTAGCACGACGGTGACAACCTGGGGGTACGTACGACTGTGTTGCACATTGTAGCACGACGGTTACAACCTGGAGGCATATACATCTGTGTTACACGTGGTAGCACGACGGTGACAACCTGGAGGCATATACATCTGTGTTACACGTGGTAGCACGACGGTGACAACCTGGGGGTACGTACGACTGTGTTGCACGTTGTAGCACGACGGTTACAACCTGGAGGCATATACATCTGTGTTACACGTGGTAGCACGACGGTTACAACCTGGGGGTACGTACGACTGTGTTGCACGTTGTAGCACGACGGTTACAACCTGGAGGCATATACATCTGTGTTACACGTGGTAGCACGACGGTGACAACCTGGGGGTACGTACGACTGTGTTGCACGTTGTAGCACGACGGTTACAACCTGGAGGCATATACATCTGTGTTACACGTGGTAGCACGACGGTGACAACCTGGGGGTACGTACGACTGTGTTACACGTTGTAGCACGACGGTTACAACCTGGAGGCATATACATCTGTGTTACACGTGGTAGCACGACGGTGACAACCTGGAAGTACGTACGACTGTGTTGCACGTTGTAGCACGACGGTTACAACCTGGAGGCATATACATCTGTGTTACACGTGGTAGCACGACGGTGACAACCTGGAAGTACGTACGACTGTGTTGCACATTGTAGCACGACGGTTACAACCTGGAGGCATATACATCTGTGTTACACGTGGTAGCACGACGGTGACAACCTGGGGGTACGTACGACTGTGTTGCACATTGTAGCACGACGGTTACAACCTGGAGGCATATACATCTGTGTTACACGTGGTAGCACGACGGTGACAACCTGGAAGTACGTACGACTGTGTTGCACGTTGTAGCACGACGGTTACAACCTGGAGGCATATACATCTGTGTTACACGTGGTAGCACGACGGTGACAACCTGGGGGTACGTACGACTGTGTTGCACGTTGTAGCACGACGGTTACAACCTGGAGGCATATACATCTGTGTTACACGTGGTAGCACGACGGTGACAACCTGGAAGTACGTACGACTGTGTTGCACGTTGTAGCACGACGGTTACAACCTGGAGGCATATACATCTGTGTTACACGTGGTAGCACGACGGTGACAACCTGGGGGTACGTACGACTGTGTTGCACGTTGTAGCACGACGGTTACAACCTGGAGGCATATACATCTGTGTTACACGTGGTAGCACGACGGTGACAACCTGGAAGTACGTACGACTGTGTTGCACGTTGTAGCACGACGGTTACAACCTGGAGGCATATACATCTGTGTTACACGTGGTAGCACGACGGTGACAACCTGGGGGTACGTACGACTGTGTTGCACGTTGTAGCACGACGGTTACAACCTGGAGGCATATACATCTGTGTTACACGTGGTAGCACGACGGTTACAACCTGGGGGTACGTACGTCTGTGTTACACGTTGTAGCACGACGGTTACAACCTGGAGGCATATACATCTGTGTTACACGTGGTAGCACGACGGTGACAACCTGGGGGTACGTACGACTGTGTTGCACGTTGTAGCACGACGGTTACAACCTGGAGGCATATACATCTGTGTTACACGTGGTAGCACGACGGTTACAACCTGGGGGTACGTACGTCTGTGTTACACGTTGTAGCACGACGGTTACAACCTGGAGGCATATACATCTGTGTTACACGTGGTAGCACGACGGTGACAACCTGGAAGTACGTACGACTGTGTTGCACGTTGTAGCACGACGGTTACAACCTGGAGGCATATACATCTGTGTTACACGTGGTAGCACGACGGTGACAACCTGGGGGTACGTACGACTGTGTTGCACGTTGTAGCACGACGGTTACAACCTGGAGGCATATACATCTGTGTTACACGTGGTAGCACGACGGTGACAACCTGGGGGTACGTACGACTGTGTTGCACGTTGTAGCACGACGGTTACAACCTGGAGGCATATACATCTGTGTTACACGTGGTAGCACGACGGTGACAACCTGGGGGTACGTACGACTGTGTTGCACGTTGTAGCACGACGGTTACAACCTGGAGGCATATACATCTGTGTTACACGTGGTAGCACGACGGTGACAACCTGGAAGTACGTACGACTGTGTTGCACGTTGTAGCACGACGGTTACAACCTGGAGGCATATACATCTGTGTTACACGTGGTAGCACGACGGTGACAACCTGGGGGTACGTACGACTGTGTTGCACGTTGTAGCACGACGGTTACAACCTGGAGGCATATACATCTGTGTTACACGTGGTAGCACGACGGTTACAACCTGGGGGTACGTACGACTGTGTTGCACGTTGTAGCACGACGGTTACAACCTGGAGGCATATACATCTGTGTTACACGTGGTAGCACGACGGTGACAACCTGGGGGTACGTACGACTGTGTTGCACGTTGTAGCACGACGGTTACAACCTGGAGGCATATACATCTGTGTTACACGTGGTAGCACGACGGTGACAACCTGGGGGTACGTACGACTGTGTTACACGTTGTAGCACGACGGTTACAACCTGGAGGCATATACATCTGTGTTACACGTGGTAGCACGACGGTGACAACCTGGAAGTACGTACGACTGTGTTGCACGTTGTAGCACGACGGTTACAACCTGGAGGCATATACATCTGTGTTACACGTGGTAGCACGACGGTGACAACCTGGAAGTACGTACGACTGTGTTGCACATTGTAGCACGACGGTTACAACCTGGAGGCATATACATCTGTGTTACACGTGGTAGCACGACGGTGACAACCTGGGGGTACGTACGACTGTGTTGCACGTTGTAGCACGACGGTTACAACCTGGAGGCATATACATCTGTGTTACACGTGGTAGCACGACGGTGACAACCTGGAAGTACGTACGACTGTGTTGCACGTTGTAGCACGACGGTTACAACCTGGAGGCATATACATCTGTGTTACACGTGGTAGCACGACGGTGACAACCTGGAAGTACGTACGACTGTGTTGCACGTTGTAGCACGACGGTTACAACCTGGAGGCATATACATCTGTGTTACACGTGGTAGCACGACGGTGACAACCTGGAAGTACGTACGACTGTGTTGCACGTTGTAGCACGACGGTTACAACCTGGAGGCATATACATCTGTGTTACACGTGGTAGCACGACGGTGACAACCTGGGGTACGTACGACTGTGTTGCACGTTGTAGCACGACGGTTACAACCTGGAGGCATATACATCTGTGTTACACGTGGTAGCACGACGGTGACAACCTGGGGGTACGTACGACTGTGTTACACGTTGTAGCACGACGGTTACAACCTGGAGGCATATACATCTGTGTTACACGTGGTAGCACGACGGTGACAACCTGGGGGTACGTACGACTGTGTTGCACGTTGTAGCACGACGGTTACAACCTGGAGGCATATACATCTGTGTTACACGTGGTAGCACGACGGTTACAACCTGGGGGTACGTACGTCTGTGTTACACGTTGTAGCACGACGGTTACAACCTGGAGGCATATACATCTGTGTTACACGTGGTAGCACGACGGTGACAACCTGGAAGTACGTACGACTGTGTTGCACGTTGTAGCACGACGGTTACAACCTGGAGGCATATACATCTGTGTTACACGTGGTAGCACGACGGTGACAACCTGGGGGTACGTACGACTGTGTTGCACGTTGTAGCACGACGGTTACAACCTGGAGGCATATACATCTGTGTTACACGTGGTAGCACGACGGTGACAACCTGGAAGTACGTACGACTGTGTTGCACGTTGTAGCACGACGGTTACAACCTGGAGGCATATACATCTGTGTTACACGTGGTAGCACGACGGTGACAACCTGGAAGTACGTACGACTGTGTTGCACGTTGTAGCACGACGGTTACAACCTGGAGGCATATACATCTGTGTTACACGTGGTAGCACGACGGTGACAACCTGGGGGTACGTACGACTGTGTTGCACGTTGTAGCACGACGGTTACAACCTGGAGGCATATACATCTGTGTTACACGTGGTAGCACGACGGTGACAACCTGGAAGTACGTACGACTGTGTTGCACGTTGTAGCACGACGGTTACAACCTGGAGGCATATACATCTGTGTTACACGTGGTAGCACGACGGTGACAACCTGGAGGTACGTACGACTGTGTTGCACGTTGTAGCACGACGGTTACAACCTGTAGGCATATACATCTGTGTTACACGTGGTAGCACGACGGTGACAACCTGGAAGTACGTACGACTGTGTTGCACGTTGTAGCACGACGGTTACAACCTGGAGGCATATACATCTGTGTTACACGTGGTAGCACGACGGTGACAACCTGGGGGTACGTACGACTGTGTTGCACGTTGTAGCACGACGGTTACAACCTGGAGGCATATACATCTGTGTTACACGTGGTAGCACGACGGTGACAACCTGGGGGTACGTACGACTGTGTTGCACGTTGTAGCACGACGGTTACAACCTGGAGGCATATACATCTGTGTTACACGTGGTAGCACGACGGTGACAACCTGGAAGTACGTACGACTGTGTTGCACGTTGTAGCACGACGGTTACAACCTGGAGGCATATACATCTGTGTTACACGTGGTAGCACGACGGTGACAACCTGGAAGTACGTACGACTGTGTTGCACGTTGTAGCACGACGGTTACAACCTGGAGGCATATACATCTGTGTTACACGTGGTAGCACGACGGTGACAACCTGGAAGTACGTACGACTGTGTTGCACGTTGTAGCACGACGGTTACAACCTGGAGGCATATACATCTGTGTTACACGTGGTAGCACGACGGTGACAACCTGGAGTACGTACGACTGTGTTGCACGTTGTAGCACGACGGTTACAACCTGGAGGCATATACATCTGTGTTACACGTGGTAGCACGACGGTGACAACCTGGGAGTACGTACGACTGTGTTGCACGTTGTAGCACGACGGTTACAACCTGGAGGCATATACATCTGTGTTACACGTGGTAGCACGACGGTGACAACCTGGAAGTACGTACGACTGTGTTGCACGTTGTAGCACGACGGTTACAACCTGGAGGCATATACATCTGTGTTACACGTGGTAGCACGACGGTGACAACCTGGAAGTACGTACGACTGTGTTGCACGTTGTAGCACGACGGTTACAACCTGGAGGCATATACATCTGTGTTACACGTGGTAGCACGACGGTGACAACCTGGGGGTACGTACGACTGTGTTGCACGTTGTAGCACGACGGTTACAACCTGGAGGCATATACATCTGTGTTACACGTGGTAGCACGACGGTGACAACCTGGAAGTACGTACGACTGTGTTGCACGTTGTAGCACGACGGTTACAACCTGGAGGCATATACATCTGTGTTACACGTGGTAGCACGACGGTGACAACCTGGGAGTACGTACGACTGTGTTGCACGTTGTAGCACGACGGTTACAACCTGGAGGCATATACATCTGTGTTACACGTGGTAGCACGACGGTGACAACCTGGAAGTACGTACGACTGTGTTGCACGTTGTAGCACGACGGTTACAACCTGGAGGCATATACATCTGTGTTACACGTGGTAGCACGACGGTGACAACCTGGAAGTACGTACGACTGTGTTGCACGTTGTAGCACGACGGTTACAACCTGGAGGCATATACATCTGTGTTACACGTGGTAGCACGACGGTGACAACCTGGAAGTACGTACGACTGTGTTGCACGTTGTAGCACGACGGTTACAACCTGGAGGCATATACATCTGTGTTACACGTGGTAGCACGACGGTGACAACCTGGGGTACGTACGACTGTGTTGCACGTTGTAGCACGACGGTTACAACCTGGAGGCATATACATCTGTGTTACACGTGGTAGCACGACGGTTACAACCTGGGGGTACGTACGTCTGTGTTACACGTTGTAGCACGACGGTTACAACCTGGAGGCATATACATCTGTGTTACACGTGGTAGCACGACGGTGACAACCTGGGGGTACGTACGACTGTGTTGCACGTTGTAGCACGACGGTTACAACCTGGAGGCATATACATCTGTGTTACACGTGGTAGCACGACGGTTACAACCTGGGGGTACGTACGTCTGTGTTACACGTTGTAGCACGACGGTTACAACCTGGAGGCATATACATCTGTGTTACACGTGGTAGCACGACGGTGACAACCTGGAAGTACGTACGACTGTGTTGCACGTTGTAGCACGACGGTTACAACCTGGAGGCATATACATCTGTGTTACACGTGGTAGCACGACGGTGACAACCTGGGGGTACGTACGACTGTGTTGCACGTTGTAGCACGACGGTTACAACCTGGAGGCATATACATCTGTGTTACACGTGGTAGCACGACGGTGACAACCTGGAAGTACGTACGACTGTGTTGCACGTTGTAGCACGACGGTTACAACCTGGAGGCATATACATCTGTGTTACACGTGGTAGCACGACGGTGACAACCTGGGGGTACGTACGACTGTGTTGCACGTTGTAGCACGACGGTTACAACCTGGAGGCATATACATCTGTGTTACACGTGGTAGCACGACGGTGACAACCTGGAAGTACGTACGACTGTGTTGCACGTTGTAGCACGACGGTTACAACCTGGAGGCATATACATCTGTGTTACACGTGGTAGCACGACGGTGACAACCTGGAAGTACGTACGACTGTGTTGCACGTTGTAGCACGACGGTTACAACCTGGAGGCATATACATCTGTGTTACACGTGGTAGCACGACGGTGACAACCTGGGGGTACGTACGACTGTGTTGCACGTTGTAGCACGACGGTTACAACCTGGAGGCATATACATCTGTGTTACACGTGGTAGCACGACGGTGACAACCTGGAAGTACGTACGACTGTGTTGCACGTTGTAGCACGACGGTTACAACCTGGAGGCATATACATCTGTGTTACACGTGGTAGCACGACGGTGACAACCTGGGGGTACGTACGACTGTGTTGCACGTTGTAGCACGACGGTTACAACCTGGAGGCATATACATCTGTGTTACACGTGGTAGCACGACGGTTACAACCTGGGGGTACGTACGTCTGTGTTACACGTTGTAGCACGACGGTTACAACCTGGAGGCATATACATCTGTGTTACACGTGGTAGCACGACGGTGACAACCTGGGGGTACGTACGACTGTGTTGCACGTTGTAGCACGACGGTTACAACCTGGAGGCATATACATCTGTGTTACACGTGGTAGCACGACGGTTACAACCTGGGGGTACGTACGTCTGTGTTACACGTTGTAGCACGACGGTTACAACCTGGAGGCATATACATCTGTGTTACACGTGGTAGCACGACGGTGACAACCTGGAAGTACGTACGACTGTGTTGCACGTTGTAGCACGACGGTTACAACCTGGAGGCATATACATCTGTGTTACACGTGGTAGCACGACGGTGACAACCTGGGGGTACGTACGACTGTGTTGCACGTTGTAGCACGACGGTTACAACCTGGAGGCATATACATCTGTGTTACACGTGGTAGCACGACGGTGACAACCTGGGGGTACGTACGACTGTGTTGCACGTTGTAGCACGACGGTTACAACCTGGAGGCATATACATCTGTGTTACACGTGGTAGCACGACGGTGACAACCTGGGGGTACGTACGACTGTGTTGCACATTGTAGCACGACGGTTACAACCTGGAGGCATATACATCTGTGTTACACGTGGTAGCACGACGGTGACAACCTGGGGGTACGTACGACTGTGTTGCACGTTGTAGCACGACGGTTACAACCTGGAGGCATATACATCTGTGTTACACGTGGTAGCACGACGGTGACAACCTGGAAGTACGTACGACTGTGTTGCACGTTGTAGCACGACGGTTACAACCTGGAGGCATATACATCTGTGTTACACGTGGTAGCACGACGGTGACAACCTGGGGGTACGTACGACTGTGTTGCACGTTGTAGCACGACGGTTACAACCTGGAGGCATATACATCTGTGTTACACGTGGTAGCACGACGGTGACAACCTGGAAGTACGTACGACTGTGTTGCACGTTGTAGCACGACGGTTACAACCTGGAGGCATATACATCTGTGTTACACGTGGTAGCACGACGGTGACAACCTGGAAGTACGTACGACTGTGTTGCACGTTGTAGCACGACGGTTACAACCTGGAGGCATATACATCTGTGTTACACGTGGTAGCACGACGGTTACAACCTGGGGGTACGTACGACTGTGTTGCACGTTGTAGCACGACGGTTACAACCTGGAGGCATATACATCTGTGTTACACGTGGTAGCACGACGGTGACAACCTGGAAGTACGTACGACTGTGTTGCACGTTGTAGCACGACGGTTACAACCTGGAGGCATATACATCTGTGTTACACGTGGTAGCACGACGGTGACAACCTGGAAGTACGTACGACTGTGTTGCACGTTGTAGCACGACGGTTACAACCTGGAGGCATATACATCTGTGTTACACGTGGTAGCACGACGGTTACAACCTGGGGGTACGTACGACTGTGTTGCACGTTGTAGCACGACGGTTACAACCTGGAGGCATATACATCTGTGTTACACGTGGTAGCACGACGGTGACAACCTGGGGGTACGTACGACTGTGTTGCACGTTGTAGCACGACGGTTACAACCTGGAGGCATATACATCTGTGTTACACGTGGTAGCACGACGGTTACAACCTGGGGGTACGTACGACTGTGTTGCACGTTGTAGCACGACGGTTACAACCTGGAGGCATATACATCTGTGTTACACGTGGTAGCACGACGGTGACAACCTGGAAGTACGTACGACTGTGTTGCACGTTGTAGCACGACGGTTACAACCTGGAGGCATATACATCTGTGTTACACGTGGTAGCACGACGGTGACAACCTGGAAGTACGTACGACTGTGTTGCACGTTGTAGCACGACGGTTACAACCTGGAGGCATATACATCTGTGTTACACGTGGTAGCACGACGGTTACAACCTGGGGGTACGTACGACTGTGTTGCACGTTGTAGCACGACGGTTACAACCTGGAGGCATATACATCTGTGTTACACGTGGTAGCACGACGGTGACAACCTGGGGGTACGTACGACTGTGTTGCACGTTGTAGCACGACGGTTACAACCTGGAGGCATATACATCTGTGTTACACGTGGTAGCACGACGGTTACAACCTGGGGGTACGTACGTCTGTGTTACACGTTGTAGCACGACGGTGACAACCTGGAGGCATATACATCTGTGTTACACGTGGTAGCACGACGGTTACAACCTGGGGGTACGTACGTCTGTGTTACACGTGGTAGCACGACAGTGACAACCTGGGGGTACGTACGTCTGTGTTACACGTTGTATCACGACAGTGACAACCTGGGGGTACGTACGTCTGTGTTACACGTGGTAGCACGACAGTGACAACCTGGGGGTACGTACGTCTGTGTTACACGTTGTAGCACGACAGTGACAACCTGGGGGTACGTACGTCTGTGTTACACGTTGTATCACGACAGTGACAACCTGGGGGTACGTACGTCTGTGTTACACGTGGTAGCACGACAGTGACAACCTGGGGGTACGTACGTCTGTGTTACACGTTGTATCACGAGGAACTAGCATGACAGCTACAACCTGGCACACCGCTACCACTCAATCACCAGAGCAGGAAATAACAAAACTGGGTGGTTAATTAGAGACTCAGCAACCTTCAAATATTTATTGTCGCTCTTTCAAAGTAGAAAATTTAAAGCGAAACTTAGATTCGTTTGAAACTTTCTTCTTTGAAAAGAGCGACAATGGGTGATTGAAACGTCGTACAATAAATATTTGAAGGTTGGTAACTCAGTAATTAACCCCCTACAACGACAATTCTCTAAACGACTGGGAGGATAAAAATCTAGATAGACGATGAAGAAGCCATCAACCAATCTTTGCAAAGATGGAAACTACCATATCTTATTTATATGAAAAATAAACACTTCGGCCTGTTGGAGGTTTTTATTTTCTCAACGTTTCGACAAAAATCTTTTGTCTTCGTCATTTTTCATATAAATATGAATGCCAGCCTCTATCTTCACCATATCTTAGTAGGAATGTTGAAGGTAAAGGTCCTGATAGAAACCATGCCGGTGAAGGGTACTGTAAATATATTGTTCCGTACCCGTAATCTCTTGTAATTGCAGATAGTTCGTGTTTGTTTGAAGGAAATTTGACCAAAACTAAAGTAAGTCGTTGTGAAATTTCAGTTCCATTTCCTTGTTCGCTGATTTTTTTGTCGTTGTACCACTTGAGAGTTAGTAATTTGCTGGACAAGGTTACGTTAGTTGAGGAATTTGACTATATTCGAATTGTAAAGAATATGTAGTAAGTACCTAGTCATATGATAATTATGGACAATTGACAATTTAAACAATTTTATTGATTCATCTAATCAATTTTTACAAAGGTGGAAATATATAATAAAATAGTAAATAAAAGGTATATAAAGTGTAGGAGAGTATATATACAGTTGTATGTGTACAAATTTCTTCAGCAAGGGAGGCTTCCTCACCTTGAGAGAGTCCTCTTCCAGACAAGGTCTTCTTGAACATTCCTGATAATTATGGAGGGTTGTATATAACCGATTGTATTGTAGGTACACCACATTTATACACATGTAGTAACATTACATGATTATCATGATGGATAGAATATTATTTAGTAAATGTATGTATATAATAGTAAACATTAAGACATGAATGTTTTTTCACATATAAAACAAAAAACATCTACTCTCCTTATTGTGATGAAAAAAATATATTGGGAGAGTTTGGCTCACCAGTGGTGAACCCTCCCAGCGGTTTCGCCTATTGAATCTACCAGACCGCTTCTTCGAGTTCTATTACTGTATTGGACGATTCTACTTATATATGTTACAGTGAAGGGTAGAATCTTAGAAATGGTATTTAAGCAACTATGGGCATGAGCTATTAGGACAGTAGAATCAGATATAAATATTTACATCGAGCAATGCTCTTCCGCAAACAATAAGAACAAGTGAAAAAAAAAAACGCGTACGTGGTTAGCTTTTCTTGATTAATCAAGAATGGGTAATTGGCCAATTCTGGAATTATTAGAAATCAACGATAATAGTTGATATTTATTCCGATAGATGGCGCAAGCCATCAGCAGCTTTCAGTTGCACGATAAGGAGATGCCTTTTTCATAAATAAGAACAAGGCCAGTAAGGCATAAATTAATATTGAGAAATAACGTGTCATCTATGGCGTGTTATTGCTTTATATAAATAGAGTATTATTTGCTTGTACTGTAAGCACGCCATCTGTTTATGCTTGATTAAAATATTTATATAGATTTCGAAGGTTGTCAGCATAGCCACACACCGTGGATGTACTCTAAGCGTGCCACCCGACTACAGCCTTATAAAGACCTTCTATCTCTACGAAACCTTAGTCCAATTTGACCACTCTCTGATTGAACTACACTTCTGTACGGTTCACAATGGCAATGAAAGTGATCCCGCAAAAGAAAAAAAAAGAATTAAAAATATCGATGCTTTTACCATTTGACATCACAGTATTCATATTCAGCGTTCTTTAGTGATTTTGCCTCCTAAATTAGGTTTAGCTCTTAAGACGGAGTTGAACCGATGTTTTCCAATGTGCAATTGTACTAGTAAAATAGCATGGAAGTCTGCGGATAATTTGTGGGTATATGAAAGTGCATCAAATATAGCAATCTCACATGGTTAAAAAGTTTGTGTAACTTTATGTTGAGTCCATTTAGATTCCTTCTAAGTCTGGTCTCAGCACACTTGGACTTACAACTCCGACTGGGATTAAATGGTCTAGATAAATAGACATCGTGCAAGGCTGGGTCAGGTTCTGGCGGTAACCTGGTGTTATGGCTATAGAACAAGTAACCTGGTGTTATGGCTATAGAACAAGTAACCTGGTGGGAAGGCTATAGAACAAGTAACCTGGTGGGAAGGCTATAGAACAAGTAACCTGGTGGGAAGGCTATAAAACAGGTAAGCTGGTGGGAAGGCTATAAAACAGGTAAACTGGTGCGGAAGCTATAAAACAGGTAAGCTGGTGGGAAGGCTATAAAACAGGTAAGCTGGTGCGGAAGCTATAAAACAGGTAAGCTGGTGCGGAAGCTATAAAACAGGTAAGCTGGTGTTATGGCTATAGAACAAGTAACCTGGTGCGGAGGCTATGAAACAGGTAACCTGGTGTTATGGCTATAAAACAGGTAACCTGGTGGGAAGGCTATAAAACAGGTAAGCTGGTGCGGAAGCTATAAAACAGGTAAGCTGGTGGGAAGGCTATAAAAAAGGTAAGCTGGTGCGGAGGCTATAAAACAGGTAAGCTGGTGCGGAGGCTATAAAACAGGTAAGCTGGTGCGGAGGCTATAAAACAGGTAAGCTGGTGTTATGGCTATAAAACAGGTAAGCTGGTGCGGAGGCTATAAAACAGGTAAGCTGGTGCGGAAGCTATAAAACAGGTAAGCTGGTGGGAAGGCTATAAAACAGGTAAGCTGGTGCGGAAGCTATAAAACAGGTAAGCTGGTGGGAAGGCTATAAAACAGGTAAGCTGGTGCGGAAGCTATAAAACAGGTAAGCTGGTGGGAAGGCTATAAAACAGGTAAGCTGGTGCGGAAGCTATAAAACAGGTAAGCTGGTGCGGAAGCTATAAAACAGGTAAACTGGTGCGGAAGCTATAAAACAGGTAACCTAGTGGGAAGGCTATAAAACAGGTAACCTGGTGCAGAGGCTATAAAAAAAGTAACCTGGTGCGGAGGCTATAAAACAGGTAAGCTGGTGCGGAAGCTATAAAACAGGTAAGCTGGTGCGGAAGCTATAAAACAGGTAAGCTGGTGCGGAAGCTATAAAACAGGTAAGCTGGTGCGGAAGCTATAAAACAGGTAAGCTGGTGCGGAAGCTATAAAACAGGTAATCTGGTGCGGAAGCTATAAAACAGGTAAGCTGGTGCGGAAGCTATAAAACAGGTAATCTGGTTCGGGAGCTATAAAACAGGTAAGCTGGTGCGGAAGCTATAAAACAGGTAAGCTGGTGCGGAAGCTATAAAACAGGTAAGCTGGTGCGGAAGCTATAAAACAGGTAAGCTGGTGCGGAAGCTATAAAACAGGTAAGCTGGTGCGGAAGCTATAAAACAGGTAAGCTGGTACGGAAGCTATAAAACAGGTAAGCTGGTGCGGAAGCTATAAAACAGGTAAGCTGGTGCGGAGGCTATAAAACAGGTAAGCTGGTACGCAGTCTCTTATCTCGCCATGTGAGTCAGGGAGATAAATCGAGGCTGGCTTCCGTCCTCTACAGTTGCACCCACCAGAGTCATGCATGGCAGCTGTAGCTACACCTGGGGCCATAGCTATACAGGACACTTGAAACATCGGTCAAATGGTGTTAGAATTCCTCGAGTTTTCTTATTTTCCCCATTTCCTTAATGACTTGCTGTGAATATAGAAGAATGTGTGCATTTGTAATCTAAAATATGATTTAGGCACTTATTTTCCTAATGGATTAAATGACCATAACGATCATGATGGGTGATAGTTTCAGGATACCTAACGGATATTCGCTGTTTGTAAAGATCCTCTAAGATTCCAATCCTGATTTTTACACTTAGCGTCGACAAAATATTAATGGATTTAAATGATCTTAATAATTGTGATGGATAGAAGGCTGCATAAGTTGTAATCGCACACCTGTCTGCGTGTTCAGAAGGCAATCCAACCTACCCTATACTGACGTACCGCCGTTTGTCCACAGCCAGCCATGATGGATATTTAGTTCTAGGAAGTTGTTATAGATGATTTAAAACTTGAATAGGACCAACACAGTTCTTTTAGTTATCTTCTAGGCGAACGCTTTGTGTGTGGAAACGTGTAGAAAACATCACCTAATGTGGTACAATGAGGTACAACAAACTTTTTAACCATCAGAATGAAAACACTAACATTACCCAAACTACAATGTTTTTATTAAAAATAAAGAAGGCATCTCCTAACCACGAGCACGTGTGCTTTTTAGATGGCAGAGCGCCATCTAGTTATTTTTATTGTGCATTAAGTAGGATTTCTCTTAAATCTTGAAATCTGGTTTCGTATTCACTAACAATCTCAGGTCACAGCCCCAACTGAGCTAAGAATCGAGATGCCGGACTGTAAACAGGATAGAATAGAAGCCTCCAGACCCGTGGAGTTAACCTTCTTAAGCACAATCTGCTCTTCCCCGGCACGCCCGACCTGGAATTCCCAAACTCCGCTCAAATTGTTGAAAATAGCGTTCTGCAGAGATGTCCTGGCCATCTAGAATCAATCAGAGGAGTGTACTAGAGATCCAAATACACGACCTGAGTCAGTTTATTCGTGGGTTCAGGAATCTATTTCGAGTAAAACCACTGTATCTTCATGTTAGGGGAAATGCTAGTGCTATGGGGTAATTTCCACCTTTGATCATATGTTTACAATTTGTATGATGGAAACCTCGTTTAAAGTGTGATTCAGAAGTTGTCTGTACATATATCCTCTGCGAATGTACTGGGGACACCACAATCGGCAGCTCTTATTCCCCAGTTCTATTAAATTGCAATCTCTTGCAAGCATATTATTAAATAATAGTTTTAAAAGAGTGCAGAAAAGAAGGGGGAGAGATAGGCAATCATTCGAGCCGCGAACTCTTCAACATAGCAATCTGTCAATGTGGTAGCACAAGGGTTGTCTATATATATATATATATATATATATATATATATACAGTATAAACACATTAATAAGATGCTAACTTTACAAATTTTTGTTACTGACATTTTTTGAAAATTCTTATATCAAATGAAAAATACATTAATACTATACCTATATGTGGACAGAAAACTAAAGTTTCTTTAATTTATAAACGGTTTTACAAGCTTTCAGGCAAGACGCCCTTCTACGGGTACAATGCATTTGATATATTGCAGTCGTATAAAGGTGTCTTGTCAAAAAGCTTGTACATCAGTTTATAAATGAAAAAATCTTCTCCCCGTCTTGTTATTTTACTTCTATTAACGAAAAGGGAGATTACAATCGTTTTAAAGTTTCTATTGTTATATTGGGTTATAATAGGAGTAGTTGTATTGATGTCCAGTGTGCTGTTTACTGTGGTGGAGGTAGTTTAATGCTAATACTAGAGAGGGTAGTTGGTGGCTATTAAGTCTTCGAGGACGTCTTTCTGTTTTAGACAAAATATTGCGATAATGACATCTGGCTTCTGTGAAACTGACTGACAATTGACAATTAAAACAAATTTATTGACAACTCAGTCAATATTTACAAAATGAGGAAGGGATCACAAAAATAATTAGAGAAAATAAAAATATAGCGAAAATCGTCTTCGAACCAAGGACATCAGGTTCTAAAGTCAACTAAAGTTCTAAACTTACTGAATATTCTGTTTGGGCGGTGTGTAATAGCTCAAGCTTTGCCGACGACAATCTGTGCGGTGAATAAGCTGCTCGAGCCTTGGAAGTCTCCGTACTCGATATGTGTCCGATATTGAAGACTGCTCTGCTGAAACTGGAAAAACGTATTTTTGTGCTGTGACCTAACAGACTATGGCCGTACTAGGCAAATTCCTGCCATCCCGGATTAGAAAGAAAGGTTTTATAACATATATAATATCTCATAGAGAGAGTAGGCGGACAGTGTATTTATATATAAAATTTTCTTTAAAATTATAAAAAAAAAAAAGTAATTAACGTCTGAGGAATACACGGGTTTACAAAATAATGCGTTCGTTTCAACACCAGTGTATTTTTTTTTTTTTTCACTATTAATTTTTAAAACTCGGCATGCTTTTGGATTGTAACTTTCTCAATATTTATGGTTGTCACCCCATAACAAAGAAATTTGAGTATTTCGCGGTATAACAATAAACAAGTTAAATATATATATGTAGAGAGAGGTTGAATCAATGGAAGGTGGAGGTTGTTCCATTCTCAAATTAATCACCTCCAGGACGGGGTACGACTAGAAACCCATCGATGTTGCTAATCTCTCCTTCTACATTGCAACATGTTGTACAGACAGCGTTCAACATAACATTCCATGCACACAGTACCTAAGGTCACTATTCCACCACTTCCAAGATTACTGTCAACAGACGTGAATTGGAAGAACTACCTGGAGCGTCATGGCATCGAACTATGCTCTACATGCAGTCCACGTCGAGCCCGGCCAACATGTGAAGCGAAAACTCCCCATAACGAACTGAGGGAGAAAGAGATAAGAACAGAGGAAACGTCCGTCATCATGCGACCCCTCCAATCAGGACACGCCCTATATTTTAATGAGCTATTCCAATCAACGGCCGTTTATTTGATGTGAGGTCCTTCCTTGGTCCTACAGGTCCAACTCCTCTCTTCCCGAGACCCCCTCCTTGTCTGGAGGAGGACTCTCTCAAGGTGGGGAAGTCTTCCTTGCTGAAGAAATTTGTACACATACACAACTATATATATCCCCCTATATTTTATCTACCCTTTATTTACTCCTTTATTATATATAGTATCCTTTATTTGATCTTAATTTTCCTTCCTGTAACAATTGATTAGAAGAATCAATTCATTCATGGTAAACGGATTGCGGATTTCGACAATTTAGAAAGAGGGAATCATATATCGCCGCAACTCTTTTTATTAACGCGATTAAGGAAGCTTTCGGGCAAGCCCTTCTTCAGCTAACTATAGTGTACAAACAAGGCAAGCGAGAAAGAGATTATATATCCATATAATATAATATATATAGTATATATAATCTATCTCTCGCTTGCCTTGTTTGAACACTATAGTTAACTGAAGAAGGGCTTGCCCGAAAGCTTCCTTAATCGCGTTAATAAAAAAAGAGTTGCGGCGATATATGATTCCCTCTTTCTAAATCAATTCATTGTTGAAATTGTCAATTGTCTTCCCGAGGCGTTGGCCTAGAGACATTGCCCCTTGCCCATGTAAACTCTACGGTGAACAAGCAGAATTATCATGCCATGTAAATACGAAATGATTCTCCATATGTAGGCATTGGTCTGGTTAAAGACTAGTTGAATACATAAGAATAAAGTGAAAGAATAGAAGAGAATAAAGATGTGTGTGCTGCTATAAAAAAGAAAGAAAAGTTTTAATATGTCAGAAAAACGGCTACAAACAACGCGTGTGTGGAGAGTGGCTGTAATCAGGTGGTTAGATGTAAAATGTACACCCTCCAATGTGCCTGGTCACAACGGGTGGATCCATTTATACACTTTCCAACTTGCCTGAAAGGAACAATCTTTAAATGGGGAAGCTGATCTTTTCCATGAAGAAGAAAAAAATGGACAGAAGAGATTGGAAAACGAAAAAAACTTGAGATAGTTCCAGCAGTGGGCAAAAGCCATAATGCTCGCCATTTCGGAACAACTGAAAAAAGTTTCATTAAGCAACCAAAAGAGGTGATTACACCCCGTAGGAAGCGAACAAAAAGGCGAGTATCAAGTAAAGGTTGCACAAAATAACATCTTTGACTAGAGAAATACGCTTAATAACGTTTTATTACATTGGATGGAACAATATATTTGGAGAGTGGGGAGAAACAAACTCCAGGACCCTTTGGTATATCAGCATCATCAGACCTGAGAGAGTAATAACAACACAGTACTTATAAAATATCCTATTTACACGTTGAAGCTATTGTTGGAGTCAAATTGAACAACTCGCATCAACCCTCTGTTTTGATTTAAATAATTATTCTTGTTACATTTTGGTAAAGATGGTTTAGTGTCTATAGTCGAGACAAGCTACTTACGAACCAGAGAATCCGCCGGGCCGAAAGGATCCTCACCATATAATTGATTTGTAAATGGGAAAATATCTTTTATACAAACTGTCACTATGAAAGGATGACCTGAGTTGTTATTCTGAAGTGGTGAAATTATTTATTTTTGGAACTGGCAACTAGACGTGAAATTCGAAAAGCAGTCTTGTTATCATCCTTATTACTAGGAATTGGTGTAATGCATAGATGCGAGTCCGCCTTTACTGTAACCCATGTCTGTACAGGAGATATTGTAAACAAGAAGTTCGAGAATTTATCACGAATGAGTCAGGCAGGCCCACGTCACTCAGTAGCGATAACAGAATCTCCTCGAGGGAGGTCTGAAGAATCTAATTACCTACTAGATAGATGATTCACTCTTCTACTCTCTTTTAGTGTTTCTGGATAGTATCTCAGGAGTAGTATCTACATAGTAGTGTTCAATATTACATTAACAAGGTGTTTGAGCTCTGTTTGGTTATTTGTACTCACTGACGGAGTTACTAGTTTATTATCACAGCAGTTTCGACCACCCGAACGGGTACTGCAGGTCAGACAAGGAAGGATGGTCTAAACCGCTGGTTTTCGAATGCTACGATCCGGGAGCGAATCCCTCATTGGACACTTTTTTCTAAATAAAAAAAAAAAATCTCCAATGGCTCCCGATTCTTGCAAAAGTCCAACCCCTACCAGCGAGTGCAAGTAACCTAACGGGATTCTGACACATTTGTAAGTGTAAAGTTGAACTGCTTTTCACATGTGTAGACATGTGTTGCACTTACAGAAAAAGCAGTTGCCAACTTCTACACACCATGATTATCATGGCTTGTACCACGTGTACTAGGGATAATAATAAAAAAGACAACAACTGCCGTCTCACTCTCTTCATTTATGATCAGCTAGTGTTGTTCTATTTGGTCGATCAGTCGTTAGCGCAATGGGATTCTCCGACTTCTTCATTGTACCTTCTATTACACACCGTTAGGCGATCATTTATTTCTTATAGCGAGTCCTAACCCGCGTGTTAGACTTATTTTAAAACTGAAAGGGTACAAAATGTTGTCGTCTTGGGGTTAGAGCCCGAGTCCTGGTGTACAGCCTAGAGTTCGACCAGCGTATAACAACAACAATCTCCAGGATCCTCCGTACAAATATTTACCGGAGACGCAACCGCTTATAACCCATGTTTGGCTGTTGTGGTCGCCAAGTCTACAAACACACCGGCCGTGTTGCTACTCCCTCCCTTACAGCATAACATTGAATAATACTGTAATAATACCATGTAATGATATAACTTGTATGGGATTTTATCTAACGAAAAGGTATATTTTGTAATACACTCATGGACAAAACTTAAGGAAGTTGTTATTTTTAGCATTTATATCGGGATTCAGACAATAACTCTGAAAGAAACACACATGGACAAAACTTAAGTTGTACCTTTTAGCATGTATATCGGGATTCAGACAATAACTCTGAAATATATTACAGTGACCTTTATTGAAGATACACGAGATAACCAAATGTGAACAAAATTGCCTCTGTCTCCTTAAAAAAAAAAATAGGCGACCGGTGACACTAAGGTATTTTCTACTTCCTTAAGTTTTGTCCATGAGTGTATATTGAACATACTCAATGTGCCACACCATTACAAAAGAAATAAAATAAATATAAAAATATTTGCAGAGTTTCTTTATTCAGAAATTGGTAGGCAAGTTTTCACGCGGTCGCGCTTCATCAGACCACTGGCTCCGCAAAAGCGTGAAACAAAATTGCATCTATATTTCAATTACAAAAGAAGCCCAACAAATCCCGATATTGACGACAGAAGAGTTGAATGGTCCAAGGAGTGTTCAATTAGATAGTATCTGAACTGTGGCTCATTCAAGAGAGATGTCAACTGAACCGAAATGCCAAACCTGTTGAAAACATATCTTTTTAACCTTTAAAAATGACCAAAATGTTACATACACGTTCTGATCTTCAAGCTGGAAATCAGCTCGGAGCATATTAATCGCAAATAGAAAGTGTTGTGAACCAACAGTGTAGACATGATAGTATATTAATTCTTTAGAATGGCATGTGATGTGAGTGAGTGAGCGATAGTTCCTACATACTGTCTGTAGCAGCCAATAGCAGTTATCCTATGTCTGATTACGGCTGTGTTGTTGCTAACTCGAGTATTCAAACACAACGCCATCTATCTTTGGAAAATGTAAATTTATAATC
Source organism: Cordylochernes scorpioides (assembly GCA_030710605.1). Taxonomy (NCBI): domain Eukaryota; kingdom Metazoa; phylum Arthropoda; class Arachnida; order Pseudoscorpiones; family Chernetidae; genus Cordylochernes; species Cordylochernes scorpioides. Next base: position 187,458,297 of record CP092864.1, read on the forward strand.
AGAATACGTTTTTTGTGAATGTTTATTGTTATATATGTAGGTTGGACAAATTTGATATCTCGAAACTAAAACAGTTAGCGTTCATATTGAGTATCTCTCTGAGTATTAAGTTATTTATCATTGGTGGTGTTTGGACATACATCAGATGCTGTGGGAAAAGGCTGTTTTTGTCGTCGTGTCCAATGAAGAGCTTCAGATGTCTCCATGCATCTCTAACACAGCAGTTGCAATATCCTCTATCTTGGGTGTATAAAGCTGCTGTTCTGGGTCCATGTCAATTTTCTGTTGTTGTCGTGTCCAATGAAGAGCCTCAGATGTCTCCATGCATCTCTAACACAGCAGTTGCAATATCCTCTATCTTGGGTGTATAAAGCTGCTGTTCTGGGTCCATGTCAATTTTCTGTTGTTGTCGTGTCCAATGAAGAGCCTCAAATGTCTCCATGCATCTCTCTCACAGCAGCAGCAACGTCCTCTATCTTGGGTGTATAAAGCTGCTGTTCTGGGCCCATGTCAATTTTCTGTTGTTGTTGTGTCCAATGAAGAGCCTCAGATGTCTCCATGCATCTCTAACACAGCAGTTGCAATATCCTCTATCTTGGGTGTATAAAGCTGCTGTTCTGGGTCCATGTCAATTTTCTGTTGTTGTTGTGTCCAATGAAGAGCCTCAGATGTCTCCATGCATCTCTAGCACAGCAATTGCAATGTCCTCTATCTTGGGTGTGTAAAGCTGCCGTTCTGGGTCCATGTCAATTTTCTGTTGTTGTTGTGTCCAATGAAGAGCCTCAGATGTCTCTAATCATCTCTATCACAGCAGTTGCAATATCCTCTATCTTGGGTGTATAAAGCTGCTGTTCTGGGTCCATGTCAATTTTCTGTTGTTGTCGTGTCCAATGAAGAGCCTCAGATGTCTCCATGCATCTCTAACACAGCAGTTGCAATATCCTCTATCTTGGGTGTATAAAGCTGCTGTTTTGAGTCCATGTCAATATTCTGCAAGGCTGCGACCATTACTGAACATGATAATATGTGAATAGGTGTTAGTTCCACACCAGGTAGAAATACCATTTTCTAAAACAGAGAAAAGCTAAGGTTGCCGTGTTCTCTCCATACAAATTAAGCAAAAGGAACAAGGAGTTGACCCGTCGAGGTTGCAGCACCGGGAAAGAAATCTAAACGTTAATTTCATCCGGAATTTCCCAACCGTCCGACCTATGGAAGTGGGCCATTCCAGACACCTTGTTCATCCAGCCACGTGGTGAGCATCCCTCCGGATTAACACATTTAGCACGCCATCTGTAGAGAAGAATTTAAACTATTCAGGACTTTTCTTTTTTTCAAATAAAATAGTCATCCTATAGGTTTCCTTTACAATAAATACAGTTAGAAATATTTTACTTGAAAATTGATATGATAATGGTGTTAAATTGTCTTAGTTCTCTTGAGCCTCTCTGATGTTGTTGGAAAAATGATAGGGCATATATTTAGGAAAGTAGGATAAACACATTTATAAATTCAATTGCCATATATCGATTAAATTTTTAACAAATAAATTTACTAGCAATATGTTTCTTTTCAATAATATCATCAAATATTATCTCTATTTACTGTAATGATTAAAAGTATTAATATGATCTCATTCAATAACTTATATCATTACAGTAAGGTCTATAGAGATAATATTTGATGATATTATTAAAAACAAACATATTGCTAGTAAATGTATTTGTTACAAAAAGGATAAACACATGTTTATGAATTATCAAACTCACCGAGTGGATATTTCTGTAAATTGAAACATTTGTCTGCACAGCTGCGAGGTAATAAAGTTATTGTGAAGAATACGAATTCATCATCAACACATATTGTTTAATTTTAGATACAAAATTTCTCCAATCTGCATACATTTATATTCAAATCAAAAAAGGCATATCCTGACCAGGAGTACTTTTCATTTTAATACCAACACCTGACCTTTTTTATTATTTTATTTTATTATTTTTTCACACACACACATATAACAATAAACATTCACAAAAAACGTATTCTGATTATAAATTTATATTTTCCAAAGATAGATGGCGTTGTGTTTGAATACTCGAATTAGCAACAACACAGCCGTAATCAGACATAGAATAACTGCTATTGGCTGCTACAGAGAGTATGTAGGAACTGTCGCTCACTCACAACGACACATCACAAACCATTCTGAAGAATTAATACTGACTATTCCCTGTTCTGAAGTATTCCTCCTTTGTGCCTAGTAGTGATCTAAAATTGAAATATTTTCGCGAGATTATCCTTAACTTATTACTATCGAATTGGAATAAAAAATTGGGTGAGCCTGGAATTACGTGTGAAGAACCTTCCAGCAATTTCTTCTGTTAAATATTTCATATTATTGCTTGAGAAGAGAGAGAGAATATGGTGTTACGGGCTACTAACCAAAGTGTATGATTTCTGAGCCAAGAAACCGCTGGAGCAGCTGTTGTACTCGGCCTATATAGACCGCCGTTGAATGGGGCTGAGTGAACACACACAGTCAGTTCCTGTTCTGCGTAGAAAATGTTCAAAAAATAAATTTGACAACCTCATGTGAGAGATTTTTAAAAAGACACATTTACACAATCTATCCATGTCTTTGTGTGGTCCTGGAACATCTTCAAGAATGTGGAATGTCCTTCACGTTGTTTTGAATGGACTCCAGGCTTCCGTGTCCTGAGGAGAATTTGAGCTTTGGAAACAAGGAAAATTCATCAGGAGTTATATCAGGTGAATAGGGAGGATGACGTTCTTCTTGCCCAAAAACTCGAGCATTTATGAGATGATGTAACTCTGAGGGTTTCATGAGGCAAGGACCAATTGGGTTTGTGGGGCTGCACTCGTTTCATGCGTGCCGCCAGTCGCTTCATCGCCTTCAGATAAAACCTCTGTCATCATCTGATGCTGTGAAAGGAATCCATGATGGAAGAAACCGACTGTCTGCATAAGATTTAAATCTTTCGCAGTTTTGAGTTTTTGTATTTTGGCCAGTTTGGTCCACGCCCTTCGGTACTATGTCGCTTGGTCTTAGGATCAAACGGAAAATACTATGACATATCCGCAGTCCCAATATTCCTATGTATGTTTAGCTCACGTCTCAGATTTATAAGGAGTTCCCGACACCGTATGACACGATTTCTGATCAGATCCTCAGTCAAAGATGAGGAATAAAACGAGCATCTTGTTTTCCGTTTCCAGAACCTGCGTGAGGATCAAGTGGCGCACGATTTCGTGTCTTCTCCACAGTCACCCTGGTCGAAATAACGCGGGTTTTAACATGGAGGTTTGATATCCACCCGGTATTTTACGGGGTTATCCTTTAGTTTTGCCTCGAGTTGCGATGGTCACCTTCAATGTCCACCCGACCGTCCGGCGCTATCACCTGTCAACAGCAGCGCGGTTTGAAGCAGTAGAGTTTCTGCAGCGTTTCCACCACCTCCTTCTGTGGTTTCCCGAGTTTAATAACGATTCGATCAACGAACTTTACCTTTTTTTAACCAATCGCTACTAATACTCTTTAGTTTTTATGCACTCATGGACAAAACTTAAAGAAGTGGAAAGATTTTGATAGCGGTTTTGTTTTAGGAGACAGAAGCAATATAAATGCTAAAGGATACAACTTACTTACGTTTTTCCAAAAGTGTATTTCAAATGTATAGAGCAAAAAGGGATTTAAAAATATGGCAATAAATGGAATATACTTGAAAAGAATGTTTTAGAAGATGTTCCATTCATTTGATTCCTACGTGCATGTGCTGAACCGAGACAGAGGTTGTATATGATGCTAATGTGAGAGTATAAATATTTCAAAGTTCCTTAGCTTTTTGTTATTTTGGTATAAAAATGTCCAATTTAGCTCCATGAATGACACCCAGGTTTTTATTATGAACTATATCGCGGACAGAGTCCAGAGATTATGGGCAAAGGTAGGACACTATGGAAGTACATAGAGATAGGACAGGGTGGTCGGAGATAGGAATAGATGGTCGAAGATAGGACTAGATGGTCGGAGTTAAGACTAGATGGCCGGAGATAGAACAGGGTGGTCGGAGATTGGATAGGGTGTTCGGAAATAGTACAAGGTATTCGGAGATAGAACAGGATGGTCGGATATATAACAGGGTGGTCGGATATAGAACAGGATGGTCGGAGATAGGATAGGATGGTCGGTGATAGGATAGGATGGTCGGAGATAGGACAGGATGGTCGGAGATAGGATAGGATGGTCGGAGATAAGGCAGGATGTTCGGAGATAGGACAAGATGGTCGAAGATAAGACAGGATGATCGGAGATAGAATAGGATGGTCGGTGATAGGATAGGATGGTCGGAGATAGGACAGGATGGTCGGAGATAGGATAGGATGGTCGGAGATAAGGCAGGATGTTCGGAGATAGGACAAGATGGTCGAAGATAAGATAGGATGATCGGAGATAGGACAGGATGGTCGGAGATAGGATAGGATGGTCGGAGATAAGGCAGGACGGTCGAAGATAAGACAGGATGGTCGAAGATAAGATAGGATGGTCGGAGATAAGGCAGGATGGTCGAAGGTAGGATAGGATGGTCGGAGATAAGGCAGGACGGTCGAAGATAGGATAGGATGGTCGGAGGTAGGACATGATAGTAGGAGATAGGACAGGGTGGTTGGAGATAGGACAGCATGGTCGAAGAAAAGATAGGATGGGCAGCTAGACTACGGCAGATGTAGGCAGGAAAGGATGGGGTCAGGTATAGACTGGCCAGGAGGGACCCCCGCAGGTATCAATACCCAGGCAGGCCGGGCGGCGGTACAATACCCTCAGTGGCCTACATGGAACCACGCGAGGACCGCACAGTAATTCAATTACATCACACACAAGTGGGTCACACCCAACCGCACCACAATATGGCCCTTGCGTCACCGCCAGCTTTGACCCCTGGTTGAAGCCGCGGGGTGCGGTCGCCTCCGTCCCTGACTCTCGGTCCCCTGACATCCGTAGGATACCCACGGTGTCACTTAAGGCAAACACATCAACGTTAGGAAACTTGCGAACATTTTTTGTGATTAAAAAAAAAACAATAAATGTGTTTCTTTTTCTTGCTGATATTGAAATAAAACAAGCTTAAATCTGAAAGTTGGAAGAATTTGTGCATAGCTCAAATATACTTCTGATGTATTAGCCAGCTCCTATTGAACCGGTGGTGCCATGTGTGAACACCGGCTTCTCCTACTTACCAACGCCGTCTGGTCATACCACCGGCAGCCAATCACGCATGCGCGAAGCCGTTTCATTTTTGTTCGTCCTCACACGTGCATAAGCCAGTGGTTTTACAAACCTCAGGTGTTTTATAAACGGCTGCTGGTTAGAATATTTATTTTTATTTTGTAAATTGTCAACAAGGATGGTTTCAAACAAATGTTGTCCTTCCACTTTGGATAGCTACGAGTTTCACCGCCCGGTCAATTGGACCAATAATTGTGTGGTATTTAAAATAGTCTGTGGTCAGCTCAGTGTCGGAGGTTTTATCCACCAAAAATTGGTTCTTTCAGTGAGTGGTTGGTTTGTGCTGATAGTGGTATCGGTAGCTAGAAGTGATATCATGTAAAACACATTTAAACTGTTGAAAGTATAACTATAAAAACATATATAATTGTTATTTAATTGATTCAATATATGCCTTTTTAATTAAAGATCTATTTATGGATTGCTCTATTTTCAAAACAATGGCATTGTTATTATTATTTTTATTATCCTTAGTACACGTGGAACAGGCCATGATAATCATGGTGGGTAGTTCGCGACTGCTTTTACTGTAAGTACACCACATGTCTACACATATGAAAAGCAGTTCGACTCTTGCACTTACAAGTGTGCCAAAACCCTGTTTGGTTACTTGCGCTTACTGGTGGGGTTAGATTATATAACATTATAACATTGTTTATATAATGAACAATAAAATAGATGTAGTTTATATCTGGTATATTAATTTGGCGAAATCGCTGGGAAGGTTATCATTGATGAGCGAAGCCTTCTCTCAGTTCACTAATTGTAGGAAAACTCAGCCTTCATATTTGAAATCTTCCCAGCGGCGAAGCACGCGATCTACGTTTTCTTCTTAGATCGCGAAATACGTGGTGTCGCTGGAGACCCGCTGGCGATTCTCCACCAAACTCTGCAGCGCTGGCAGAGGCGTCATATTAATTGTATATTGTACAGTAGAACTTCCCTGTAAAGGACACCTAATTGCAGAGCCAACCTGTCCTTTAGGGAGAGGTGTTCTCTTATCGGAAAGTTGATAAATTATAAAATTGTAATTTTGCAAATGAAAACTGTCCTTTGTGGAGAGGTGTCCGCTAGCGGGGTGTCCGCTAAAGGGAGGTTCTACTGTATATATATAATTATTTTAAAATAATAGTGCAGGGATATACACTTTTACATATATTGGCAAGACGTCAATAACATTGTGTTAATTGTCAATTGTCTATATCCACACTCTAGAAGTTACTTTAACTAACTAATGTCTATATACAACTGTCTATACCACCCAGATAGGATAAGGCTAAATAACAGGGTCAAATAAAACAATGCCATGTAAATTAGAAGGCCTGTCAATGTATTTCCCTCCCCTAACAATATCAGAACCTTCTATTCTGGGCCGTCAAGATAACCCTCGTTAGTATGACTTCCCTTGGATATGACTTCCCTACAATAACTCTCTGTTACATTCTCTTATATACATATTGGCTTGAATTAAAGGTAATGGCCTCGAAAGCTTCAAAAATAAATAATTCGAATATCATTATTTACCAGACGAATCACCGATCCTGCTCTGTAAGGAATTTTCGCTTATATAAAATTGTATGTGTTAACATTTATTTTATACGAAATTATTATTATCAGTAGTAATGGTAACAGTGATAATATAACTCATTAATATACAGTGGACCCTCGGTTTGCGAGCATAATCCGTTCCAGAGCCATGCTCGTACTCCAAAACGCTCGTAGTGCGAAACTAATTTCTTATTTTTAATAATTGAAACTCGGGCAATTCTTCTTGCTACGAACAATTGCACAGTTTCCCACATTTTACATATTTCCCGAATCTGATCTGAAGGGAGGGATCCCAGTGAATTTTCATCCATCACGATTACGGGCAACCATCACGAGTTGCTCGTAATGCGAAATTTCACTCGTAATCCGAGGTAAAATTTTTCAAAAAATTTTTCTCGTACTGCGAAAAGCTCGTACTCCAAGGTGCTCGTAAACCGAGGGTCCACTGTAATAATACTTAAGACAAAATCAAGTTTCTTATAACATATTGCGATAAAACTTAATATTGATACTGAATATTCTTAATGAAATCACATATGGATCATTTTTTAAAAAACTTTAACAATTCACTTGAACTTACAAAATAATTATGATGATAATAAACCTCTTAAAACATAAAATCACAACCGCTTACTGAAAATGCTTGCCCATTCATTATTGTATCCTTGATAATATTTGTTCATTATACGTGGTGTTGAAGGTAAATTGGGCATAAACTATGGAATTTAAAAAGAATCTAATGGCAAGTAGAAGCATTAAATTTCAATGAAAATTAACTCAACAATAGTTTGAAAAGCTATGGGTTTTATTTATTCAATATATTCATTATTAGCTATGAGAGAAATGCGGAAAGAAGCATAGACCTTGTACATTTTGGGTCATCCCCGTGTGAATCGCATCCATCACAGACTGGATTGGGGTTGTGTGAAGCTTTGTTGACATCTCTCTCAACAACGGCCGATACATAGTAGCCGAGGGGGCTGCAGTCTGGAGAGTTAGGTGAATTATAGGTGAAATATTGGGAATATGGCGGTTTAAGACATTTCATCCATTCAAGTTGTCTTTGACTTATAGACTAGACTTGAGGCGTTCCTTCCTGTAGCACCATCTTCATCCAAGGCTTCATGACGATCTCTAGGACATTGATGTCGATGTCAGCGTTCATCCTGAAGCCTCGCTCAAAGGAGTATGAAGGTCTGACATCACCTTCATTGCTGATGATGCAAAGCACCATCATGGAAGCAGGAAATCTCGTGTTCCTCACGACATGTACGTCTGAGGGGCCTTTGCAGATCCAACGACTATTCCTGGGATTCAACTTTTGGTCCTGTTCAAAGTTTTTTTTTTTTATTAAAGAAGGACCTCAGCATACCACAAGACCACGTTTCAGGTTATTGAGGAGTATATTAGCCTTTCCTTTTATGTTTTTCTTCAGAGTCTCAGTCATCAACTGACCTTTCCGAAGGACATAGGATTTGATACCAAGGTTCTCATGGAGAGTTCTGATAATTTTCATAGGGTCAACCCTCATCTCCGTGGCAATGGCTCTCAAGCTCTTCCCAGGGTTTTCATCAATCTTCTCCTTATAAAATAACTTCTTTGTCGTCACCCTGTCCGATCGACACTATGCTTTTTCCTCTTAGACATTCCCTCTATTTCACTGTCGGCCTCATCAAACTGAATCTTTGTACACGTTAAACAGTGGTTTTTGGCAGATTAAGAAAGTCCACTATTTGGTCTCTTTCCGGCACGCCGAGAAACAGCGGTTGCCTGATTTTCGTATTCCGATTATTTATACGTCGATACACTGTACACTCATGTAGTGTTACGCTTTACATGATATGGCTATGGTTAGAGAAAGATAGAAAATATTAATATATATATTGTAGTATACATAGCTATAGTTGTATACATGGGCTGCCAAATTTAGTTCCAATTTACCTGATACACCCTGTACGCACTATATAAAGAGGGCACATGTCTACCACCGACTAATTACGGGACAGAAACGACTCCGCCTTTTGTTTGAAACCCAATATGCAAATATAGTTTATTATCGGACTACTTTGTATATTCCGTGATATCGTAACTATGACGGCGACTTCTTCCCGACCTATCTCTCTATATGGTGTCAACATTTCATCCAGATAGGTCAAATATTTGAAATTTTGGCCATTGCAGGATATACAATATCAAAACGCGTAATTTTGTTTCTTCTTTGATTTCTGTGGAGAGGAAATTACTTCAAGTTATGAATCGATCCTATACTTCGATAGTGTTATGGGTTTTCGTATAAGTAATTGCCGTTGTATTCCACAATAAAAAAAGTCCTATGGGACTAAATTTCCCAGGTCGATGGTTGGACTTCCTGTCGGGGCGTGGGACGGGGCTTTGTTGCTATGTCCGCCGGACGTGGGGCAGAAATAGCTTTGTTTTAGGATTGATTCCCCTCTCTCTGTGTGTGGGTGTCATTATAATATATATTCACCTTTTCGGTTATGTATGTTAGCTTCTATGATACAAGACGGATCCAATCAATTCTACGAATATTCATTTAAAATGATAAGGCCAATAGGAATAGTTTATTTGTTTTTGAAAGATTTTATTTTTTTAACTTGCTTCCCTCATGTCTGTCGTTCTGCCTGTCCATAAATCTTGTAATTAATTTCTAATATACTTCTTACAGAGCACGTAGAAGTCTGAAATTTGGTATACTTGTTTAAACCTGATGGCAATGTAATTTGAAATATTGCAGAAAATCTGGGTAGTCGGGAATAGACTAATTTCTATATTTTCCTTTTAAATTTAGTGATCGATTTTTAATATACTCTGAAAACGCTTAGAAGCCTGAAATTTTGTACACCTGTTAAAACCTGACAACAATGCAAATTGAAAAAATGTTCAGACTTCTGAGTGGTCTTGGCAACGGACTAATTTTAAATTCTATATTTATTTTCAAATTTTATCATCAATTTTATTAAACTTCCAGACCACACATAAGAGTCTGAAAATTTGTAGACTTGCTCAATACAACTAGCAATGCAAGTTGACAAATTTCAGACTTCTGGATGATCAGGGTGGTCGGTAATAAACTGTTTTCTCTATTCCCATTTACATTTTGTGATGATTTTTTAATATATTTTCTGACCACGAAGAAAGTCTGGTATTTTATAGACTATTTAATTAATACTAACATTGTTCGACTTCTAGCTGGACGTGGTGGTCGGGAATAAACTAAAGAGAATTTGTATATTTCTTTTTAAAGAAAGGGAGATAGACGTGGCCATTTCGCAAGCGTAATGAGCGGCTGAAGTTTCTAGTAATCAAGGTGGTCGGGACTGGACTAATTTCTATATTTCCTTTAAATTTCTGTGATTAAGTTTTAATATACTTCCAGATCACATAGAAGTCTGATATTTTGTACACTCGCCCAATACAGCTAACAATGCAATTCTACAAAGTTTAAGACTTCTGGGTTGTCGGGAATAGACAAACCTCTATATTTCTTTGTAAATTTGTTGATTGTTTTTAATATACTTCCAGAACACGTAGAAATCTAGAATTTTGTACACTAAATCAATCAAGCTAATAACACAAGTGTATAAAATATGTGTTGTGTTGATGTGTTCTGGATTAAACTATAGAATAGAATTTGTATCTATACCAAAAGAAGAAAATAGGCCAATCGCGTGTTGCATGATGAGAGAGCCTCTGGCATTCCGTATACAATTAAATCGGCAGTTGGAACTAGAGCTATAAATAATTGTGAGGATATTTCCAGAAATATTTTACACATATTTAGAATATAAATTTAACCAGCTTAATTTGAAAGCATTAATTAAAGCACGAATGTTTCTTTTACACATTGGTGTTTTAATGCCTTTATTTCCTATATATAGATGGCGTGTTATTGCTTTATATTAATTACTAGTAGAAAAGCCCGTCCAAGGACGGGATCGGCTAGAGCAGGTGGATTGAGAGGTTTGAATCGGTCCAAGTTCGACTTTTCCTTTGGAACAGCATTTATGAAAAGTTTTACTGTATGTCGTTTGTTCCAATTTGAAATACTTTGCTCTACATTTTGAGCAAACTTGATCAAGTTGGCCACAAAAGTGCTGGGGAATTTGATCTTCCTCGAAACATGTCCCTGTTGGCAAAGGTAGATTATCTCCCTGTCGAATTCTTTGCATCCTCAGCCTACTGTTTTCCCTTTGAAGGGCTCTTTGATTTTCGCTCATATTCATTCGGTATTGCCGTTGTTGTTCATTATGCCGTTCTCTTACGGGTGAATTTAAACGTCTTTGTCGCTGCTGTTCAATACGACGTTGCTTTGCTTCGATGGCCTCAACAATAGAAAGGGCTCTTTTAGGAGACATTGTTTATAAAAATAAAATAATCAAGCTAAATTAAAAAATAAAATTATTTAAAAAATATTATTCCTCAAATATTCACCGAATAAATTGCCGACGTCACGTCACACGTCACACGCCACGTCACACAGAATGGACCAATCCTATTCGGCTTCAACGAACAGACGCTTTATTATCCCGTGCTCAGTCCCATCTCATCACGTAGTCAGTCCCATTTCATTCCGTGGTCAGTCCCATCTCATCCCGCTGTCAGTCCCATCTCATCCCGTGCTCAGTCCCATCTCATCCCGTGGTCAGTCCCATCTCATCCCGTGGTCAGTCCCATCTCATCCCGTGATCATTCCCATCTCATCCCGTGATCATTCCCATCTCATCCCGTGCTCAGTCCCATCTCATCCCGTGCTCAGTTTCATCTCATCCCGTGCTCAGTCCCATCTCATCCAGTGGTCAGTTTCATCTCATCCCGTGGTCAGTTTCATCTCATCCCGCTGTCAGTCCCATCTCATCCCGTGGTCAGTCCCATCTCATCCCGCTATCAGTCCCATCTCATCCCGTGGTCAGTCCCATCTCATCCCGTGGTCAGTCCCATCTCATCCCGTGCTCAGTCCCATCTCATCCCGTGCTCAGTCCCATCTCATCCCGTGCTCAGTCTCATCTCATCCCGTGATCATTCCCATCTCATCCCGTGATCATTCCCATCTCATCCCGTGCTCAGTCACATCTCATCCCGTGCTCAGTCCCATCCCATCCCGTGCTCAGTCCCATCTCATCCCGTGCTCAGTCCCATCTCATCCCGTGCTCAGTCCCATCTCATCCCGTGTTCAGTCCCATCTCATCCCGTGCTCAGTCCCATCTCATCCCGTGCTCAGTCCCATCTCATCCCGTGTTCAGTCCCATCTCATCCCGTGATCATTCCCATCTCATCCCGTGATCATTCCCATCTCATCCCGTGCTCAGTCCCATCTCATCCCGTGCTCAGTCCCATCTCATCCCGTGCTCAGTCCCATCTCAACCCGTGGTCAGTACCATCTCATCCCGTGGTCAGTCCCATCTCATCCCGTGCTCAGTCCCATCCCATCCCGTGCTCAGTCCCATCTCATCCCGCTGTCAGTCCCATCTCATCCCGTGCTCAGTCCCATCTCATCCCTTGCTCAGTCCCATCTCATCCCGTGCTCAGTCCCATCTCATCCCGTGGTCAGTCCCATCTCATCCCGCTGTCAGTCCCATCTCATCCCGTGCTCAGTCCCATCTCATCCCGTGCTCAGTCCCATCTCATCCCGTGTTCAGTCCCATCTCATCCCGTGATCATTCCCATCTCATCCCGTGATCATTCCCATCTCATCCCGTGCTCAGTCCCATCTCATTCCGTGGTCAGTTTCATCTCATCCCGTGCTCAGTCCCATCTCATCCCGTGGTCAGTTTCATCTCATCCCGTGCTCAGTCCCATCTCATCCCGTGCTCAGTCCCATCCCATCCCGTGCTCAGTCCCATCTCATCCCGTGCTCAGTCCCATCTCATCCCGTGGTCAGTCCCATCTCATCCCGCTGTCAGTCCCATCTCATCCCGTGCTCAGTCCCATCTCATCCCGCTGTCAGTCCCATCTCATCCCGTGCTCATTCCCATCTCATCCCGTGCTCATTCCCATCTCATCCCGTGATAATTCCCATTTCATCCCGTGCTCAGTCCCATCTCATCCCGTGCTCAGTCCCATCTCATCCCGTGCTCAGTCCCATCTCATCCCGTGGTCAGTCCCATCTCATCCCGTGCTCAGTCCCATCCCATCCCGTGCTCAGTCCCATCCCATCCCGTGCTCATTCCCATCCCATTCCGTGCTCAGCCCCATCTCATCCCGTGCTCAGTCCCATCTCATCCCGTGCTCAGTCCCATCTCATCCCGTGTTCAGTCCCATCTCATCCCGTGATTATTCCCATCTCATCCCGTGCTCAGTCCCATCCCATCCCGTGCTCAGCCCCATCTCATCCCGTGCTCAGTCCCATATCATCCCGCTGTCAGTCCCATCTCATTCCGTGCTCAGTCCCATCTCATCCCTTGCTCAGTCCCATCTCATCCCGTGCTCAGTCCCATCTCATCCCGTGCTCAGTCCCATCCCATCCCGTGCTCAGTCCCATCTCATCCCGTGCTCAGTCCCATCTCATCCCGTGGTCAGTCCCATCTCATCCCGCTGTCAGTCCCATCTCATCCCGTGCTCAGTCCCATCTCATCCCGTGCTCAGTCCCATCTCATCCCGTGTTCAGTCCCATCTCATCCCGTGTTCAGTCCCATCTCATCCCGTGATCATTCCCATCTCATCCCGTGATCATTCCCATCTCATCCCGTGCTCATTCCCATCTCATCCCGTGATCATTCCCATCTCATCCCGTGCTCAGTCCCATCTCAACCCGTGGTCAGTCCCATCTCATCCCGTGGTCAGTACCATCTCATCCCGTGGTCAGTCCCATCTCATCCCGTGCTCAGTCCCATCCCATCCCGTGCTCATTCCCATCCCATTCCGTGCTCAGCCCCATCTCATCCCGTGCTCAGTCCCATCTCATCCCGTACTCAGTCCCATCTCATCCCGTGTTCAGTCCCATCTCATCCCGTGATCATTCCCATCTCATCCCGTGCTCAGTCCCATCCCATCCCGTGCTCAGCCCCATCTCATCCCGTGCTCAGTCCCATATCATCCCGCTGTCAGTCCCATCTCATTCCGTGCTCAGTCCCATCTCATCCCTTGCTCAGTCCCATCTCATCCCGTGCTCAGTCCCATCTCATCCCGTGCTCAGTCCCATTCCATCCCGTGCTCAGTCCCATCTCATCCCGTGCTCAGTCCCATCTCATCCCGTGGTCAGTCCCATCTCATCCCGCTGTCAGTCCCATCTCATCCCGTGCTCAGTCCCATCTCATCCCGTGCTCATTCCCATCTCATCCCGTGTTCAGTCCCATCTCATCCCGTGTTCAGTCCCATCTCATCCCGTGATCATTCCCATCTCATCCCGTGATCATTCCCATCTCATCCCGTGCTCATTCCCATCTCATCCCGTGATCATTCCCATCTCATCCCGTGCTCAGTCCCATCTCATCCCGTGCTCAGTCCCATCTCATCCCGTGCTCAGTCCCATCTCATCCCGTGTTCAGTTCCATCTCATCCCGTGATCATTCCCATCTCATCCCGTGATCATTCCCATCTCATCCCGTGCTCAGTCCCATCTCAACCCGTGCTCAGTCCCATCTCAACCCGTGGTCAGTCCCATCTCATCCCGTGGTCAGTACCATCTCAGCCGGCCACGTCACTTAAGTGGGGGGGGGGGGGAGGGGCGGCCAAGCCAATCAGGTTTGAACACGTCACACAGAATGGACCAATCCTATTCGGCTTCAACGAACAGACGCTTTATTATATGTGATATATATAAATATATATTAAGAAAAAAGGCATCTCCTTATCGTGCAACTGAAAGTTGCTAATGGCTTGCGCCATCTATCGGAATAAATATCAACTATTCTCGTTGGTTTCTAATTATTCCAGAATTGGCCAAATACCCATTCTTGATTAATCAAGAAAAGCTAACCACGGACGCGTTTCGGGCTGTTGGCCTTCATCAGCGTGGTGCAAGCTGTAAGAGGAGAAGCCTTTTTCTTAATTTATGCACCTTATCCCAGTACAATATCACATTTGTATTATTTTTTCACATTGTGTAGCGTTCTCACACAATTCTGGCCTTAACTACCCGTTTCATGATTTTTCAGGATGCCTTAATGACCAATTTTTTGGTCGTTGAGGTACAGCTTGCACCACGCTGATGAGGACCAACAGCCCGAAACGCGTCCGTGGTTAGCTATTCTTGATTAATCAAGAATGGGTATTTGGCCAATTCTGGAATAATTAGAAATCAACGAGAATAGTTGATATTTATTCCAATAGATGGCGCAAGCCATCAGCAACTTTCAGTTACATGATAAGGAGATGCCTTTTTCTTAATTTATGAACCTTATCCCAATACAATATTACATTTGTACTATTTTTTCATATATATATATATGATAATTTAAACCAATAACCCTATATTATGTAATTTATAACAAGATTGTCCTGTTGTATATAGAACTAATTATAAACTATAACTAATTATACGCATAATTGACATGTCTCCTTGCATAACCATATGTAATGTACTGAGGATGAATAAATAAAAATATATAATAGATTAAAAACTGAGTTAAGAGCAAGATTGAGCGAATCACAAAGTAACTTCCAAAGATAGATGTAAGCCAACAGACTGGTGCCAGTGTCGATTAACGGACACGTGCAGAAAGGCAATACTTCCTGGTCCCCTTCCTGGTCCAAAAGAGTTGTATAAATAGGACCCCACGTAGCAACAGCCAGTTCAGTTCTAGTCAGTTCCGGTCAGCGTCACCCCTTATCGCCGGTTGTCACCAACTCATCGACCATGTAAAACAGTAAGAAACCTTCTCGATCTCCATCTTTGCTCTTGGCTCGCTTTTTATCTATTCAAGGAACTTTCTTTCAACTGTGTCGCTTCGTTTTGTGTGTGTGGACATCCCCGCTTTTCCACTCTGCCTCGACCACGACTGCCTGTACTTTGTGAGAACTGTTAAAGGTCCTACAAGGTGCAGCGAGGTACTGGAAAACTCTCCACCCCTGACTGTCCCTCGCGGTTACTACAGGTTTGACCCTCGGTTGCCACAAATTATTACAGATAGTCGACAGGATTACCACAACGAAGGAGACCACAACGAAGAAGGTAAAGACTGTCCAGATAGAAAAGAGCCAAGAAGCAAGATGGAGGAGCAAACCAACCCGTCCAACGATACAGCCGAACAAACTATCCCCAAACAAGAAACGACATTGGAAGAGGAGGAAACGTCGCCGCCCCAAGATACCTCCGCAGACCCACTGACACAGATCGCCGATGCCCTGAGTAAGTTACTGGTAGCCCGATCTCCTAGGGAGATAGACGTAAGTCCATACGATGGTACTTTTGAAGCCCAAAGCTTTTTCGACAACTTCGATGCCCAAGCAGACCGAACTGAACTGACCTACACAGATCGCCTACGCAAATTACCCTGCTACCTACAAGGTAAGCCCCTCCAATATTTCCGAAGCCTACGGTTAGATAGGTTATATTATATTGAAGCCCGCCAGAGATTGATAGACTTATTCCCAGCAACGACAGAAGCGTCGTTTGCACGCTTTTTGGCAATCAAAATGACACCCCAAATGTCCCTAGAAAACTACTACCAAAACAAAACTGTTATGGGTATGAAACTCGACCTACCCGCCGACATTTTAATTGAATCTCTGACCGACGGACTACCCGTCGCAGACCAGCGATTAGTCGCAACTGTGCAGCCAAACACCATTAAGGAATGGTTCGACCTAGTGTCAAGAATAACTCAGTGTGCCACCAGTGCAGTGAACCAGCGCCAAGTAGACAAGGCTCCACACCCCACCTGCCACAACCCACCACCGCGGTACAACAGTCAGCGGCCATCACGTGTAACATACCCAGTTACACCTCCCCCCTCGCCTTGCAAGTATTGCAATGCCATGCACTGGCACTCCCAGTGTGGACAACGGTTCCCACGGGACCGAACACGCCCAGTCTACAGCGCCCGACCACACACAACCACTGTACCAAAACGTGGTACCCACACCCAGCCCAAGGTCCAACCTCCGAACCATGTTCCCCAAGTCCAAGCTGCAAGCCAAGACGACTCTGCAAGCCCCGCGAGCAGCTCAACGGTAGGAAAACCTGAAACTTATTTTCGTTGAACAATTAATAATATGGACTGAATTGTCACCAAATGTAAACTTGCCCTTTTTAATAGACACGGGAGCATCTATAAACCTACTTAACTTAGATATTTTAAGAACCATAGAAAATAGATTACCATATAAAATTATTATCCATCAGTACAGTTTAACTATAAATGCAATAGCCCACAATGTAAATACCCTTGGATATATTTTTTTAAAACTTAAAATCGGTAACCTCACCCAAAAACTAAAATTTTTTATAGTAGAAGCTTCACTACCTTTTGGTATTTTATCTATTAATACCCTTAAAATATTTAAATTAATTATAGATTTTAATAATCTCCAAATTTATCAAAATAATGATGCTCTCCCAACGAATGTCTATAAGTTCACCAAGTGCAAACAGGATTTATGTTCCACTCAACCGAGGGAAACTGATATGTTTACCACTTTCCCCTCGCACCAGTCCTGTTTACACGTGGCGGACTCTACTCCAATTATATGTTCACCCCCTATATCTCCTACCCATGATATTGAGATTTCTATACCTTCTAATGCGGCACCTCAGTTAGAACATTGTCCACACGAACTCCACCGAATTCTATATGAATTCTCGCAAGTGTTCTCTACTAATAAATACAATGTGCCCAAATTGAACATACCACCGGTAAAAATCAATACCACCACAGATAAAATAATAGCATTACGCCCATATAGAGTGCCACTACACGACCAACAAGAAATACAAACCCAAATAGAACAAATGCTCCAATATGGAATCATTGCCCCGTCAGTTTCACCTTATGCCAGTCCCATAACGCTTGTTACCAAACGTGACCAAACGAAACGTTTCTGTATTGATTACAGAAAACTTAATGAAATCATCGCTCCAGACGTACATCCTTTACCCTTAATAGAAACCATTCTTGACAAATTGTCAAAAGCCAAATATTACTCTTCTGTAGATATAGCATCCGCATATTGGCAAGTGGAAATAGAACCTAACTCACGTAATCTACTAGCTTTCGTGACGTTAGATAGTCAGTACGAATTTTGTAGACTTCCTTACGGATTTAAAAATTCACCACAGATATACCATCGTGCCATAAACCAGGTCATGCAAAAATATAAACTAAATTTTGTTACCCATTACTTCGACGATTTCATTATTTTTTCTGACACCCTAGAGGATCATCTACAACACCTACAACAATTTCTAACAGTGTGTCAACACGAAAACATCAAACTTAATTATAATAAATGTTCATTTTTTAAAACAAAAATAGATTTCTTAGGATACACTGTTACCGCAGGTACTTATGCACCGCAGACGCGCAACCTTGATACTATAAATGCCATAAAACCACCTAACAATCAAAAAACACTTCAATCATTTTTAGGAGCAGTAAACGTTTATAATAAGTTTATAGCAGATTATGCCCGCTTACGAGCACCTTTAAATAAACTACTTAAAAAGGATGTAAAATGGAATTGGAACCCAGACTGTCAACAAGCTTTCACCACTCTCAAAGAGAGTTTAACCAGTAAACCAGTACTACACTTGTATCAAGTCGGTTTACCATGCCGCCTTTATTGCGACGCATCCACCCAAGGGATTGCCGGCATACTCAAACAGGTACACCCAGACGGACAAATACATCCTGTGCAATATTTTAGCCGCGCCCTTAGGGCACATGAGAGAAACTACACCGTTTCCGAACTCGAGTGCCTCGCCATCGTCGAAAGTGTAGACAAATTCCGAATATACCTCACCGGTATAAAATTCACCATATACACAGACCATCAAGCTTTACAATGGCTTAAAACTATAAAAAATCCGTCAGGCCGACTATTTAGATGGAGCCTGAGACTATCTACCTATAATTACGAAATACACTACATCAAAGGGCAACCGCCATGTTAAAATGACACCTCCAGTTGCAGTTCGCCTGTACCTGACACGTGATCCAACTCGCGGGACGAATAGATTGCAGCACCTAAAACTAATTGACTTACCAATAATTACCCAATTCACTTATTAATTTGAATTTTAATATTGAAAAAAATATCATTAAACTTTATATCTTTAATTATCATCGTGTGTTTTACAACTTTTACATTGTTTGCACGCCCAGTGTGGAATTTTTTTTTTGACGCAAAAGAACAATCATTCAATTATATGACTTTTGGGTACGCTTTTAATATGAACAAACACAACATTAGCGGCTCATTCGTTAGGAATAAAAAAGAATTTAACCTCTCATTTCTCCATAGGTAACGCAATGTTACATGGAAAAAAGATCTGTTAAATTAATAGTTTAAATGATTTTTTCCCAAGCGTAACAAGCCGGCGTTTGGGTAGGCTCACCTAAATATTTTGCAGACCAAACTGCATAAAACGCTCTGCAATCTTTTTAGCGCCTAAGACATGCACTACACACTTCATGTATCCAAAGTCCCCATCTTCCACTACACTACATCATTTTTAGGGATCAAGATCGCTCCCCGTCTGGTCTCACATAATATAATCGGGAAGATCTGGCAAAGACCAACTTCTCAGACCGGACCAAAGCGACATAGGGCCACATTGCCTCCCCATAGGTCAAACTAAAGACACCAATAATCTTGGACCTACACCTAGACATTGTGTGAATATGTTCCTTTCTTTTTTTTCAGGAACGAATATTTTTTGTTTTCTTTTAACTTTTCTTCAAAAGAGACATTTTTTGCTCCATTTGTTTATCTAATCATTAATAACCTTTAATTATATTATATTTTTTTTGTATAAAATCTTGAATAATTATTTTTATTTTTATTTTTTTTTTACTTTTCAATTATAATCAAATTTTTATTCCAACATTATTTTAACAACTTTATTTTAACAATGGCAAAACATTTAATTCTTTCAATAATCATTTTTAATTCATTATTATATCTTTTATATATTACTAATTCTCATTATTATATCTTTTATATTTTACTAATTCATTATTATATCTTTCATATATTACATGTTTGATCTTATCCCCTTATACTGTTGTTATCAGCAATCATATTTCTATCTTTTTATTCACCATATTTTATTTTTGTTTAAGTAACTTTATTATATGACAATGTTTGTTTATCATCAACTATCGGGCATCTACAACAATCGTTTTCAACAATCATATTCTTTAACTAATTCCCTATACTTTCTCACTACCTATTTCAGCCATTGCTAGAAACGACAGCACTGCTTGACAATTTTTCTTTTGATTTCGTAATTCAACAAACTCTTTGAAAACACCGTTCCCCAGAAGTACAAGTCTCGACTTTTGGTCTGAACACGTTTCAAAAGTTTATTTCAATCATCCGCAGAGCACATCAACAACGCATGCACAAAGCGTTCACTTTTTTTCAACTTTCAATTTTTTTCAGCTCTAGCGGACCACAATCAACCTTTGATTTCAAGTCAAGTCAGACCACCTACTGTCGATACAACAATTCTAATTATCGCATGGCTCTACCACCCCTTTCAATCATATTAAATCTTTTCTTCAACAACTTTCAACCCAATAACCCTACAATTGTGACAAAGCACTGTAACCTTATACAGGATCGCAGGTGAAACATTGCCTAGGAAGACGCACAAGTCTATATCCTCGCTTTGCACCTGGATCTCAGTATTTGATTGTCTGTGCAACACTTACAATTGCATATTCTTCAACCCCTAACCCTTTCCAACGCCCGCCAACGATCTTTTAGAACATCATTTTTATCATCATTATTTTTTTTAGCAAACAAAGGTTTTATCTACAGTTCTCTTTTATAATGAATATCATAACTTTTAAATTAAACATAAGTTTTATTTTAATAATTTTCAGATATGTCCAAATAAACATCTTGTTATAGCCCTTTACCCTCACAGTTTTAATTAATTAAAAGAAATTTTAATTACTTACCTGTGTTAGAGAGGCTTTACCCGCTTAAACCCGGATAAACCCTTTCACTCACGGGGCCCATCTATGATAATTTAAACCAATAACCCTATATTATGTAATTTATAACAAGATTGTCCTGTTGTATATAGAACTAATTATAAACTATAACTAATTATACGCATAATTGACATGTCTCCTTGCATAACCATATGTAATGTACTGAGGATGAATAAATAAAAATATATAATAGATTAAAAACTGAGTTAAGAGCAAGATTGAGCGAATCACAAAGTAACTTCTAAAGATAGATGTAAGCCAACAGACTGGTGCCAGTGTCGATTAACGGACACGTGCAGAAAGGCAATACTTCCTGGTCCCCTTCCTGGTCCAAAAGAGTTGTATAAATAGGACCCCACGTAGCAACAGCCAGTTCAGTTCTAGTCAGTTCCGGTCAGCGTCACCCCTTATCGCCGGTTGTCACCAACTCATCGACCATGTAAAACAGTAAGAAACCTTCTCGATCTCCATCTTTGCTCTTGGCTCGCTTTTTATCTATTCAAGGAACTTTCTTTCAACTGTGTCGCTTCGTTTTGTGTGTGTGGACATCCCCGCTTTTCCACTCTGCCTCGACCACGACTGCCTGTACTTTGTGAGAACTGTTAAAGGTCCTACAAGGTGCAGCGAGGTACTGGAAAACTCTCCACCCCTGACTGTCCCTCGCGGTTACTACAGGTTTGACCCTCGGTTGCCACAACTTATAGCGAGAGTCGACGAGGTTCTACAACAGGCTTACCAAATCTCAACACATTATTACAGAGAGTCGACAGGATCCCTAATCACAGATAAGTCGACTCAACAAATTATTACATATATATAATATATGTGAATAAAAATATTTGTAAATTAAATAAATAATTATTTATAAATATAGTTTACAACACAACAACAACAACAACAACAGCAGCAGCTTTATTAGGACATTTCCGTCCTGTAAGGACTCGCCATACATTTTCATGGAGAAAAGGAAAAAAGAAACATAAACAAAGAAGAGAAGGGAAAATGAAAATAAAATCAAAGTATCCAACATAATTATACAAAATAAATATAGTTTTTAAAGAAACTTTTATTAAAAATTGAATCAAAAAGGAGAAGAAAAAAAAAATGTTTCAGCTATACTGAGCGCCATTGAACAATTAGATCTATATGAGTCAAAATAAAAGCCGTGGGGAACGGTCATATAGTGAGTGAAGAAGTAAAATATTTAGTGAAACATGAAATCTTTCTAATCCGTTATTTCATCAGTTCGAAATTCTTGATGATCGTCCCCCACCGCTTTATTTTGACTCATTGTGCAATGGTGGAAGTTGAAACATTTATTTTTATTCTTTTTAGTGAAGTTTTTAATAAAATCTTTTGAAGCCCCCCCCCCCCCCCCCCCCCTCTTTCAATTAATTCTTTATTTGTTAAAAAAAGACTTTCCTCTCGTATTTCTCGACATATAATAACCATAGTTCTACCAAGATTTGAAACATTTTATGAAATACACACAGGGACAGAAAAACCAAAATATTCTACCTTTAAAAGAACACACCAACAAAACGTAGTTGATGTATATAGTTGTTTAATTGTTTTGCATAGTATTTCATTTATAAATTAATCTCATAATTTAGTCTGTGAAAATAAAAATATTGGACTAGTGACCAAACAAACTGTAAATAGATGAGTTAATGTTATATAGTTAAGATATATAATTAATTGTGATGGTTATATGCAATTTTGGTCTTATTGAATAAAATATATAAATTTTTAATGTGTTTTATACTTTAATAACAAGTACAAAACAGTAGTGAGTTTTTTTTTTCAGGAAAAAGAAGAGGCGTTGTTTGGCAGTTGTTCAATTTAAAAACAGTGTCAGTATTTGAATATCCAGTTTATTAAACGATTTATATTTCAATCAGAACTTGTGCTTACAAATATAGGTGTTCGAAAGATAAAACCTTCCGAAATTTAAATAATAAAAAACGGCTTCCGAGAATAAGTTTCTTGCTTCATTTATATATTCTCTCAACCTTTCGAGTATTATGAACCTTTCTACGAGAGTATATGACTATGTATATGAGTCATATACTGCTGTATAAAGGTTTATAATACCCGAAAGCTTGAGATAATATATAAATAAAGCAGGTAACTTATCCTCAGAGAGGCCGTTTTTTATTATTACAGGGTCCATTATGAAAGTAATGAGCATAATGTTATTGTGACGCGACGATAGATAGCAGCACGGTAAAACCGTGGGAAACGTGGTGGAGGGATATGCCCTTTCAATCCATCCGGTCGTCAGTTGAGTTCGAGCAGTGTGAGGGGAGATACATGCCTCCCCTTGAAGTGTGTTTTCAACTTTTGTAACATAGCGCGATGAAGCGTTCGCTTGAACAACGATACGCCGTAAAGTTTTGCGTGGGGCTTGGAAAAAATGCAACCGAAACATTCCAGATGCTGCAAAAAGCCTTCAAGGACGATTGCATTTCAAGATCACAGTCTGGGAAGTGGCACAAGGCATTCAAGGAGGGCTGGGAGGAGGTCGCCGACGAACCCCGTTCAGGACGCCCAACAACGGCCAGAACTGACGAGAACGTGGATCGTGTGCTCGAAGTTTTGCGTACCGACCGTCGATTAAGCATCCAGCAAATTGCTGACACATTACACATGTCCATATTTGTGGTACATGGGATAGTGACCGAGGATCTGCAAATGCGTAAGGTCTGTGCGAAGCTTGTGCCAAAAGTGTTGACGCAAGACCAGAAAGAACTTAGAGTTTTGCGCTGTCAAGAATTGTTGGATTTGATTAAAAATGAACCGGACTTTCTGAACTCTGTAGTAACTGGAGACGAATCCTGGATGTTTGAATACGACCCAGAGTCGAAAAGGCAGAGCTGTGCATGGCACACAAAATCATCCCCACGCCCCAAGAAAGCGCGAATGAGCAAGTCGCGCATCAAAACGAAGATCATTGTCTTCTTTGACATCCGAGAAATAGTCCATTGTGAGTTTGTACCGCAGGGACAAACTATAAACTCAGCCTTTTACCTGGAGGTGCTCAGGGGATTGAAACGCCGGATCGCACATGTGAGGACTGACATTAAAGACACGGTCAAGCTCCACCATGACAATGCCACCAGCCACACAGCCTTCATCGTTACCAACTTCCTGGCCCGGAGCAACACCTCGGTGATCCCTCACCCCCCTTACAGTCCCGAATTAGCTCCATGTGACTTCTTTTTGTTTCCGCGACTCAAGAGAGAGATGAAAGGAAACCGTGGAAAACATCCAACACCATGTTACAAGGTTCCTGAGAAGCATTCCTGTCGAGGAGTTTCAGGGTGCCTTTCAGGCGTGGCAAACGCGTCTCCGCAAGTGTATTGATGCAGGAGGAATGTATTTTGAAGAATATTGAACATTTGCACAAATTACGATCAATAAATGTATTTTGCCAGTGAATGCTCATTTCTTTCATAATGGACCCTGTATTTATAAAAATAGACGTTTTTATTTTGCTTGTATTAAATCACAGACACAGGAATGCCACATCTGGATAGGCAACTGTATCAGGATTGCTGCCATTGTCAAAAAAGATTTATCTCCGCCACAGGACTCTACAAACGTAGCGTAGCCAAGGTCCCATTGTTGGTGCACAGTCTCGCATTCCTTATTTTATGCCTCACAAATTTACATGTCCTCTACATCTTAATGGCGAAGGATCGGTGGACGAATGGGTAACACCCTCGATTCCCGACAGTCATGAATCGGGATCGAATCCCACGTAGGACCCTTTGTTTTAATATGTGAATAACCTTCATATATTATTCATTGTTTCCAATATCATAAACTATGTTTCTCTTTTTGAGTGGTACCTAATAAAGTTATTTTGTAACAAGAATAAGACATCTTAATGGTGGATTTATATCGCGCTTAAATATAAAAACAAAGAAAGAAACAATTTCTTAAAACGCCTAAATATGTATTTAAATAATTTTTGAAAAAGTTTCCAACGAAAATGAATTAGTGAAAAATCAGTATAGATGCCAACACACACCAAGTCTTATCAAACTTTGATTTGGTCACAAAAAGGAAATAAAATGATTTTTTTTCTAGGCGGTTACAACACATTTGTCAAATGTTTGTTATTTGTTTTTGAAGATGTGTTTTTCCGTTGTTTGCCACAGACGTTGTTTCTACGGCGTAGTTTGGTTTCCTGGTGCTTATGTAATGTCGTAATTGTCTTGCGTTAATGCTCCCCTAGCTTCCCTTAAATTGACGCGGTGTTATTTTTTAGTTCTTTGGAAGATCGAACGCTTTACGATTTTGCGTGTCATCCTTGAGCAGGGGCCATGCTAATCTTCTCTGTATCGTTCCTATTGTAGTAATTGTACCGCCGAACTGGTATCACAAGGGCCATGCTGATCTTCTCTGTATCGTTCCTATTGTAGCAGTTGTACCGCCGAACTGGTATCACAAGGGCCATGCTGATCTTCTCTGTATCGTTCCTATTGTAGCAGTTGTACCGCCGAACTGGTATCACAGGGGCCATGCTAATCTTCTCTGTATCATTCCTATTGTAGCAGTTGTACCGCCGAACTGGTATCACAGGGGCCATGCTGATTTTCTCTGTATCGTTCCTATTGTAGTAGTTGTACCGCCGAACTGGTATCACAGGGGCCATGCTGATTTTCTCTGTATCGTTCCTATTGTAGTAGTTGTACCGCCGAACTGGTATCACAGGGGCCATGCTGATTTTCTCTGTATCGTTCCTATTGTAGTAGTTGTACCGCCGAACTGGTATCACAGGGGCCATGCTGATTTTCTCTGTATCGTTCCTATTGTAGTAGTTGTACCGCCGAACTGGTATCACAGGGGCCATGCTAATCTTCTCTGTATCGTTCCTACTGTAGTAGTGTACCACCGAACTAGTATCACAGGGGCCATGCTGATTTTCTCTGTATCGTTCCTACTGTAGTAGTGTACCACCGAACTGGTATCACAGGGGCCATGCTAATCTTCTCTGTATCGTTCCTACTGTAGTAGTGTACCACCGAACTAGTATCACAGGGGCCATGCTGATTTTCTCTGTATCGTTCCTACTGTAGTAGTGTACCACAGAAGTAGCGTTTAGTTTGGAAGGTAGAAGAACAGGACCTGACTGACCAGACAAACCACTTTGTTGGTCTTGTGACATTTTAGACGACTTGCTCACACAACACACAAACAAGAGTAAAATCACATCCTGTCGTCGATCGTTGGAATCTAAAAAGACATCAAATGAAGCGTTATATTTTAATAAATAAATAAAAGTAATATATTAAAACGATTTCAATGGCATGCTTTCTCTTTTTGTTTCATTTTAATTTTTATTTATTTTTAAAATAATTTATCATTTTTGATTGAAAATACGTTTAGTATTCCCCTCGCTGTTTCCTAGAAGCAAGCAACGCTGTACACGCTCACGTTTTACCCCGAGTTTCGTGTGAATACTTGAAATAACGTAGGGCTACGTTGGTTTGCTAACCTAACCTGGCCAAAATTTGTAGCTTGTTTAATTTAGTTAGAATATTTATATGTTTATATAAAGTTTTAATATAATTTTTCTATGATTGTGTAAATATTCATTGATTTATCATCATCACTTTTTTTGTTTACAAAAATGTTATATGAAAAATAAAGTAATGTAAAAGAACGAAATGGTTGCCCTCATGTTTACTGATCCAATGTTTTAATAATCTAAGGTTTATGTTGTAAGAAATTTATACATTGAGAAGAATTATACATAGCTGATAACCAATCACGACCTAAAAAATGATGGAATTACCGATGCTATGTGTTCTATCAAAAACTTTGATACTTTTAAAACAAACTAAATTAAATTCAAACACGGGACTTGTAGTATTATAAAATTTCAAATTCAATTATTTTAAACCCACGCATTCTCCTATATACCTTATTGAGTCACTTGCTATCTAATGTACTCAGCCTCGCCGTTCACTTCCAGCCGATACAATTTATCTCTGTTCTATCTCTCTAAATGGGACCATCTCTCGTTTATACGGCGTCTGATAGCGAAGGGATAAAAACCAAGGAAGTTGTCGCAACCTTCAGCGTAGCCTAGAGCGGATCTTGCAGCTGTTGACGGCCAAGATGAACGATGTGAAAGACACTGACACAGCATGGGGGTAACAAAGAAGAATATACACATAGTATCCTTACATAGTATGTGCCAGTGAGCTGTGTGAACATGTGTGGAGAAGAGGGCAAATCATTAATAAACGAAAAATCAGTTGGTTAGGATACACAATAGGAAGGAAGTGGTTGCAATAATATTGTAGCGAGAAGCATTTATTATTTTACACTAGTATTAACAGAGTATCATTTTTTATGTTTATATTTTACTACTCTGTAAACTTCCCTCATTCCTTATCTTTTGTTTATCCTTCATAGTTATTCTTGCCTTAAATAAATTGCTGTCTTATCCTGAAGTTTCCATTCTGGTTAGCAGCCCCGTAAATAAATATATTTCCTGAAGTTTGTCTTCCCTAATTTTCTACGTGGCAATATTCTATGCGGAGTGGTGCCTGGAAAAAGAAAGAGAGAGGATGTTTGACATTATCACAGCTGGTGTCAACTTGGGTTGGTCAATGACCGAACAGAATGTAGCTTGGCACCTGCAGCTCCAGAACATTTGGCCTGATTTACTCGTAGATACTCTAAACAGGACCTTTGGGAGAAGCCGCTTCTTATCATCAAACAACTAAAGGAGCATGGACTCATGGAATTTATGTAATACTAGACGAATGACCCGGGCAACGCCCGGGTTTACACGATTAAATGTATTATTCAAACACATAAAACATAGGAAAATAAAACATAGCAAATATAGCAAGAGCCGTTATTTTAAACGGCGAATTAGATCAGTTATAGCAAAAAATGAAAATATATATGTAAATATGTAAAATAGTTATAAATTAGAAAACCTGTAAATATAGTTAAGGCTTGCATTGTAATTAAGAAAAAGCTTCTCGTCTAGAACGCTCAGGCGACCTGCCGGCGGCGCGCGCACAGGGAAGTCACGTGCTCGCCGGCAGCCAACGGGCGCGCGCCGCCGGCAGGTCGCCTGAGCGTTCTAGAGGGCGCTGCTCGTGAGCTAAGTAGAATAATTTGAATATATAGTTTTAATAATTGATTTATATATTTTTTAAAATAGCCTATCGTCATCCCCGTTATTTTTTACCTATGTATGGAAATTTTGGTTTGAATTAGTGAACTACTGCGAATTTGTATACCGGACATACAAACCAACAAACATACAAACATTCATTTTATATATATTTATTTACACAAGGGGATAAGAAACAACAGAATGGAGACATAGAACATGCCACTGAACCTGTCTGGGAGGGAAAGATAGTTATAGCTACCTCATGTGTAACATCTTGTAGCCGACGTATAGCTGATAGTGTTGCACCAGGTTTCCCGGGTTTATCAACTTCAATTCCCTCCTTTCTTCGTGTTCTACACCTTTCTCTCTCTCTTGTACACGCTAGTTCGGCGGTACATATACTAAAATTGGAACGATACAGAGAAGAGTAGCATGGCCCCTGCGCAAGGATGACACGCAAAATCGTGAAGCGTTCTCTCTCTCCCTCCCGAGAAAGTTTCCATCACCACCAAAAACAATAATAAACAAATAAAGAATAAATCACATTTGAATCTAATTAAGTTTATTTCTCACAGTGTGTTATCTTCTTGTCAGTCACTCCTGCCAAGAATTATCTCCCTCACCACAGCGTACAAAGTAGTGTGTCGAGATAGTAGGGCTACACAGGTCCACTATTTCAATGTCTATATGGGTAAAAGCATGATATTAGGGGCTATTTAAAATACCTTTTCCAAGAGTTTATCTTCAGTATCGGTATAGAAGCAAAATGTATCAATACAGTATTACAACGGTATGGTAGATTAAACGGGGGAAACTGCTGGAAGTGTTATCATTGTGTTGAAATATGAAAATGTTAGAAAATAAAGTGTGTATTATTATAAAATAAATGAAGCTTCCAGGGTTGAGTTTCTTGTGACCAGTGTTAAAAGGTGGTTGTTAAGATCTTGGAATGCCTGCTACATTCATAGGGAAGACGCCAACTATCGAGTTTAAAGTTCATGAGTGATTTACTGAAACTAGTAAAAAATGGTCTAACGAACAACTACCATTACATACACACAGCTTTATTGAGACCGCCGGTCTTATACATATTCACCACAGGAAGAAAGGAATCATAGATGGAGCTCCTGTACTTCAGGCAGCGCAGCACCCAATTACCATTACTACCTTGCCAGAAGTCCACCTATCAAGGAGACCAAGAATAAACCTACAAATGTGTCTAACTATATAAGTAGTGCAATCTAGTCAAATAGCTAATACATTGAACTGATGGCATCTCTGGGAGACTTCATCACTGATGACCCACCCAATATTGCAGTATAATGACTGTAGACAATTTAAACAATTTTATTGATTCATCTAATCAATTGTTACAAAGGTTAAAAAATATATAATAAGCTAGTAAATAAAGGGTAGATAAAGTGTAGGGGAATATATATAGTTGTGTATGTGTACAAATTTCTTCAGCAAGGAAAGCTTCCCCACCTTGAGAGAGTCCTCCTCCAGACAAGGTCTTCTTGAACACTCCTCAGCTCCATGACTTTAGAGAAGTGTGATAAGAGTAATACAGTACAACTTGGATAAATCGAAAGTATTTAATTCAAATATTTATCTTGGTCCTTAGAATTTCCTATAAATAGAATTTCTGTTTTTAATTCGAATTTTTGGATTATTTGAATTTTTTGATGTTTTTGTTATATATATATATATGTGGTAACCGAGGGTCAAACCTGTAGTAACCGAGAGGGACAGTCAGGGCGTGGAGAGTTTTCCAGTACCTCTCTGCACTTTGGAAGACCTTTAACAGTTTTCACAGAGTACAGGCAGTCGTGGTCGAGGCAGAGTGGAAAGCTTGGGAATGTTCACACACACAAAACGAAGAGACACAGCTGTAGTGAGAAAGTTCCATGAACAGATAGGAGCCGAGTTAAGCAAGATGGAGATAAGAGTTTCTTACTGTTTTACATGGTCGATGAGGTGGTCCTGGCTATAAGCGACAAGGGCTCGCGCCGACGGTGAAGAGACTAACTGCGGACTAACTATCTATTGTCGGCTAAAACCGAGATGTTTATATACCATTCCCAAGGAGGGGGGGGGAGACATCTGCGAATTTGAACTTTGAACGTCTGGGGCATTCTGCACCCTTTGGACCAGATGGCAACGGGCTGCCGAATTCCTTTTCAGGGTTGTTGGATTTCTCTCTCGATTTTAGACGTTTTTGAACTACTCAATCTTGCTTTAACTTAGCTCTTAATCTATTACATAGTTTTATTTATTTGTCTTTAATTTGTACAAAGTACATTACATATGGTGATGCAATGACACAGATTAATCATGCGCATAATTATTTATAGATGTGTTTCTATATACAACATGACAATCTTGTTATAAGTAATTATACAATATAGGGTTGTTGGTTTAAATTACCATAGATGAGCCCCGGGAGTGAAAGGGTTTATCCGGGTTTAAACGGGTAAAGCCTCTCTAACACAGGTAAGTAATTAAAATATCTTTTAATTAATTTAAACTGTGAGGGTTAAAAAAAGGGCTAAAACAAGATGTTTTGTTTGGATATATCTGCAAATTATAAAAAATACAACTTATGTTTAATTTAAAAGTTATGATATTCATATAAAAGAGAAATTAAGATAAAACCTTTGTTTGATAAAAAATAATGATGATGTTTTAAGAGATTGTTGGCGGGCGTTGGAAAGGGTCAGTGGTTAAAGAATATGCAATTGTAAGTATTACACAGGTAATCAAATACTTAGGTCCAGGTGCAAAGCGAGGATATAGACTTGTGCGTCTTCCGAGGCAATGGTTCACCTGTGATCCTGTATAAGGGTTACAGTGCTTTGTCACAATTGTAGTGTTATTGGGTTGAAAAGTTGTTGAAGAAAGAGCTGTTCCTTAATATGATTGAAAGGGGTGAAATGGAGTCATGCGTTAAGTAGAATTGTTGTAGCGACAGTAGGTGATCTGACTTGACTTAAAATCAAAGGTTGATTGTGGTCCGCTAGAGCTAAAAAATTAAGTTGTGGACGCTTTGTGTTTGCGTGGGTGATTATGCTCTAGGGATGATTGTAGTAAACTTTTGAAACGTGTTCGAGGCCAGAAGTTGGGATTTTTAATTCTGGGGAACTTTGATCAAATAGTTTGTTGAAATTATGAAATCAAAAAAAAATAATTGTCAAGCAGTACTGTCGTTTTTCTACGTTGATGTGAAGCAATGACTAAGAAGATAGTAGTGTAAAGTACACTGAAGTGGTTAGAGAAATAGATTGTTGTATGCCCGAAAGTTAATGATAACATAGTCATTTTATAAAAAGGTATAAAACAAATATAAAATGAATAAAATATAGAAATATCATTGTGGTTGAATAAAGTTTAAGTGGATAAAATCAAACAATCAATATATAAAAGTGATAATAATGAAGAATTAAAGTGATTTTTGACAACAAATATATCTTTTGTAATACTAAAATAATATTATGAAAAATAAAATTGATTTTTTATATATAATGTTGGATTAAAAGCTAGTGATTATATAATTGAAAGGCAACAATAAAAAATAAAATATTTTATACAAAAAACAGAATATAATTAAAGATTGTGATCTCAATTTAACATGTAAAATGTTTGATATGTAGAAAAATTAGAGATTTACACTGGATCAAAATATCAAAAATGTTCAATTTATGGTAGGTCTTGTTCAAATTCAAATATCTAAATGTTTAAAAGTTAGGTTAAGATATCGACAGTTAATGTAGTAAGAGGAATACGGGACACGCTCCAAATTTTCTGGAGGTGAGATAGGGGGAGAGACGCGGGATGGTGTAGAGTTGTTTAGTCTATCAATCCGGTATTTTTATGACTCTGTCTGGGAATTTGTGAAATTCTGGGGGAAATATAAATGGCTGATGTGAAACATATGGTGGTCGTTCCGACAGCGAATTTTTAGTTGACAGCTTTGTTAGCGGGGAGAGAGGCGTTGTATATACATGAAACGGGGTCGACTAAAGGGCAATTGCCGCTGTTTATCGTCGGGGATTATATTACTGGGGGCTTGTCTACAGCGTTAAATTCCTTCTCCTCTAGTTCTAGGTCTGGCGGTTTCAAAGAAATATTTGGGTTGGTGTAATGTAGATAGAATAGGATTTTGAATTTAACGGGAAATTTTCTGATCGCTACTTTAGGTTGGTTTTAAAACGATCGATGTTAAATAAATCTGGATTTAAATGTAGGAATGGCTGGGAAGTTTGAGACGGTATAATTCGGTATAGTTGCGTCTCGAAGATGTCTGGAGTCAAATGTTTCTTTATCCTTTTTATGCTTATTCTGGGTAAGAGAGCGTGCTATCTTTCTAGTTCTAGTTATTTCGGGGTATGGGTTAAGGTGAGTTCTTAGATCTGGGGGGACAACATTGACATTAAGTAGGTGGGTGGAAAACTTGTGACAGAATGGGGTGTGTTATTAGAAATTTGCGGATTTTTTCTGAGGTAAAAGCGGGCGCTCTGTCAGATAACAGACATTTTGGAAATCCTTGTTGTAGTACAGTTTTGAGAGTTTGAATGTACGTTAGGGTACTGGTTTACTGGTTAAACTCCCTGTGAGAGTGGTGAAAGCTTGTTGGTAGTTTTATGGTGTATTTGAAAGAGGTAGTTTTCTCGGTTTTCGTAAGTGTTGTCGTTCGACGCTGTTGCGGTAAAAAATGTTATTCAATGATGTCAGGTTTAGATGTGAGTAAAAGTGCTATTTTCGACGTGGACACGCTTTGGGGTTAGATGTGTCACAGGCATGAAGGCGTCTTTGTGGCCTGTTAAGTGAGAAAAATTGTTGTGATGCGCTGTGTGACACGAGTGAATTGAATGGAAAGGTGTCACGTGAAATCTTTGTTTTTGGTACAGCATCTAACTTGTTTCACCATGAACAACAAATTTACTAGTCCTGAGTGGTGGTTGTACAAAACACATCGAGATATCTTGGTTGTTAGTGAATGTGGCACGTTTAGTGGCGACGGAGCTTGTGTTGCTCGAATTCGATTTGTTGCTAAGTCGCACGCTAATAGATGGTGGCCAATTGTAGAAAGTGATGGGAAGTGTGTTGTAGTTTATTGAGAGAGATGTGTGAATAATTAATAATTATGCATGTAAAAGGAAAGGACGGGGGAGTGTAGCTATGTTGGGGTTTAACGATTGTAATAGTTTTGGAAGACTGTGACTTAATTTAGCTACTGACGTGGTAGTTGATGGGATTTTTATTTTTAACTTGTTTTGGGAAAGATAGTTACTTTTCTAGTTGTGATTTTGAAGATATTGTATCTTTCGATTTTTGCAATTAAAAAAAATGCGTTTCACCTATGTGTATTAAAATTTGAATATATTTTTTAAATCGTTGATTATGGTAGTGCGAAAATTATCTTTGTAAAAGGGGCAATGGCGTGATAGTGACTTATAATTTGAATGAGGCGTTTATATAAAATATTGAACATAAAAATGATTTTTGCAAAGTTTTGAGCATTTGATTAAGAGATTGGTGTTTTAGTATAAAAATAAGATATAAAGAAAAACACACAAATAAGTTTAGAATTATGATTCGAGTAATTAAAAAAAATAATGATTTTTTTTAATGTAAAATTGAAAGTAATGAATTAAAATATTTAAGTTGCTTAAAATGAGGTAAAAATTGATAAATGAGGGTGTAAACGATTTAAAATTTGAATTGAAATGATATAAAAATGGTAAAAATTGATTTTAAAATGATTACAGTGAAAATAAACATTAAACTTATGGAAAATCAAGTTGTGAGCATGAGGAGAAAGTTTTTTTAAAAACTCACAGTTTTGAGGATTGTTCAGTCAGGATACTTGGTCTTTAGTTGTCGTCCTACTGATGACGTGGAAGACGCTCCAAGTAGAGCTTGTAGAAGCTTGTAACTTCTGTTTGGCGACGGCGGCATGTTGCCTGGAAGATGGTTGCATTGTAAGGCCGAAGGGGGAAAGTCTCACCGGCTTATTTTGCGGGATTTTCGGCTGTGTCGTTGGGGGGAAGATTGATTGGTCGTTTCGTTGGACTGGCGGCGGGTTTGTTTCTCCATCTTTACTCTGCCTCGCTTCTATCTGAACAGGCTTCCTACCTTCTTCGTTGTGGTCTCCTTCGTTGTGGTCATCCTGTCGACTCTCTGTAATAAGTTGAGGTCTGGTAGCCTCTTGTAGAATCCTGTCGACTCTCTGTAATAAGTTGAGGTCTGGTAGCCTCTTGTAGAATCCTGTCGACTCTCGCTATAAGCTGTGGTAACCGAGGGTCAAACCTGTAGTAACCGAGAGGGACAGTCAGGGCGTGGAGAGTTTTCCAGTACCTCTCTGCACTTTGGAAGACCTTTAACAGTTTTCACAGAGTACAGGCAGTCGTGGTCGAGGCAGAGTGGAAAGCTTGGGAATGTTCACACACACAAAACGAAGAGACACAGCTGTAGTGAGAAAGTTCCATGAACAGATAGGAGCCGAGTTAAGCAAGATGGAGATAAGAGTTTCTTACTGTTTTACATGGTCGATGAGGTGGTCCTGGCTATAAGCGACAAGGGCTCGCGCCGACGGTGAAGAGACTAACTGCGGACTAACTATCTATTGTCGGCTAAAACCGAGATGTTTATATACCATTCCCGAGGAGGGGGGGGAGACATCTGCGAATTTGAACTTTGAACGTCTGGGGCATTCTGCACCCTTTGGACCAGATGGCAACGGGCTGCCGAATTCCTTTTCAGGGTTGTTGGATTTCTCTCTCGATTTTAGACGTTTTTGAACTACTCAATCTTGCTTTAACTTAGCTCTTAATCTATTACATAGTTTTATTTATTTGTCTTTAATTTGTACAAAGTACATTACATATGGTGATGCAATGACACAGATTAATCATGCGCATAATTATTTATAGATGTGTTTCTATATACAACATGACAATCTTGTTATAAGTAATTATACAATATAGGGTTGTTGGTTTAAATTACCATATATATATATATATATATATATATATATATTGGTCCCTTGGGCTTCAAATTATCCAAGTTTGACTGTATTAACAATTTTGACGTTTGGACCTCAAGCCATCCCAATTGTTTGTTTCACAAGATCCATGCCACAAATCAGTCCATTCAAATATCACCGAGGAGATATTTCCGTCCCTACCCTGCAGCCAATCACAGAAAGCTGTGTTACGGCCGCCAGTAGGGAAGCATACGACAGAATTAGCTCGGCCACACACTGGGGGGTGGGGATGGCTGTTGAATCACCCACTGACTCATACCCCCGGGCGCCGGTCATTGTCGCCAGCCACGGTCAATTTGCATAGTACGGCGTTAGGCCGCCAGTCCCGACCAGTACATAACTATTTTGAGCACCAATGTTTATTTATAAGGCTTCCGTCATATTTGCATATTTATTTATTCGGAGAACATTCGGTCCTTGAGAGACCTTCTTCCTGATTTTCTGACGAGGTTTTATTTGTCCAAGTTGATGTTGAGCTTCCTCTTTTTCTTCAGTTTTGATGTCTCGCTGGATTTACTTACCATCTTTACATACGATAGCTTAGTTAATTAATACCAATACCTGTGCGTGGCAATGTTTGATAATTGACTATTATAATCAATTATATATTGATTCTTCTAATTCATTGTTACAGGAATAAAAATATGATAAAATATAAAGAGGTAATATATATTGAATGGGATAAATAAAGGGTAATAAAATGTATGGAAATATATACACACACAGAGCTTTATTAAGACCACCGGTTTTATACAGATTCACCACTGGAAGAAATAATAGATGGAGCTCCTATACTCCAGGCAGCGCAGCGGCAATATATACAGATGTTTAGATAATGATATAAAAAATTATATACAGATGTATATATACAAATTTATTCAGCAAAGGAGGCTTCGTTAGGCAATGTTTAATCATGGCGAAAGGCCTGAAGGCATGAAGACAATAGACAATTTAAACAATAATATTGACTTATAATCAATGGTTAAGGAAATAATAGAATGTATAAATAATAGAAAATGGAGGCGTGGAGACATCAGTTCCCAGTGGAATATATTGTTTGGTAGAGTTATTGTCAGCAACAGGTGAGTGAGTACACAGTGGCTGATATTGACCAGAATTGATCATTTGATAGAATAAAGATTTAGGATTTACACAAAGTTAATTATGATACATTAGCGTGCCATCTGTTATGAAAATTCGAAACTATTATAGACGCGTATGATTCTTTTTAAAAATAAACAATTTCTACTGTACTTACTGCAGTGTAAAAATTAATGGGAGGTCCTGGCTCATCAGTGGTGTTTATTTTTAAAAAGAAGCATGCGCGTCTATAATAGTTTCGAATTTTGACAAAGTTAATTTTCGATTAAATAATGAATTATTTTTGATTCCCAATAAATCATTTATTTACTTGTGTACCCTGTGTTAGCTTCCTGTAACTTGTCAGTATGCCAGTAATTGCATAAATATTTACATACTCCCGGTCTTGTAAGCTCCTCACAATCTCAGCCGCAATGGCGACGTCTGATGGCGAAACACCAGGAAGTTGGATAATTGGCAGTGCTGTGTGGCAGATGGAACTAGGCAGATGTCATGTATATATAGATCTGTTTAATAAAATCTAAAAATTCAAGAACGCAAGTTTATCTTTACATATAAAACAAATATCTACTATCCTTAGTACGATGAAAAATATATTAGGAGAGCTTGGCTCATCAGTGGTAAACCCTCTCAGTGGTTTCGCCAATTTAATCTACCAGACCGCCTTTTTTTAGAGCTCTAATACTCTATTGGTCCATTTTGCTTATATACGTTGCATTGAAGGATGAAATCTTAGAAATGGTATTCAAGTAAACTATGGACATAAGCTTTTAGTACAGTAGAATCAGATATAAATATTTACATCGAGCAATGCTTTGCCGCAAACAATAAGAACAAGGCCAGTTAGGCATAAATTCATTATAGGACGTCATCTATATATATAAGAAAACATTTACGCACGCAAGTTTCTTTTTACACATAAAGCAAAGATCTGTTTAATAAAATCAAAAAGAATCCAGGGGTAAGTTTCTTGGAAATCTTTAGTTCTCTAGCTTCCGGGTTAACATGCCCTTTGATAGGAGCAAGTGTTGTTTTTGTTGAAGGGCACGTTAGCCGGAAAGCTAAAGAAATAAAATTGTCCAAGAAAATTAGCTCTTGATTATTTTTTATTTTGTTAAATTATATAAGTCAGGGGGTGAGCTTTTATATATATCTGTGTTGTACAGTATCGATGATTGAAATTTTGATAGATTTTGTATGAAAAAGTGAAAGTTGTATAAGCTTATGATTTTTCTTTGTTTTAAAAATGAATCGATGTTGGTTCCATATGCTTGAATTTAATATTACACCTTAGTTCTATATAATTTATTGCTTAAAAAATAACACAACAAAACAAAAAAGAAACTACAATTGCAAATGATTTATTTCTTGAAAATAAAGATACTTCGGCCAGTAAATCTTTTTATTACCTCGACGTTTCGACAAAATTATTTTGTTCTCGTCAGGAGCAAACAAAAATTAAAACATTTAGCAAGGAGTTAAAAATTATTCGTAATTTGATAATTAACTAAGAAAAAAAACAATAATAATATCAAAAAATGATGGTGATGATAAAAAATTGAAAATGCTTCTAAGAATTAAAAAATAAGAATAATTACAAAATCTATATATATAAAATTGAATGTCTGTCTGTGTGTGTGTGTGTCCTCTATGGATTCAAAAACCATACATCCAATCGCCGTGAAAAGTTGGGATATTATTAGGCATATCCCCGGAAAGGTTTACGAAAAATAATATCTTGAATATCTTTAATATCCTTAGAGTTATTTGCAGATTTGTAGCTTTAACTCGCAAGCAGCGCCGCCATTGAGACGGAGATAGGCTTAGGTTTGCTGCTCCTGATGACCTTGGGTCTGCCCCACCCCGTGAGAGAATGGATTCGCCCGGCCGCCGGCCGACAGTCCAAGTACCCACCGACCAATCAGGGCAGAGTTGGTGACACAGCTATGCCAAGTAGACAAGAAAAAAAGCTTCGCGGGAGCTTGCCCAAGATGACCTCCGGGAACTTCGTCCATCTTCCATAAACGACCATGAATTTATTCAACCTTATCGAGTATTTTTCAAGGGACCGGGAAAAAATGTTCACTAGATAAAACGATGATTTTGTAATGTAGAAAATTAGGAAAGACAAAATTCAGAATGACACGGCACACAGGGACCGGGAAAAAATGATCACTTTATCAGTTTCAAATTATCAAAATATATCTATTTCTTTTTATAAGTTTATAGAGAATTGTTTTAACAAATGTTCGTTAGACAGACCTTTACTCTGGTACCGATTAATATTGATTTTATTCAACTTATCGAGTATTTTTCAAGGGACCGGGAAAAATGTTCACTTTATCGAGAGATTCGTTAGACAAACCTTTACTCGGGTAAAACACGGGCGAAGCCGGGTACATCCGCTAGTTAACATATAAATTTCAAACAGATTTCCAAACGCATATGAAACTTGCAAAATAATTCAATTCTTTAATCACTAATTATGTGTTTTTCTCAACGTTTCTGAGATTTCGAGAAAGTCCCCTTTATGATAAATATTCCTGAGACGTAAAATAAATTTTGTGCATAGAAACTCGTTCAGGTGGTTTACCAGACCTAGTATAGAGATTATAGGGATGAATGGTATCTTTTTTTATGTCGCTAATGTTGAAAATACAAGAAGACACTCTTCCCTTCATCCTTATGTTTCCGTTATACAGCAACTAGGTGGATAGCTATTGTACTTTTAGCTAATTTAAAGATATAGAAATGACAAGTATGTATATAAGTACTACAGTTCTATTTACCCCATACTCAGAGTGTTTCTATTAAATTCTCCAAGAAAATTAGCTCTGAATTATTTTTGATTTTGTTAAAGTCAGATGGTGACCGTTTATATAGATCTGTGTTGTATAGTATCAATATTTTATCAAGGATTTCCTACCGCAAACTTACAAAGCAATTTAATTCTTTAAATCACTAATTATGTTTTGTTCTATACGTTTCTAAGATTTCGAAAGATTCCCGAAAGCTTAAAAGGTTGGAATAAAAGAAATATCCCAATTTGAGAAAAGTCGGATTGACAAATATCCGAGCCACTTAGCCTCTAATCCGCTGTCGCCTCTGATTGGCTGTGTCTGTGGAACACTACCATCACCAGGCTGATTGACAATTTAGAATACTTTATAATAATACAAAGCAATAACGTGCCTTCTATATATATCAAATGAAGACATTAAGACGCGAATGTTTTTTTTTTCACAAATAAATCAAACTTCTATTGTCCTTACTGCGATGAAAAAATTGGGAGGGCTTGGCTCATCAGTATATTCCATTTTTATGGGTTGCCACACAAAAATGGAATAAACTAGGGCCTAAAGTAAATGTACCTTAATACACAGAAAAGCGTACACTCAAGAGTACAACACCAAAAAACAAAAAGGAATTAAATAAGAACTAACGATTTGTTAAATAAAATTAAAAAATACTTATCTTTATTGTAGCGTTGGTAGGGATCGGACTGGGGTCACACAGGGATGCGAAGAGAACAACCAGACACGGAAAAATCACGCAGAAAACACTTTAAGCGTCTCCACACAAATTATCCACGCTCTGGGCCCCCGCAATTCCCTAGTCCCCTTTATATACAGACATGGCCACATTTGTGAGAATGCGTGAGAGATTGGTTCACTAACAACCGAAAACAAAATTCTTCCCTCTAAAAACTGATCAGAAAAAAATGCAAATGTTTGTCAAAATAATTTGACAGTGAACCCTCCCAGCGGTTTCGCCAATTTAATTTACCAGCTATAATACTTTATATGTTGGCATCTAGTCAATGATTAAATAAGTAAAACATATAAATAACAACAACAATGGGGAATGTAATTATAAATAATTATGTGGTGAAATATCTACAGTTGTTCTCAGCGATGGAGGTTCCTCCACCTTGTCCTCCTCTTCCAGACAAAAAGAGGATCTACCCGTGCTGCTCTCAGTTCAACACTGAGGAAGTACTTATAGAGATACGTCTTGGCAGATGCCAGGATGGCCATGCCATCGTTATCTAGGCCTCGCCCGAAGACCCAGCTCTGCATGTCAGGGGGCCACTGGATAATGGTGAAAGGTGAAAAACCTGAGGCAGCGCCAGGACCAGTAGCGGTGGGACATAGACACATCGTTGGACCCACCGGTGAGACAGGACTGTTGTTTCAAGTATGTTACAGATTGAGTTTCTATACAGCGGGTTCTATTTGTCAAGATATCCTGGACACCAAAAAGGGGATACACTGTATACAATGAGAGAAACTCAATCTGTAACATAGTTCAAACAGTAAAGTTATTTGACGATGAAGATTCTAAAAACGTTACCTCGACATATTGAAAAATATTTCGGTATAAATTCCTTTACAAAAAAATCGCCTAAGACGCCGCGCAACTCTTTTTATTTACTTGATTAAAGAAGCTTTCCGGCAAGTCCTTCTTCAGCTAACTAAAACGTTTTAGTTAGTTGAAGAAGGACTTGCTCGAAAGCTTCTTTAATCAAGTAAATAAAAAGAGTTGCGCGGCGTCTTATGTCTTTTTTGTATTTTGTCGACGTC
This sequence comes from Cordylochernes scorpioides, assembly GCA_030710605.1. Taxonomy (NCBI): domain Eukaryota; kingdom Metazoa; phylum Arthropoda; class Arachnida; order Pseudoscorpiones; family Chernetidae; genus Cordylochernes; species Cordylochernes scorpioides. The sequence continues at coordinate 187,499,152 of CP092864.1, forward strand.
CACAAACTTGTGATAAATGAATAACTTCTTTTGTTTAAAATAAACGCCGTCCGTTGAGAAGAGCCTCACTTTGATATCTAACCCTATTTTTATTTTTAAAATTTTAGGAATATTTTTATATATGCAGATACGTGACGTTGTATTGCAGAAAATGGTGTATGTATATAAGTAGAACTAGGATTCTAAGTTATGATTCCAATGAAGAGAGTGAGAGTAAGTGACTGAAACGTCGGGAGTTGAAATAAACTATTGGTTGATGTGTTTTTCCTCTAACTCTATTGACTGATCCAGAATGTCCAACAAGAGGTTTGGTGAGCGACAATGTGTTGACCCAGGGGCTCTGGACTGTGGCTACCCCGGCGCCCCTGCCCACGGCCGACCTCTGACCTACACCAGCGTCTACAAGGTCGGGCTGACCGTGGCCTTCCAGTGTGACAGGAACTATTACCTCTTCGGAAGCCGCTCTCGGCGATGTCTACGGAACGGCACATGGGATGGCAGACTTCCCATCTGTGGTAACTCACATTCCACCATGTACCACTTCTCCTTGTCTTAGCTGTTTTGACGAACCGGATTTATCTTTCACTCTGGTCATCTACAATGTAAGACAAACGTGCAAAAGTCGAACTGCTTTTCACATGTGTAGACATGTGATGCACTTACATTAAAAGCAGTCACCAACTGGGTAGACCAGCATGATTATCATGGCCTGTACCACGTGTACTATGGATAATTAAAAAAAAACAATGTAAGACATGGTAGGGATATGTTGACAGTACCTGCCTTCCCTTAGCTCTACATATCTCAAAACTTCCAAAATGACTGGAATTATTACTTCTTTTTTGCCATATTTCTCGTTCGAGAGTGGCATTACAAACTTGGTATCTTAATTCTGATATTTAAAATCGGCATGATTTACTTTAGAGGTTTTGACCAGGTTGTCGAGTTCCATCAGTAATAGTGCCGTTTCCAAACGGAATGATTTCTTCCGTGTATCAATTAAAATCGCGACAAACTTGAAGATAAAATTGAACTAGGAGTTTCTCTCAACGTGCGCATTTACAATGAGTTTAAAGTTATCGGATTTAAAGGAAGTTGTTTTATCTCATCATATCATGTCCGAGGCGCCCGTTGAGTGAATTTATCATGACCGCGGGTCCATCCTAAACCACCTGGTAGAGAGAGAGAGGATCCCCACGATTCACTGCCTTCTTCTACACCAGGGTATCTCGCTCAGCCGTGAAGTATGTTCCTGGTTGATATCTGAGAGAAAGAGAGACAAGTTTTTAAATACATATGTGATTACCCTTTACTACTATGGGGCTTTATTGGTGTTGTTGGAGTGGGACCCCTGGGATCGAACCTCGCTCTTGACACTTTTTTTTTCTGAAGAAAATGGCTTGAATAGCCCAAGATTCTTGCTAAAGTTCAACCCCACCAGTGAGTACAAGTAACCAAACGGGGCTTTGGAATATTTGTATGTGGAAAAGTCATACTGCTTTCCACGTGTGCAGACATGTGGTGTACTTGCATTGAAATCAGTCACTAACTAGTACCCATCATGATTATCATGGCCAGTACCACATATATACATATACTATGGAGAAAGAGATGATTATAATATATGTCACCACAAAAAAAAAAAAAGAACACGGTGGTAGTTCACCCCTGGCTAACCTGCTACACGTCCGTTGAGTGGGCTGGCGCTCTAGTAAATGAAAGAACTATCAGTACACATCCAGGTTATAGGAATAAACCCCGTGGGGTGGTGTGGAATGTGTGGAAGAATTATGAAGGAAGGAAGATGATTCAAATGATATTGATATGATGAATTACAATCGGCAGTAGTAGAACACCTGAGATAGAAGAGAATGTACGACACTGCTGTGGGGTGACAGATCACGCCGAGACGCTACCAGGTCCCGAAGAGTCCAGCGCCCAGCAGTACACCTCGAGACGCGTGCTGGACGGGCAGCCCGAGACGTGCGCCTTCGTCAACGGGGTCGGGCCACGATGGTGGCGAGCTGGACTAGGCCCGGTGAGCCGGCATGTCCTGGCTGTGGTGGTCGCCCTACCCACCGCCTCGTCGTACTGGCCACCGCCACACGGGACCGCCGTGGGTAGGTACCGCACAACATTGTCCCACGGTATACTGGACACTGTTTCAATCGTAAACCTGTCGTACAAATGGCTAACACCACTGTAATTACCTGTGTCAACCTGAGTCATTATGTCCCCGGCGTAGAAACAGATTTTTCGGCAAAAGTGTAGCTAGAGAGGGATCTAACATCCCCAGTTGTTGTTATTGTCGTGTCCAATGAAGAGCCTCAGATGTCTCCATGCATCTCTTTCACAGCAGTCGCAATGTCCACTATTTTGGGTGTGTAAAGCTGCTGCTCTGGGTCTATGTCAATTTTCTGCAAGGCTGCGGCCATTGCTGGACATGAGAATATGTGAGTAGGTGTTAGTTACACACCAGGACAGTTGTTGCATGTCCTATAGGTTCTTGTGCCATCTGGATGTATTGTCATTCTTTTATAATGTTTCGTTCTGAGTCTTGTTATAGTTTTTGTAATTCTTCTCTCAGACTTTATTTCACATATTTGATCTTTTCTTATTTTTTGTTGAATTATCTTGTATTTTTCCAAAGAATCAGCGTCAAATACTGACATTTGTTCTTTCCTTTGGCTCAACTTTCTGGCCCATTTTCCAATGAACATCCCCCGTGGTAGCAGCTTAAGAACACATTAAGAAATTAATGTTATTCGAAAACATCAATCCTAACAGGGGTAAAATAACCTGCGGGGTAAATGAAGTAAACCTGGGGTTTACCATATTAAATTAATTTTGTTGGATTAAAAATAGACAAATAAGAAAAAGTAGGGCTTTAATTCGGACCGCGCGTTGGACAAACAGACGCCACTGTCAGCATGATCCGTGGAATTTGACATTGAAACCTTAGCTAACATAGCTACATAAAAGTTGTGAAGTTTAAAATAAACGAATAAATATACAAATTAATATATAAGATAGTTATAAACACTCTAAATGTGAGAATAAAAGAGATAAATGAAATGATAGATAAATACCTGAACCCATATTTGTTAACTGTGCCTTTGACATTCTTGTCTAATGGACAGCGGTCAACAGTCAACAACAGAATGGAGAGCCGTCTACCAGGTTGGAGGGAGGGTCGAAATCTTGGCAAATATTTACTAAAGAAGCACATTGCAATTGGTATTTTTATATTTATGCCGTCTACAGTATATACTTGTTGTTAGCAGAACTCTTGTATGGACGAAATGGTAGGATGAGTAGTGGTTATACTTATCCCAAATACGCCATGATAATCATGGTGGGTAGTTAGCGACTGTTTTTACTTTAGGTACACCACATGTGTGGTGTGTCTACAGATGTAGAAAATAGATTGACCTTTGCACTTACAAGTTTCCCATAGTCTCGTTTGGTTACTTGCACTCACTGGTGGGGTTGGAATTTTCCATAATTAGGGGTCATTGAGGCTTTTTTTTTTCTTCAGAAAAAAAGTGCTAATTCGGGATTCGATCCTCGGTCGTAACTGTGGAAAATCGACAGTTTATGCCCCTCCTCCACAGTTCCCAGGTAGGATGAGAGAAGCAAAAGTATATTTTAGACAACAGATTCCACTGGGGATTCAGTCTAATGCTCTCATTGCTGTACGAGCGAATTGTTGAATTAAATTGGCACCATTCTCCGTTTATTTCGACCCAGGAAGTATTCCGTCGATTTTATTCCAATAATTTTAATGATCTCAACAGGACACAAAACCGGAAATCTCAAGAAAGCGAGATAAAAGATGAAGGTTTCAGTTTGCTACATCCACGGAAGCTATATGACACACGTTTCCAATAGTTTAGGTTTCATTTCACGCCTCAGTGTGCATCTAGAGCGAGGTGATCGCTTGGACAAAATCATCCACAATTTCTTATATAAACATTTTAAAATATCGGACATCGAGTTTTAGAACCTGGACGTCTTTCTACAAGAGAAACAAGATCTATTTCTATATTAGGTATATTATCTTCTAAGCTGAGTATAAATCCATATACATGGTGATCCAAAAGTCTTGCACAACTTTAAAAATTAATAACTCCGGGAATATTTGCGCTAGAGCAATGCGGTAAACACCATTGTGTTCAGGATGCAATGGCATTTTTTATGGCAAATAATGAAAAATTCGAAATTGATTTTAGTTACTCTATTTTATTCGCTAGATGGCGCTCTACCAGAATCAGAGATTCAGCGGGCAAATTGTTTGATAAATTGAAAAATATAACTGATCGACAACTTTGTTTCTATTAAACGCTATGTTGCAGATAGTCATCAAACCGCTTAATAGAAACAGAGATCTATTTATTCTGTATGAATTTATATATTTAGCTAAGATAATAATGCATATTCTATCGCGTTGGAAATTGCAGAGAATATTTTTAAATATTTAATCACGTACTCCACACACGATTTTATAGTACGAATTATTCATTTCCAAATAAAATAATTTGATGAAACCTCTGAGAGGATTCATCAATGATAACCAGGCCCTCCCAATAGTTCATTATTGAAGTAAAAATTTTGTTTTATTTGGAAACGAAAAAAAAATACACACCACAATAGTTTCGTAACGTATATATACACATATTCTGTATATCTCACCTGCCACTGTACTGCTAGTTGCTGCCTTTTACCCCCCAAGTACACCTCATGTCTACACACGAAAAAAAAAGTTCGACTTTACTCTTAAAGGATTCCAGGATTACTTGCCCTCACTGATGGGGTTGGACTTTACAGGAATATGCAGTCATTGAAGTAATTTATTATAGGAAATACTAAGTGCTGAATGCGGGATTCAATCAACTGTGTGACTGTCGACAACAATCCACTACCACAAGGTAACAAGAACTACCAATAAGTCAACTCTTCATAATACAAGTACCTTGTACTTTAGTACCATAGCTACTAACATGGATACTGAAGCGTTCATTCATAATTCTTCAATTTATTTAGATAGGTTAGTCTTGTTACTTTTTGATAAAGATGTAAAGGTTCTAGAGGTTTGATGCCGGGGTTCTCCTATGTAAAAACAGGCCTCATCTTTACATCAGTTGTGGTTGGAAGAGAAGGGTGTGTTTGTTCCAATACACCCCGCATTCTAATTATCTGAATTCACATAGCTCCTACAATCCAAAGAATGATGACAGGAGACAATCCAATAATAGATATACAGAGATTGAATACTTTGACTCTGGCGATGAAATATTTCAGTAAAGAAATTATTCTGCAAAAGCTGACTGGAGAAGTAAAATCTACAAACGGCAGCATTCATGTGATTGGCTCTCCTTACTTCTCTAAATTGTCTCCAGTGTTGTAATACGACACTCACGGATGACAACTCGACATTCTCTAAGCGAGATGAGCTCGCTCAGAGTGGCGGACAAGGCGTTTGTTACGTGGGAGGAGACACTTGGGATGACCTTGACATACAAAGTAGTTTCCAGTACTGACGGTTCCTTGATAAACATACTCACGTCATCTGCCCAGAACCTGGTTCAGACAATATAGTTAGAAATCTGACATACAACATATCACTTAGATGACATAGTAACCATTCCAAACATCGCTATGATGGCGATATGTGTACATTCACTCTGTGTTTACCATTTGTATTTTACAAACTACTTGAAGTTGTTCCGTGTTGGCTTATTGGCTTTTTCCTAAACACCAAATTGTTCTTAGCCTTCCGATCAGTCAAAGACTTTATTTCTATTTTCATTTCTAGCTAACTTTGGTGTTTTCCACCAAGCTTTAAACAGTTATCAAAATTGGAAACTATTATAGACGCGTATGATTCTTTTTAAAAATAAACAATTTCTACTGTCCTTACTGGAATGGAAAAAAATTAATTTAAACAATTATACGTATAAGGCAATAACGTACCATCTATATATCAGAAATGTTGCTTGTCAAATATAAAACAAACTTTTCTACTGTTCTTACTGCCATGAAAAAATATTGGAACCACTGATGAGCCCAAGCCCTCCCAATAGTTGTTCATTGTAGTAAAGACAGTAGAATATTTTACACAAATTAATTTACTGGCAATGCGTTTCTTTTAAATATCATCGAATATTATCTCTACCGACCTTACTGCAATGATATGAGTTATTGAATATCATATCATTGCAGTAAGGTCTGTAGAGATCATATTTCATTATATTTAAAAGAAACGCATTGCCAGTAAATTTATTTGTGTAAAATATTAACGATAGATGGCAATTAAATTTATAAATTTAAAAGACAGTAGAAGTTTGTTTTATATTTGAAAAGAAACATTCGTGCTTTAATGCTTACATTTTTTAGTTAAACATATATTGGGATGGTGTAAAACAAGTACGAACATATCAAGTGTGGTCGAAGGTCAACGATTCAATACGACTTAAAGTTATACGTTTCGTTATTGAATCAGTCTTGGCTAGCTTTCGGAACACTTTAAAACACAACAGAAGAATCATTCGTTGTTATATGACAACTGTTAAAGGGGCCGAAGCCTGGGGGGGGGCAGCTTAATTCAATACTTATCGGATTGAGAGTACACTCATGGACAAACTTGAGGAAGTTGTACCTTTTAGCATGTATATCAGGATTCAGACAGTAACTCTGAAAGATATTACGGTGACCTTCGTTGAAGATACACGAGATAATCAAGTGTGAACAAAATTGCCTCCATATCCTAAAAAAAAAAAAAAAGAAGAAGATCGGCGATATTAGACTTTACTTTTTTTTATTTTGTCTATGAGTGTAGTGTTTTAATCGCTGCTATTTGATCTTAGATCACTTGATAAACCGAAATATTGCGATTTATGTTGATAAAAGTGTTGAATGGTGTGGGAGTGGCTATACCATCATTGCTACCGCTGTGTCCAGGTCCGCTGTCCATCCTCAAGATCCAACTGCTCCAGAACAGAGATGGACTCGCCCACTACGTCCCCTGCGGGACTGTGGAGTTTTCCCCAGCTTCCTTCGGTGAGTTCTCAAGCTGTCACACTTCCTGCTCACGTCGCTTTTGTTTTACTTAGTTTGTAGCCTGAATCTTGATTTTATCTGTTTTATATATGGTTGCATACCTTGGCTCTATTCTAGATCTGAATAAGGGAGTTCATTCCTGGAAGTCTCCATAGTTCTAATACAGAACAATTATATTGAGAGAGAGAAAGCATATGTGTTGATTTGTGTTCTGGTAACTTAGAGCCCGCACGGTGGGTTGTAGAGGTGAATGCCTTCTTTTCTAAGTACTTATGCGACCTATTGTTATCATACAATACAAGAAGGAAGAATATTTTCAATCAAGGGGTAATTGTCCGAGGGTCCTTCAAAGGTCTCATAAATTGATGTCAAAAATAAACAATATCCGACCTTCTCAATGGGATTAACCTTTGAGCATTGCCACAAATTATCGAAGCGGCGCATGGAACAAGGCTTTGTGCGGACACCTGAATTGACCAGGTCTTCAGTACGTTTGTAGAGATTCCTGAAAGTATTGATGATAGGAAACAACCACAGAAGTCGCAGGGAGCAGCAAAGTCTGGTGAGTATTCAGTACAGTTCAAAATTGACACTTTCTCCTTTTGTTTAAATGCCCAAATTTCCTTTGCTTGATGGGGTGAGGAATTGTCATGGGCGACCATTCTTTGTGGCTACGTTCATCTTGTAATTTTTAAATAAGTTTTCCAGATTCCACATTATTATAGCAATCATTATCTGAGGGACTTACAATCTACCACAATAGGTCCAGCAATATGATAGAACATTGTAAATAGGTCGCTTGCGTTATTGAATGTCAGTACATAACACTGGGTCCCCAATCTAGTTGTCCCTTTGACAAGGGTTAGTATAGAAGTAGAACTAAGTATTCCAACACTTCCAGTTGTTTAGCGTCGTTTGGTACGAGATTGGGGCAATAAATTTAGCAAAAATTTCACTCTCTATTTAAGTTTTTAATATCGCAAAGTTTTTGCGAGATATCCATTTTGCACAGAATTTTTCGAATATTCTAATGTGTATTTAGATTTTATTGTTTAAGAGCTTTCTACACTTCCATCCAAGTTATCCTATTGAAAGTTATATGGACATTTAGCTGCCGATGGATATCTTCATGACTCGATATTCTCACGGTGGTCCTTCATACTTGTCCTCCCCGTTAAACCTTCCAATCCACCGGCAACTGTATCAATGGAACACAAGAAGACTTTCATCACTTAATAAACCAAATATCTTTCAGAGTCTAAATCCCGATATACATGCTAAAAGGTACAACTTCCTTCAATTTTGTCCATGAGTGTAATTATACCATAGAGAATACTGCTTTTTCACAAAAGAAATACACCATAGCTTCCTTAAGTTTTGTCCATGAGTAGAGAATTACCTATTTCTAATCATAAGCAAATTTTTAACTTTGTAAAAATAATATACATCTTTCAGTTCTGCGTATATAAGCAGAATCGTCCAATACAGTATTAGAACTCTAAGAAGCGGTCTGGTGCATTAAATTGGCGAAACCGCTGGAAGGGTTCACCGCTGATGAGCCAAGCCCTCCCAATATATTTTTTCATCGCATTAAGTACAGTAGAAGTTTGCATTATGTATAAAAGAAATATTCGTGCTTAAATCCTTCCATTTTATAAATACACAGTATATTTATATACGGTGAGATCCCTCGTCAGATTCTGGCAGTGCTTTATATTGGTTAAAACTATTTCGTTTAACACACTTCTATCTTGACACTTTGTGGACGGGTTTCTGCATCAAAACTCGAGCCTATTGATCTTAATGTTCTTTTCTGTCTAAATCTGAGTAAATTATTGAGAATGAAGAGAGAGCTCTGGTCTTTGGAAAAAGAAATGCTGGAAAATTCTTCAGGGGATCCTCCTCGGTTATCTCTAATTGCTGAATGTCTGCCCAGCATTGAAGTCCTTCACACATGTCTGATCTTGTAACTTAGATATGCTTACTTAAGAGTTATCCAATTTGTTTGGGTGACGTCTAAAGAAATCTTGACGAATATTTTACAGGAATCACACCCACACACAAAAGCCTTTATTAGGGACTTGCCCCATACAGATTCTCCCAATTGGGTAAGGTAATAATCATTTTGTGTTATTTACATTGGTAGTGAAATAGAAATAGAACTGGCTTTGCTCTTCGTCTCAAAGTCATTCAATTGTTGACTGGTCCTTACATAATGATGATCTAAAAAATGTATAGTAAGCAATTGCCTTATATTTGTTTTCTGATATTTTTGAAAGGAATACGTAGGGTGAAATGTTGGTACATTTAATTTGTTGAAATAGGGCTATTTTACAGGAATCGTAAAACTAATTATTAAAACGATATTATTCCTCTAAAGGAAGGAAACAATGTTTAATTTACCAGAATCATTATTTATAAAAATATTTATCACTAGATCAGTCCTGGACTAAATTGTACCCGGTTTTTAGGTGATTTCATAGTTTAGATGTGCGCGTTAAGCAAACACTGACACGTCACAGAAGTTCAAAGACCGTGGAACAGCCATCAATGCTATATGTGGTCTCTACTGAAGGGATATAAGAAGATTTTTATAAAAAGAGTGGCAAAAAATCTGAGGCGGTCGGTAAAGAGGCACGGCTGCTGCACTAGCGAACTTACTGCGAATGTTGAACTGATATAATACATTTTGGATTAACGCGTGGATTATCCTTTGTCAGAGTGTAAATGTCACGGTTTATAATAACAATACACACACACAGGAATCATAGAGTCTCATACACAGAATCGCCATGAAGTATGCAAGGGATAAAAAGGAATTTCAAAAAACAAAAAGCTTTTTATATTTAAGAATAATAATTCAGTTTATATTTATACTGGAAAACCTAATCTCGAGTCAATCAGTCTTTATTAACAATACAATGTGTTAAATGTGTGATACAATAATAAAGAACAAAGCTTCTGATACGGGTCAGCAGACAACATTGATAGGAACAGACAAAAAATTAAAATAAGCAAGCTGAAACCGGCAAAAGTGGCCACGTAATAGTGGCCTGCGGATGGCGATTCTGCAGCTATGGCCTGACGCCAGAATATTTCCATCACTTTACGAGATTGTTAGAAGTCCAGTTTTGCATGAGATTGCGGATAACTGACCGGGTATTTAAGCAGTTTGTAGATTTGGTAAGGTGAACCTATGTGGTCTACCTATAAACAGTCATCAATTTCCTCCTCTGAGGAATTTACCGCTGGTGGTTCCAGAGAGCCAGAGCAGGCTGGTGCCCTGTTTGAACGGCGGGGCGGAGGCCAGCTACATCCACATCGAGGATTCCAGCGACCGCACGGGGTCCCTGGGACTGTGCGAGGTGCAGGTGATCCTGAGGAAAGGTCAGTGTCCGCCCCGTCCATGTCTGCGGTGGTAGCTGACCGCGCGTGCAGCCCGCTACGAGTGTGGCCAGCCCGAACAGCCTGAAAAGTCCTACGTGGCAGCCCGCGGTGACGGCCAGGTCCGCTACGAATGTATCTACGGTCACGCCCTGGACGGACCTGCAGTCCGGCTGTGTAACCCGGAGTCCGGCATGTGGATGGGACCTCAGCCTACCTGCCGCTGTAAGTACGGATCCTCCATCAACCCAGACTTGGAATAGGTCTTCATTTCTTCTCTCAGTGCTGTTGATCTGCGACATCACTTCATTTCTCTCATTTGTGCCTTAGGGCGATGGTCTAAGCCATCACTTCAAAATTAATCAATTATGTAACTTCTTATGTCCTATATTTACATAAATTTCTCTTTAAAATACTATACAATCTCTCCACATTACCTTGTTTATACGTTTTAGTTAGCTGAAGAAGGGCTTACCCGAAAGCTTCCTTTAATCAATAAAAAGAGTTGCGGCGTCTCTTAGGATTTTTTGTATTTTTCCTAAAATGTTTTTCACCGGTGACATTCTGGAAGGAATTTTTTCTAGCACCTAACCTACATTGTCTGCCAAGTTATCAACAGGTATGTGTAGATCGCAAAGATAGAGGCTGCCTGGCCGGCATTCTTTAAAAAATAGACACTTCGTCCAGTTAAATTTTTATTTTCTAAACGTTTCAACAAAATCTTTTGTCTTCGTCTGGAGAAACGTTTTTGTTGAAACATTAAGAAAGTAAAACTTTAACTGGCCGAAGTGTCTATTTTTTAAAGAGGTATGTTTGGAACATACCGGAACTTTCCATCATTTGACACAGATTTTACGTTTGATTTGCTTGGAGGGAAACTGAGTCCTGCCAAGTGGCGAACTGTCGTTGGTCCAGGATTGATGGACCCCAGTCATCAACAGAGTGTGGTGGGCTAGCATATGGTGTGAGAGGATACATGGACCAATAAAAAGCCACAACACTCAATAAAGATACTGGGGGAATTGGCAAACTAATGTGTGACCATTTAAGTAAGCACAAATAACCAATGTTAGGGTTAGTAGCAAAGATGTCTGTCCTTAATGTTAGTAGCAACTTCATATTAAGTTAAGTCGAAGAGGGAGAGAGAGAACTGCCACAGTTTGTTCTTCAAAATCAACGACAGACTGTATCGCCTTCATGAAGTTACTCCATTTTTAAGCCCTGCGTTAAGAGAGAAAAAAAAAGAAGCCGTGTAAAATTTGATTTTGATATATATATAATGTTAACACATATTGTAGCGGCAGCTCTCTGGGTACCACTTTCTCTAAAATATGATCATTTTCCACCATAACCTATAATCCGAATTTAAACTTATAAAAATGATTTGGTGCTTCCACTTTCTTCTAGTGAATGCACACGAGTGCCTCGGAAATGCCGATCTGTCTCTACACGCGCAGACTGGAGATGTATTCACAGTCTAAGCAGTCTCATCTTCCATGATTACCATGACCTGTACCATGGTTTCAGCTGTACATGAGATTAGATCAGTTAATTAAATTCTGTCAGAACTATCTACGTGTTGCCACTGAGTGGACATTCGTGTGTGGGACAACTCCGTGTTGTCAGAACAGACAGGTTCCCCATTCCAATTTGAGATTTGTTTGCGGAAGAGAATTGCTTGATACAAATATTGATATGTATATAACGAATGAAGACATTTAGACGCGAATGTTTCTTTTCACAAATAAATCAAACTTCTACTGTTCTTACTGCGATGGAAAATATTAGGAGGGCTTGGCTCATCAGTGGTGAACCCTCCCAGCGATTTCGTCTATTTAATGTACTAGACCGCTTCTTTAGAGCTATAATACTGTATTGGATCATTCTGCTATTATATTCTATACTGAATTGATATGTATTTTTACTGTCTTCAAAGCTGTTGCCCATAGTTTGCCTCAGTACTTTAACAATAAGAATTCCCCTACAGTACCGGATATTTATTACCACAAGATTTCAACAAATTACAAAAAAATCATAAGACGCAGCAATACTATATATTTACTTGATTAAAGGAAGTTTTCGGGCAAGCCCTTCTTCAACTAACTAAAACGTTTTATTCTTATGCTTCTTTGGAATAAAGTAACGGATATATATGCAGAGAATAGTCCAATACAATATTAGAGCAGTTTGGTGATTTAAATTGGCGAAATTGCCGAAAAGGTTCACCACTGATGAGCCATGCCTTCCCAATATTTTCCATCGCATTAAGAGAACAGTAGGTATTATTTGAAAATGAGAAGAAATTCGTTCTGAATTTGTTTTTCAGTTCCTACATAGGTAATGTATGACCCCTCTCTTCCATGTGTTCCTAGGTTGAAAATGCTTGTGTAACCCTCTGGTCTTGGTTAGTATGATTCTCGTGACTTGTGGGGACCGGAAATGTTAGGATGGTTGGTAGCTCTAATAGAGTATGTGTTTATGAATCTGTTTATATTTACTTTGTGCGGTGATAGTTATCCATTTTTCTTTGTGCGTTCGAATACCAAAAATGCTCTTCATTTACAGTAGGGCTTTCTCAATTTGCATATCTCCTTATTATGTAAATGATTATTGAATCAAAACATCACATCGCGCTCGATGGTGATGATAATGACGTTACATAAACGTTATATAGGTTTCCGGACCTTTTGATCCAATAATCATTTACATACTTTATGCGTGAGGTATTGTTAACAACATCACACAGCGCTCGATGGTGATGATAAAAATTTTTGTTTAATTGAATTTGATTATTTTTCTGCGATAGTAACTACAATCAAAAATGTATGTATATTCTTATTTTTATTAATTCATAAAAGAGCTAGGGTGGCTACGTATTTCTGACGATAGACTGCTACCTTCTTTAGGGTTTCTCTCATGGTCTTGACAATCAGGGAGTTCAGTCTTGACTTGGTATAGCATCCACTGCCGGTTTCTTCCTCGACGTTACAATCTTCTCCACGCCGCTTTCTGATCAAGCACATCTAACTTGGCATTTTATTAATTTTGAGAATTCTCAATGATCTAACCCCCTGCCACGCTAACTAGTTGTATTGGAAGGAATATTATTTACTTAATTTCCAACTATAATGATATCCAACGTCGGTCGTTATATCGAGGGTCTACCAACGGTGTCGTGCAGTGATCGACTGCGGTACTCCACGGCTGGGCAACTCCACGGGGCAGCTGCTGAACGGCACCACGGTGTACGGGAGCCTGGCTCAGCTGGACTGTCCTGAGGGAGGGGCGGCCGTGACCCGGTGTTTGCAGGACGGCTCCTGGAGCACCATCAACTGTGGAGGTAAGGAATGGTCGTTGGATACAATACGGTTAGCACTCTTCTTGACTGGGATGGGATGGTCTTTGGATCCATTACATGTACGGTTAGCACTCTTCTTGGCTGAGATGGTCTTTGGATCCATTACATGTACGGTTAGCACTCTTCTTGACTGGGATGGTCTTTGTATCCAACATATATACGGTTACCACTCCCCTTGACTGGGATGGAATGGTCTTTGAATCAACACGTATATGGACAACCTTTGATATTTAAATATAGTTTCACAAATAATTATATTTAAATAAAAATATATATAAAATTATTTGCAGAGTTTCTTTTATTCAAAATTTGGACGCAAGCTTTCACGCGGTCGCGCTTCATCAGGCCACTGGCTCCAATCAAATTTTGATATTCAATTTTAAATATATTTCTATGAATCTCTATTATATGTGTGTTGCACGCTTTTTTGGAGCCAGTGGCCTGATGAAACTTGCCTCCAATTTTGAGAATAAAAGAAACTCTTCAAATATTTTTATCTTTATTTTCATTTAAGTGATTGATATGTTTTGACGCGTGTTTTAAGTTTAAATACAACTCTATAAAGAACGCGTGCTGGTAGTACATAGAAAATAAAAATGACGGATTGTCCTATGACGAAGTCGCTAAAACTGTGTTATATGCAAACAACCTGGAAAACGGTATTAAAGTATTTCGGAGATCAGAAAGTAGGTGTCGCCGCCATCTATGAAATGTGAAGATGCCAAACAACTGATTACCACCTGGTGAATATAGGTGATGAAACGAATTCTAATTAGAAAAATATTAACAAACAGGAACTTGATTGTCGCTTGAATCACCTTTGTCACTTCCTGATTTCTTGCTAGTAAACCCATATTTCTAATTCGATTCTGACAAATGAGGCAACTTGTGTATTTTGTTATGTTAAATTCATGGTGAGAGAGGTGGATCCTAACACACTGCTTGTGGTGAATTTTTTTTTTTTTCTACGTTCGACATTTTTGTGTATCAAGATTTCATCTAGGAAGAAAGATGAAACTTTAGGTAACGCATTTTCTTAAACAAAGTTTTTAAACCAATTCAAAACTTATTTACATATAAATTTTGATGATTTCCATAATCCAAAATATGGTCCATGAAAGGTAGATGCTGTGACAGGTGCAGCAGACTCCGACCTCCAGGAGATGGTCACCGAACCCCCGCACCTCTACTCCCCGAAAGAAGAAGCGTCCTTCTCCCCTAGTAGGTCTTCTATCTATATAACTCGCAAATCACATTGGTTGACCGTAAATCACTTTGTAAAGAGAACAGTTATCTTCTTTCTTATCTCCACACTGGGTGAAGTAGAATGCGTCTGCCTTTGTCATCAAGACTGGGAGCACTACTCAGTGGCAGGCCGATTTAGCTCCAAAAAAAATGGCCACCTCTGACATGAGGAACAGACGCCATGTGCAGCCATTCCTAACATGGAGTACAAACGCTGCTCATCCTGTATCCCTGGATTAGGAGCCCTTACAGGGTACTATCAGCCGAGCCAGCTGAGCCCAGGTTTTTTGCCGAGCTTGTTACTGCTCCCCCTCTTCCTTTTTCATCCGGGCTTGGGACCGGCAAAGGCGGAGTTTAGAACAGTTATAATATGATACATTAGCGCACCATTTGTTATGAGAATTCGAAACGTATGATTCTTTAAAAATGTAAGTGCTGCTTTAACACCAAATGTTTTATTCCACCTGAGTACCAAGAGTATGGTTTCTTATCAGAGTATTTGGGCTCGAAAACCATACGCTTTGGTTAGTATAGCCCGTAAAACCATATTCTCTCTTATCAGAGTTTTGTCTCCACGTGATTGCACGTACTAGACATGTAGATACGGTACAACATAAGCTGTATATCCAATCAACATGTGACACGCTATGGTGTTCCAGCCCTGATCGTAGTGATCTCCCTGTCCATCTTGGTCATCCTGGTGGTCCTGTCCATGATGGCGCTTCTCTACAAGAGGTGAGTATCTCGCCCATTCAAACTGTGCCATTCTGCGTCTGTCTATCTATACAACTAGGGAGTTATATGTAAATTGGGAGTTCTACCAGGAGTTAATGAATCAGGTCGACTACAGGTCATCGAGAGATCGCTGGCAGGTTTGTTGCTAGTTTTGAAAAATGCGAAAGTAGTTCAGCCACTTCTATCTTCAAGAAAATACTTTTAATTTATGGGTTAATTTGAAAAGTGAGATGTTTGCCTCATCTTAAAAAAAAAAAAAAAAAGCGCTACTTCAAGCTAAGACGGGTGTGTGCCAGGCGAGAGGCGGTACGGAAGCACGCAGCGGCGTTCTGCATGTCGTGGAAGAGCAACAGCGCAGCAGGCGGAGCGGACAAGGCGGCTGTGGGAGCAGGCGAGGCCGACATCCTGGCCATGTACGCCAAGGTCAACTACGACCGCAAGCGACGCGCGCGGCTACAGAAGGAGCTCAACTCCTACAGGGAGGTGTGGAAGGACAACGTCATCTACGGGGCGACACCCCCCGATCTGACCTGATCGAACTTCGCATCCCGCGCCATGACGTCTGTGATATTGCAGCATTCTAACCTACCTACATTCATACGGCAGCCATACCTATCCTACAGATACACATTCCCACAGTGAACCTATGCACACACACCCACAACAGTATCTGTATCCTCATCATCGAGGTGACTGACCCTTGTCCGTTCTACAGGAAAAAATATACCAATGAACTGCTAAAAACACCTTCTAGGTGACTTCACACCAGCCACGCTGACAAATCAGATACTTATAAGACCAAACATTGGCCAATACATAAGGAATAAAAAACATATTCTGGCAGATGGCAGAAGAGCCTTCGTCCATGACTTGCCTGGACACAGTCCATAGTAATATAGGAAACCATTTAGAACACAAGAGAAACTCTACCATATATTATTCCCATCATCCTATTACACACACACACACACCACACCAATTCAGATTTTTATATATATTCAATACTATAATTATATTGTTTACAAAACCAATTTTGACAAAAAAAATACGTTTTTCATCCCACACTATACAATTCTGATATATTTTTTAAATGTTCAAAATCCTTAACAAGAAAGAAATGAGGTCAACTCGGACAGCAAACAAAACTTTTATTGTTTTACATACACCCTTCCTACTTCCATATGCAAATTTGATTTTTTTTTTTAGTAAATAAAGTTTTAAAAATTTGAGTAAAAATATCAGGGCTTGTCAATTAAAAAGATATTTTTCCCTGGAGACCTGATATTTTTACTCCATATTGATACAAGGGATTGAAAGTTGAAATATATATCTATATATTTATATATTAGATAGTAAAAAGGAATATATTGGATTGAATAAAATATTTATTTGCCAATATTTCGGCTGGCTGAACGCCAACCTTTATCGAGGCATTACATTTTTGTATACACATTTTATTCAATCCAATATATTCCTTTTTACTATCTAATGATTTAAGTATGGATTGCTCTATTTTTAGAAATATATATATATAAGATAAATATTTGCATAATTTATATAAAACAAAACTATGTACATTCACTAAGTTATGCAACAACAATTAACTTCCCATTTTTGCCACAGTTGTTTAGAAACGATCAGTCTACTGAATAGCAACAACAACAAAAAATTAAAATGAGAACACAATCTTCCCCCTCTAATAACAATAATTCTCACTAGCTGAGACTTCCTTGGCAAATCAACAATGGTTCCGATTATCAGTAATCCAATTAACAACAACAACAACAAAAAGCCTTTATTTAGGGCCTCTCGCCCTATACAGGATTCGCCAGTTCACAATGGATGGGGAGAACACTGTGTGGCCTTTTTCCGGGATATAGTCTTGTGGAATCCAAATATCGCCATTGCTATATACCTATTTTTTGATATTTCATTAATTAGTGCCGGAAATGAAGAACAAAGTTGCCCCGTTTTATCATTTAGTTTTCGTCTTTCCTCAGACAGAGCAGCACAGTCAAATAAGTAGTGCAACATCTCCGTTGTTATTCCTGATCCACAGAAAGTAATCCAATTAACAAAGTTGGGATCAGAACACTTGGGACCAAGTTTCTCAGTTTTATAAAAAGACTTGGCTGCTAAACACCTATGTGTATGACACTATCTAGTTTAATACACATTGTATGGCGACAGTTAAATAGGCAGGTATTTATATAAAGTGAAATTGTACTGGAATCAGTTAGATTAATTAAGTAAAAGGCTTCTCCTGATCATTCAAATAAAATACTTTTAGTTAACACAAAGCTATAACGCGCCATCTATATATATATAATGAAAGGATTTAAAAGCACAAAT
This sequence comes from Cordylochernes scorpioides, assembly GCA_030710605.1. Taxonomy (NCBI): domain Eukaryota; kingdom Metazoa; phylum Arthropoda; class Arachnida; order Pseudoscorpiones; family Chernetidae; genus Cordylochernes; species Cordylochernes scorpioides. The sequence goes on from CP092864.1 coordinate 187,517,285, forward strand.
GTTTCTTTTATACACAATACAAACTTCTACTGTCCTTACTGCGTTGAAAAAATATATTGGGAGGGCTTGTCTCATGAGTGGTGAACCCTCCCAGTGGTTTCGCCAATCCTATAAGCTGTCCTATAAGCTTATGTCCATAGTTTTCTTGAAAACCATTTCTGAGATTCCACCCTTCAGTGCTGCGTATAAAAGCAGAATCGTCCAATACAGTATTAGAGCTCTGAGAAGCGGTCTGGTAGATTAAATTGGCGAAACCACTGGGAGGGTTCACCACTGATGAGCAAAGCCCTCCCAATATATGTTTTCATTGCAGTAAGGACAGTAGAAGTTTGTATTGTGTATTAAAGAAACATTTGTGCTTTCAAAACTTTTAGTAGACATCATCAGGTTTCCATAGATAAGTTTTATACCTGAAAGTTAGAGATCTAAAATTTTCAAAAAAGAAAAGTTTCCTTGGAAAACATAAGTGAAAATGTACTTGGATCAGGTGGATAAATTAAGAACATCTCCAGATCATGCAACTAAAAGTTGCTGATGGCTTGTGCCATCTGTTGGATTGTTGATATTTATTCTGATAGCTGGCACAAGCCATCAGCAACTTTTAATTGCACAATCAGAATATGCTTTTTCCTTAAGCTATATATAGATTGTTCTAGTTTCAAAACGAAATCTTATAATGTGGCATTCATTGCATACATTATTAAACACACCTCCTCTCATTCATAAAAAATAACCAAAGAAATTTTGAAATGTGTGCGCATATAAATTTAATATACAGTATATTGACGATATATTAAAAAATGAAGTTTCAATTTTTCACAAAGTTAACCAAAAAATGTATAGATAAATAAAGTAGCATATATATTTTAAAAAATAAAAGTTTGTGTGGTTGAAATATCTCTTTTCGAAATGATACAATCTAGATTGTAGAAAAAAGTCCAAATTGACGAAATTCTTAACAATTGTGGTAACGCACTGACAGTTTACACTGTGGATGAAATGATCAATCTATTCCAGTCCTCTATATATAGCTGTTATTATCTAAACTCTATGTTTTTAACAAAACGTAACTTTCTGTCAAACCATTTGTCAATTTTATACTGTAGACTTCAATAGATTTGTATTTTACCATTTCTTAAACAATTAAAAAGGTTTCTGGAGATGTGTTTATTTTTATTTTAAAACTGTCTCAAGCTTTTGGGCATCTCTGCCTTTCTGCAGGAGAACATATATAATGAATAAAACGCCGCTGTTTGGTATCAGGTGGCGTTTTATTCATTATATTAAGTTCTCCTGTAGAAGGGCAGAGATGCCCGAAAACTTGGGATGGTTTTAAAATAAAAATAAACACATCTCCGGAAACTTTTTAATTGTTTAAATAATGTTCAGGAGATTTAAATCAATTAATTGTACCATTTCAATCTGAATTTTAAAACCTATCAAATGGATCTATAATGTTACTGTGTTGGATGCACCTATACATCTTGTGGTCAACTTCTCTGTAGATACTGACCGTTCTAGTCAACCTTATGTAAATACCCCATATTTACACCCTCCCTCTATGTTACATATGTACCACATATATATAGCTGTTTATATAGAAATGTCCTATTTAATAGAATGTGTAAATCTCACACATTAGGAATCCCTGAGAAAGCAGTCAAAATTAGTCTACAGAATCAAAGTTTCTGTAATGTTATGTGAGATTATAAATACATTTTGTTCATATGTGAAGCTATAATTGGTTGACACTCTGTGCTCTCTCTTAACTTACCAGGGTGTCCTAATAAATGAGAATGTAGTATTCAAAATGTAATTGTAACCATTGTATTATTAATTTTGGAAAATATTCTTTGTTACACCTGCATTTGACAGCTTTCTAATTTTTGTATTTTTTATTTTATATACAGTACAATCTTCCATAATAGACTACGGCCTAAAAACATGGCACTAAATCTGGTGATCCCTCCTGAAGGTGGTTATTTATCAATGTTAGGCCAAGTCTTTCAATGGAAACAAACTCTGATAAAAGACCACTTCTTGGAGAGACCATCATGTTAAGCAATGTTTTCAGGCCGTAGTCTTTCATGGAAGGAGACTGTATAGAAGAGTGGAGGTGACATAACTAGGCAGGAATATGTGACAGGAAGACATTATAGAGACAGAAGAGACACCCATTAACTCTTGTCTATCATGCAAGGTTTTCTACAGATGTGACGTTGTTATCATCCCCTCATATTGGAGTACTGAATAAATTATGGTAGCTACTCCATGTATAAATTACTTGATCTTGGTTACCTTGGGATTCTGCTCTCTCAGTTGTCACGTCATCTCATCCAGTAGTGTGATATAGCATCCCACTTTCTGGGGAGAGTTGGGCCTCACCTCTTGCAACAAGTACATATACACTACATGGACATAAGGAAGTTGTACCTTTTAGCATGTATATCAGGATTCAGACAATAATTCTGAAAGTTACGGGATTCAGACAATAACTCTGAAAGTTACGAGATTCAGACAATAACTCTGAAAAATATTTCATACAGTAACCTTTACTGAAGACACACGAGATAACCAAGTGTGAACAAAATGTTTCTGTCTCCTTAAAAATATATATATGACCAGCGACATCAAAGACTTTACACTTTCTTAAGTTTTGTTCATGGGAATACATAGCCCAACATTTCTCCTAAACATTTCTATATTTAAAACACACTCTTAAGAATCATATAAATACAATCTTATAATTGTAGATACACTTTTTTAAATTTAAGTTAATTTTATAGCAATATATATATATAATTTATATATTTAAAAATGCGTACAAAGGTTGTAAATGAACATAATTATATGAAAGTATATTTTATATGTAAAAATTGAGTCCCCCCCCCACATACCACTATGTATTAAATTCTTGTAACTGTCAAAGACATATTTTGATGTGAGAAACAACCAAAAAAATAAAATCTTATGTATAAAGACCAAAGTACTATAATATTCTATTGTGATATATAGCATGTGTACAGTGAATGTATAAATAAATGGTTTCAAATATATTCTCTCTTTGTTGTTTATATATATATACCCATCACATATAATAAAGCGTTTGTTCGTTGAAGCCGAATAGGATTGGTCCATTCTGTGTCACGTGTTCAAGTTACGTAGTCTGGATGTTTGTTTGTTCCCTAACTCCTTTCTTAATATTTTTATTTTATGCGACAATATTTCGTATACATATTACATTTAGTCCCGGAATTATTCAGGTAACTTCAAAATTATATTTAAACTTTTAAAAATAACGCAGTTAGCAAAAATACGCATTTAGCTCGACGTTAAGCTCGACGTTAGCGACACGCTCGGCCATTGATTGAAATAAAACGAAATAATTTGATATATAAATATTCGTAATTTACACTAGCCACATCAGCCACATATTTGATAATATTCATAATTTACACTTTAAATACTTTTCATACTTGCCTTCTCTTTTCTAATTTTTATAGTCTAAATATTTGAATGCGTACTTTTAACGACGACATTTTTCATTTTAGTAAATCTTAGTAATCTTTAGTAAATTTTACACTTTAATTACATTTTTAATTTTTCATTTTTCATTTTAGCACCGTTTTAATTTTGTTAAGGTCATTTTTCATAAAATGTCTGTCTGTATGTATGTTTGTTCCCTAACTACTCTCTTAATATTCTATTTTATACGCCAATATTTAATTACGCCAGAAATTGGCTATTTTAATATTGCTTATATTAAATATGCCTATGCGTATTTTTTATTTTATTAAATATTTATATTCTTTATTCGATTCGCTCGGCCATTGATTGAAATAAAACGAAATAATTTGATATATAAATATTCGTAATTTACACTAGCCACATCAGACACATATTTGATAATATTCATAATTTACACTTTAAATACTTTTCATACTTGCCTTCTCTTTTCTAATTTTTATAGTCTAAATATTTAAATGCGTACTTTTAACGACGACATTTTTCATTTTAGTAAATCTTAGTAATCTTTAGTAAATTTTACACTTTAATAACATTTTTCATTTTTAATTTTTCACTTTAGCACCGTTTTTATTTTGTTAAGATCATTTTTCATATAATGTCTGTTTGTCTGTATGTATGTTTGTTCCCTAACTACTCTCTTAATATTCTATTTTATACGCCAATATTTAATTACGCCAGAAATTGGCTATTTTAATATTGCTTATATTAAATATGCCTATGCGTATTTTTTATTTTATTAAATATTTATATTCTTTATTCGATATTTAGTTAATATTCATTTCAATATTTAGTGAATATTCAAAATAGACGCTCAAAATAAAATAGAATAAAATTTCAATATATATCGAAAATTGATCTATGTCACATTGTTATATTATATAGTGTTATATTATAGTGTAACGTTTTTTTTTTTGCATTTTTACACTATACTATAAAATGTTGATATTATGCCGTGAGAGTACAACTGAGAGTACACACTAAATAAAATAGTAAGAATAATGTTATTTCCAATTAAGGTTTTTCAATAACGAAAACATATTGATGTTAGAGTTTCAAAGAAAATCTAAAAATGAAAATGTTGTTAAAGTAAAAAATTAAATTGTGCTGTCTTATATTATTGTTTTTATTGTTGTCTCTTATAAATGTCTTAAAGTTGCAAAACCTATATATAAAGAAAAAAGAATGACCGTTTCTCTTTATTATATTAATTAATATAGCTCAATTGTTTTTGACTTATAACTTTATATTCGATATTTATCATCATATTTGGTTTGTTTGGTAACAAAAAAACTGCGAATATATTTTTTTATCTCTGGCTCACTGTTCTTTTTAAATTATAATAACAATTTTGATGTCGATTTGAAAAATTATCACATATAATGAAGCGTTTGTTCGTTGAAGCCGAATAGGATTGGTCCATTCTGTGTCACGTGTTCAAGTTACGTAGTTAAGTCACGTGTTCAAGTTACGTAGTTAAGTGACGTGGCCGGCTGTAGGTCTGTTTGGTTTTTGTTTTCATCCTTTATTTTATTCTATTCTGACCTTATTAGTCATTTTTTGCTTTCGGCAATTTATTCGGTGAATATTTGAGGAATAATATTTTTAAAATAATTTTATTTTTTTAATTTAGCTTGATTATTTTATTTTTATAAACAATGTCTTCTAAAAGAGCCCTTTCTATTGTTGAGGCCATCGAAGCAAAGCAACGTCGTATTGAACAGCAGTGACAAAGACGTTTAAATTCACCCGTAAGAGAACGGCATAATGAACAACAACGGCAATACCGAATGAATATGAGCGAAAATCAAAGGGAAAACAGTAGGCTGAGGATGCAAAGAATTCGACAGGGAGATAGATAATCTACCTTTGCCAACAGGGACATGTTTCGGGGAAGATCAAATTCCCCTGCACCTTTGTGGCCAACTTGATCAAGTTTGCCCAAAATGTAGAGCAAAGTATTTCGAATTGGAACAAACGACATACAGTAAAACCTTTCATAAATGCTGTTCCAAAGGAAAAGTCGAACTTGAACCGATTCAAACCTCTGAACTACTTGAAAGTTTAATGACTGGAAAGCATCAACTTTCAAAGAACTTCATGGAAAACATCCGTTCCGTCAACAGTGCCCTAGCATTCGCTTCAATGGGAGCAAACCTTGCACCTCCTCCTGGATATGGGCCCTATTGTTTCCGAATCAACGGACAGATTTATCACCGCTCAGGTGCCTTGCATCCTGAAAATGATGATCATCTATTTACCTGAACCAGTTTTTAGCCATGGTCAGTTATATGTTGCTTTTTCTAGGGTGAAAAGCTCTAAGTGTGTTAAAATAAAAATAATCCACGGAAGCAAGCAAGGAAGGCTTCTTGAAAATAGTTCAGCTTGCTTCACCAAAAATGTTGTTTACAAAGAAATGTATTCATTGTAAGTTCACCTCTTTTAAAGTAAAAATGTTAATTAAAAAAATATCAATAAAATGACCCGAAAGGTAAAATGTTGCAACGCTCGGAAGGGGATCGATCCCTGACGGACCATGAACGTTATTTTACCTCGAACGCTTCCGATTACATATTATTAAGTATCAAAAAGGAATGTGAGAAATAGAATTAGGAATCCACCTGCTCTAGCCGATCCCGTCCTTGGACGGGCTTTTCTACTAGTTAGATAATAAAAAGGCACATATTGGATTGGATAAAAGATTTATTTGCCAATATTTTGGTTGGCTGAACGCCAATCCTTTATCAAGGCATTACATTTTTGTATAAAATTCTTCCATGTGTACTAAAAGGATAAGCAAAAAAATTTTTTTTTACAATATTGTCTAATTTTGGAATTAATAAAGATTAATATGGAAAAAACATATTAGGTAACAAGACCGAATTAATAAATTGTGTGTATGCCACTTCAGTAACATTGTGGATAATAGTATGTTGTTACCAAAATGTCACACACAATTTATCAATTTTGTCTTATTATCTGATGTTTCTAATCTATAATCCAAATTGTACCTTATAAGTATGATGAAAAGCTAAAAGTAATCCATAACAGCCCACACACTGACATAGTCTACAAACACACAGTTTATTTCACATAAAGAGATGTGGTGGAGGTTACATACACATATTGTTGCCATTATATACAGAGGATGGATAGATATCTGTACACAAGGATGATAATTTCCTTTCAGAGACATTTTGTAGCAAAGTCTTTCAAAAGCAGAACACCTTTTTGACTGGTTGGTAGCCTCTCTGAAACATTCCCAAAGTTTTAATGGTCTTTTTTTTTTTTTTTTGAAATTTCACAGAATAAAAAAAGCATTTTTCAAGTCATGTTGCAAATCAGATATATTTTAATGACAAGTGATGTGTTTCAGGTGAGGGAACGTTGGATAGGATAGGAGGTGGCCACCTCAGAGAATATTAGGAGTCTCAACAACAAACCCCTGTACTGTTTGTGACCATGTTTAGTTCAGCACTTGAGGTGTCAGGTCAACATTTTATTAGAGCTCAATAATAATCAGGACAAACATTAAGCTCTTGAGTATAGCTGTACAATTCACTATCTTTCCTATCACTACCTGTCAACAACTGACAGTGCATTAGAGGCCATCAGTTGTAATTTACACACACACTGTGGTAACGACAGAGAATACTCACAGAGAAGAGATGGAAGGGGCCGTGAGGTCTCCAGTACCTGGCCAGGACCTCCATGATGTCTCTAGGGGAGATCTTCCGGACCACACCGCAGTCCTGGACTTCAATCTGAAACCACAGATCATCAGATCTACCACCGTGGAACTTTAAACAACTCCAAAAAGAGAGCATAAGGAGTATGTCTCTCTTCCAACTTGCTGAGATATGGTCTGTGGAGAACTGATGTAACCATGGTAGAAACTTTCAATTGGCCTAAATAATTGGCTTGAAGATAGAGGTTGCCTGGCCAGCATTCAGAGTTCTTTAAATTAAAAGACACTTTGGTCAGTAAATGTTTTTATTCTTTCGACATTTCCACAAAAATCTTTTGTCTTCGTCAGGAAGAATAAAAATTAAAGCATTTGGCAAGGCGGCAAGGACACCTAATTGCAGAGCCAAAGTGTCCTTATGGGGAGAGGTGTCCTCTTACCAGAGAGTTGCTAAAATGTAAAAATGGTAATTTTGCAATGTTTGCAATTGTAATTTTGAAAACTGTCCTTTGTAAAGAGGTGTCCGCTAAAGGGAGATTTACTGAAATAGAAGAATTGTAGGTCCACATTTGGAATAATGATGAAAGTAAAAGTGAATATATAAATATTTAGTTACATGAATATACACATCTGCACTAAGCAGTTACACAAAACAGTTAGGGGCAGAACAAAGAGAAAACTGGCGGTTGCCCATGGGCATTGGTCAGTTCACCAAGCAGCAGCGTTGCAACAGCTCCAACACTTCCTTCTTCCATCAAGAATATTTTAAAGAATTCTCAAATTCCTGAACAGGAGTTTCCTGGCCCATCATTCTTCCAGTTTAATCTACCAGTTCTTACAGTGGACTCACAGACACTGTTTGATGGCTTACCTTTTGATGTGTTTATATGTTATACTGTATAAATTCTCATTACCTCTCTGGTATTTTATAGGTATTAATTTATTTTGTATTAAATATATTGCTGTGTAGTTTATCTTTCCTTCTATGTGACACAATATAGTTGAAGTGAGTTGGGGTAGAACAGGAGGAAACAAACACAGCTATATAAACAAACCATTGAAATAAAGCAATCAGAGGAAGAGAAAGTATACCTTCTTCCTCTTCTTGGCCTTGGGTGGTGCAGAGCCGTCTGGAGATGGGGGTGGGGAACTCTGCAATATACCACAATGTAAGGCCAGTATGTAAATATGTATTTAAACTGTATATCACCATTTCCCAGAGCCTGTGATCACAATCACTATTCCCACCCAACAGTACATTTTCTTAATACATAATACTCTGTCAAAAAATAATAATATAAAAAATGTCAGGTGTTAATATTAAAAATAAAAATGGCATATCCTGACCAGGCTCACATTAGCATCTCTAGATGGCAGAGCGCCAAATATCACGGAACAAGTTAAATAAACATTTATTTTTGTTCCACTAGATGGCACTCTGCCATCTATAAATGTTCATGTGAGCCTGGTCAGGATATGCCTTTTTTACATAATACTCTGTTAGGAATAAATTAACACAAAGCAATAACGCACCATCTATACATATAAAATAAAATGATTTAAAAGCGTGAATGTTTCTTTTATACATAAAACGAACTTCTACTGTCCTTACTGCGATGAAAAAATATATTGGGAGGGCTTGGCTCATCAGTGGTGAACCCTCCCAGCGGTTTCGCCAATTTAATCCACCATGATGAGCCAAGACCTCCCAATATATTTTTTCATCGCAGTAAGGACAGTAGAAGTTCGTTTTATGTATAAAAGAAACATTCGCGCTTTTAAATCATTTTATTTTATATAATACTCTGTACCAAAAGAGACACCTCTCCCTTTAATTGTGAATCAGAATGATAGCACTTTTCCATCACCCTAGTTAAAACCCTTTACTAGTGATGATAAAGAATGAGCCACAACACCAGTTTTGACAAATTCAGACAAAAGGCCAACAACCTGTATATTATGGTGTCGAGCTTTGGCCCTCATCAATACAGGGGGCAGTTTCAATTTCATAACATCCTACGAAAGAAGTTATGAAATTGGTCAAATTTACCAAACAGGTGCACAATTAAAGGGAGAGGAGCCTCTTTTGGTTCATGAATTTGATCCAACTCCGTCCTTGCTGGTCCCAAGTCCGGATGAAAAAGGAGGAGGGGGAGCAGTAACAAGCTCACTAAAAAACCTGGGTTCAGCTGGCATGGCTGAAAGTACCCTGTAAGGGCTCCTAATCCAGGGATACAGGATGAGCAGCTTTTGTACTCCATGTTAGGAGCGGCTGCACATGGCGTCTGTTCCTCATGTCAGAGGCGGCCATTTCTTTTGGAGCTAAGTCGGCCTGCCACTGAGTAGTGCTCCCAGTCTTAATGAAAAAGGCATTCTACTTCACTCAGTGTGGAGATAAGAAAGAAGAAGAAGATGAATTTGATCCTCCCTCAACTTTATACATAATAATCTGTTAGGAAGGTGAGGGGATTGTAAATTGAAAAGTTGTTTTGTTTCCACAATATATCAATCCTTTAGATTGACATTGATATAAACCTAGGTGTGAATAGTTGAGTGTTGCTGCTGAATACATAGAGGTGTTACAAAACAAACATGGGGGTCAGTGGAAGGATGGTCTAAACTGTTGGTTTTCGACCACTACGACCCGGGTTTGATTCCCGCATTGGGCACTTTTTTATGTTTGTAAAAAAAAAATGCTCCAATGGCCCCAGATTCTTGCAAAATTCCAACCCCACCAGCGAGTGCAAGTAACCAAACGGGGCTCAGGCACATTTATAAGTGCAAATTCGAACTGCTTTTCACATGTGTAGACATGTGGTGTACTTAGAGTAAAAGCAATCGCCAACTTCTACCCACCATGATTATCATGGTCTGTACCACGTGTACTAGGGATAAGCAAAAAAAAAAACATGTTTATTTGCCCAATAATTCAAATTGAAATAAAAGAGATGCACAAAAAGTTTAAATTCATCATGTTGATATCACATCTAAAGTGACCTCTTGAAGAGTTGCAGGGATTCTAGGGATGTGTCCAACTTTGCTGGATTGTTCACCAGTAATTAGCTTCACTTGTATTATTTTTAGGTTTGTCACAATTAGAAATCACATTTATAGGTTGGTAGGTTTATCTATAACTTTATTCTAAACAATGCCTGTCTTGTTTGGCACAGTTTCCATATATTGTGAGTCCCGCTGCCCCGGATCTTGCAACCTATCAAGACAGTATAATGGCACATACACTCCTTGTTTACCAAATGCCTCATATTTCATAGGTTATCTTGCTTCCCTACACCTATCATATTTACAAATTTTTCACTAAACAGGACCTTTGGGAGAGGCCGCTGCTACAATCTAACTGCCATTATATACAGAATGTTATTAAAATTCGAAACTATTTTAAACACGCAAGATTCTTTTTGAAATTAAACAATTTCTACTCCCCTTACTACAATGAAAAAATGGCCCTTCCATTAATTTTTCCATTGCAGTAAGGGCAGTAGAAATTGTTTAATTTCAAAAAGAATCTTGCGCGTTTAAAATAGTTTCAAATTTTGACAACAGATGGCACGCTAGTGCATCATAATATACAGAATGTCTCACCACAGATAACAGAGTTAGAAACCAAAGCCTTATTTATATTTTCCCCCCATAATCTGGTAAAGATATAGTGTGTAACCTCATCATAAAGGCCTCTTTTTATAAGTGCAACTGTGGTTAGAGCACCTTAATGCTAAGATCCAACGACAGGGAACCAACCGGGGTAGGGGGAAGGGGCAGCAGGGGTACCAGCTCTGGGTTCACCACCCGGCGGGGGTAACCGCTGTCTTGCATCACCAGCAAACACAGGTCCACAATCTGCACAGCCCACCACTTATCTAAAATTACAACTTGGTATAACCTCCAATGAGAGACCACCTCTAGGAGACACCAGGTATGTATGTTATGGGGCTCATGGTAGACTCATGGTCTACTGTACCACACCATTGAAATCCTTAGACAAATGTTCCCCAACCTCTGAGAGTTGTTCAATGCCCACTTCACCAGACAGTACAACTGTGTTAGGTCAAGTACAGCCTAGATAGGGGGTCGGTGGAAGGCTGGTTAAACCGTTTGGTTTACAACCACTACGACCCGGGTTCAATCCCCGCATTGGACACTTTTTTTCTGATAAAAAAAAAAAATGCTCCAATGGCCCCCCGATTCTTGCAAAAGTCCAACCCCACCACCGAGTGCAAGTAACCAAACGGGGCTCTGGCACATTTGTAAGTGCAAAGTCGAACTGCTTTCACATGTGTAGACATGTGGTGCGCTTACAGTAAAAAGCAGTCGCTAACTACCCACCATGATTATCATGGCCTGTACCACGTGTACTAGGGATAAGCAAAAAAAAAATTGAAATCCTTAGACAAATGTTCCCCAACCTCTGAGAGCTGTTCAATGTCCACTTCACCCGACAGTACAATTGTGTTAGGTCAAGTACAGCATAGATGCTGGAGATAGCCATGTGGAGCTAGCTCTCTTTTCTTTAGAGCCACAGAGGTTATCTCTCTCACTTCAAGTTATTTAACAATTTATTTATAGCCCTCAATTGAATGAGAAAAATTTGCAACTATGAAAAAGCACAATTTGGATTAAAGATTATAGCTACAAAAAAATAAGACCAAATCCAAATAAATAAATAGTGTGTGACGTTTCAGTAACAATGCTGTTACCGAAACCTCACACTATATTTATTTATTTATTTGACTTTGGTCTTATTACCTTGTAAATCAATTATTCTTCTAATTTACTGCTTATAGGTCATCTAATTTACCCTTCTCATTTTTACAGCAAAACCTTATAAAACTGGAAATACGAGGTGTGTTCAAAAAGTATCGCGACCTTTGAATTTTCGCGGGTTACGTATATTCGAATTTAGATCTTTTTGTGGCTTTATGTTGGTACTCATGTCTCTCACTTATGCCGACATGCTCGGCCATTTTGAATGTTCACTTAATTGTTGACAGCTGCTTTGCTTGCATGTGTTTTGGATCGTCTTCGATTTTTACCTATTAAAAAAAATGGATCAAAGAACCTGTATCAAATTTTGTGTGAAAAACGAAATTAAGTGCGCGGATGCATTCCGAATGTTGACTGTGAAATACGGAGAAGCTACCTTGGATCGAAGCAACGTTTATCGGTGGTACAAAATGTTCTCAGAAGGCCGAGAAGATGTGAACGACGAAGAGCGTGCCAGACGCCCGAGCACTTCAACAACAGACGAAAAAATTAATGAAGTGGAGAAAATTATATTGGCCAATTGTCGAATCACCGTTAGAGAAGTTGCTGAGGACCTAAACATATCGATTGGCTCATGCCATTCGATTTTTATCAATGATTTGGGCATGAGACGGGTCGCCGTGAAATTCGTACCAAAATTGCTCAATTGCGACCAAAAACAGCATCGCATGAACATTGCTAATGAGATGTTGGACTCTGTCCGCGACGACCCAAATTTGCTCCAGAGGGTCATAACTGGTGACGAAGCGTGGGTTTATGGTTATGACGTGGAAACCAAAGCTCAATCATCTCAATGGAAGCTGCCGCACGAACCAAGACCGAAAAAAGCGCGCCAAGTTCGGTCGAATGTGAAAGTTTTGCTGACTGTTTTCTTCAATTGCAGGGGCGTGGTGCATCATGAGTTCTTGCCACAGGGTAGAACGGTCAATAAGGAATATTACCTGCAAGTTATGCGCAATTTGCGCGAAGCAATCCGCCAGAAACGCCCGGATTTGTGGATGAACAAAAATTGGCTTTTGCACCACGATAACGCCCCTGCTCACACATCGCTGCTTGTGCGCGACTTTTTGGCCAAAAACAACACACTAATGATGCCGCAGCCACCATATTCCCCAGATCTGGCCCCCTGTGACTTTTTCTTGTTCCCTAAACTGAAGAGGCCCATGAAAGGACGACGTTACGCTACGCTTGACGAGATAAAGACGGCATCGAAGGAGGAGCTAAAAAAAGATTTTAAAAAATGATTTTTTGAAGTGCTTCAAAGGTTGGAAAAACTGTTGGCACAAGTGTATAATATCTCATGGGAATTACTTTGAAGGGGACAAAATAGGTATTCATGAATAAATAAATATTTTTTGAAAAACACAAAAGTCGCAATACTTTTTGAACACACCTCGTATATATTTTTTAAAAAAGGGTTTATCCCCAACAAGGACATTGAGAGTACATCTGGGCTTATAGATCTATAAACAAAAGTGGCAGATAGGGGAATGACCTCCAGATATGAAGGCCAGCTGCGAAACAAGCAGAATAACTCTGACGAATAAGCAGTCGTGGACCAACAGCAGCATTGTCAAGGATTCCTCTCCAGGGATATGGAGGAGCTGCATTTGTACTCATGTTAGAGTAGGTAGCAAAGGCTTCCATGTTAGGAACGGCCTCAAATTACAGGCAAAGTCAGACTTTCACCAAAGTGTACCTGGATCATGGTACCATGATCAATGAAAGCTGCACGCCTACACCCCATTACATGAGATCTGGAATTTGTGTAATCTTTACACAAGGGGATAAAAAACAACAACAACACAAACAAAATGTTTCCTTTTCTAACACAATACCTATACAAAAAGCAGCACACTTACTTGGGGGGACAAAATGAACAATTTAAAAGGCTCTCTGTGCCATGACAAAGAGATGAAGAAAAAAAAGATGGGATAATGATGAAAAAAGAGCTCCTCAACATTCGGCAAATGTTTTGGAAACAAAATTGAGGAATAATAAAAGAAGATTAAGAGATGGCACAAAGCAACTTTCAGTTTGATGCTAATTTCATCACGTTGGTCCATCTCTTTGTTCCCATTTGGTCAAGTAAGGATGGTCTGCACCACAACAGTTGGCTTGGTTTATTGACCCCAATATGGAGGAACATGAAGCAAGTTTATGAAGGTCACCTCTTCCGTCAAAATAGATGCTAAAAACTAAGTGCCATTGTTTCCATAAACTAGCGGACTCGGGTCGGTAACAAATCCTCATGCTCAAGGAGCATGAACTCATGGAATTCATGTAATCTTTACACAAGGGGATAAGAAACAACAACAACACAAATTGGGAGAGGCCGCTGCTTATCATAAAACAGCTTGAGGAGCATGAACTCATGGAATTCGTGTAATCTTTACACAAGGGGATAAGAAACAACAACACAACACAAATCCCCAACATCACTTTGATACACTCAGAATGCCCACCTAGAGACCATGGTTTCAGGCTAATGGTCCTTGTCAGTCCAGGGGGCAGACTTTGGTTTAATGAAGACTGAGGAAGGCCATTATTCCAAGACCATGGTTTTCAGATAAGCATACCGAGTTTACCAAAGCTAATGTTGTCACCGACCCAAATCTGCTAGTTTGCAGAAACAGTCAATAGATGGCACTTAGTTTTAGCCTTAATTTTTATACGAGAGGTGGCGACCTTTATAGAGTATCCTCCGGGAAAATTTCCATCTATAAAACAGCCAGTTAGTGATCATTCCATCCACAAGTTGTTCTGGGCACCCACCTCGGCCACAATTTCATATGCAATGTAGTTGAGGACCTCGTAGGTGGAGGGGTGGGGCTTGGTTTCCAGCGGACTGTCGCGCAGGAGCCAGTCTCTGAGCTTGGAGGTCCTCAACCGGGGGCCTGCGCAGCACCATTTCACTCTGTAATCCTCAGCTACTTCTTGCTCACAATGGTGGATTGGCCTTGTGTGACTAAATATAGAGTTTTAAGAAAGAAAAAGAACACTCCTGATCTTGCAACTAAAAGTTGTTGATAGCTGCCCCATTTTTAGGAATAAATAGCAAATCATTGTTGATTTTTAATTATTCCAGAATTGGCCAAATACCCTTTCTTGATTAATAAATCTAATCACATATTCAGGCTGTTGCGCCTCATCAGCGTGGTGCAAGCTGTACCTCACCGACCAAAAAAGCTGGTCTTTGGGGCATCCTGAAAATCTTGATTAATCAAGAAAGGGTATTTGGCCTATTCTGGAATAATTAAAAATCAACAATTAATTGATATTTATTCCAACAAATGGCATAGCCATCAGCAACTCCATAGACCAACACCATGGTTCCAGTTGGTGATTCTGGAAGCTGGAGTTGTTGCACTGAGCTGCAGAGTCGGTGGATGTAGAGAGAGATTACTTCTCCTTCCAGAAAACTTACCATCGATTTAGATGAACTAGGACATTGGTCCATTGCACAGGCAAAGGTGAAATTTGGGGTTATCTAAACTGCTCAGCTTGTTTTAAGTATCCATATTAAACTAGTCTGTAAAATAAAATAAACAAAAAGCAGCTATGTTGAAGCTAGGAAGCAAATATGTGAAAAAACTCACACATGTGGTGGGATAAAACATTACATATAAACAATCACACCAAATGTAAAAAAGGTGTCTTACAGAAGGAAGTTGCGCGGGCCTGGCACCACTGGAGATACTGCTGCTGGGTCAATTGCTGGGACCTCCTCTCACAGCGCTGGAACAAACCACACAGTTGGAAGTGACTTGTAGGAATACAAGCTTCATTCCTGAACATGTAGCACTAACTCTGCCTTTGCCGGTACCAAGCCCGGATGTAAAAAGAGGAGAGAGAGCAGTAAAAAGCTCACTAAAAAACCTGAGCTCAGCTGGCCCGGCTGATAGTACCTTGTAAGGACTCCTAATCCAGGGATACAGGATGAGTCTGTACTCCCATGTTAGGAGTGGCTGCGCATAGCATCTATTCCTCAATAGGCAACCATTTTATATTGGAGCTAAGTCGGCCTGCTAATGAGTATAGTGCTCCCAGTCTTAATGAAAAAACCAGACACATTATATTTCACCCAATCATTATACTCCATCTCAATATATTCATCACTTGATATTCTAGTGTGTTTTTGTGTAGATAAGAAAGAAGAAGACAAGTAGCAGCAACTTTGAGGAAAAATTCAAACTGCTCTCTGAGAGAATCCTGTATACCCAAGTTTGACTGGATTGGTGTATGGTTGAGTAGCTGCAGGTGTTTGGTTATAGAAGGTGTACTTCAATAAAATCAACTCCCAACAATTCACTGACAAACCAAAAAATTATCTCCAAATTACCCATATAAATACTGATTGATTTCCTTCTACAAATGTGTGTGAGTAATTTGAAAGTGAGGATTTGGAATATAAATTATAGAGTAGAACCTCCCTTTTTAGTGGACACCTCTCTACAAAGGACAATTTTAATTTGCAAAATTACCATTTTTACAATTTAACAACTCTCCGGTAAGAGGACACCTCTCCCTAAAGGATACTTTGGCTCTGCAATTAGGTGTCCTTTACAGGGAGTTTCTACTGTATATAGTTAATTTTGTGGAGAAGTGCTGGTAAATGGGTTCATTTTTGTTTTTCCAGTGAGTAAAATGATCCCAATGGAGAAGTGTGTACCCACCAGGTTCCTGATGTGCTTCACTTCGTCAAAGACTTCCTCCTCCAATACGGCGGCCAGGGAGGGATCCAGGTAGATGAGGAACTCTTCCAGGGCCTTGGACTTCTTGTTCTGTTGTTGGTTCCCCACTGGACATGTGTCATAGTTAGCACACTACTTTGTGGGTTGTAAACACCACACAGAGCCCTCTCTGCAATCCTAAACTAAAATTAGTCATGAGGGTCCATCAATGGTGAAACTCCCAGTGGGAGGGTTTACCAAGCTCCACTAATGTATTTGGCTGAAATAACAGGCACTTTCAAAGGACTTCTCAGTGAAAACACAGAACTTGTATGTACACATGTGGAAAAATAGTACAGAAGTGAAATTGTACTGGAATCTGATAGACAAATTATGAGAAGGTTGAGTGTTGAGGTTTAAGGCTGAGTGTTGTGCCCTTCTCAACTCTGTGAAGTTTTAAGAAATGGAAACTATTTTAGACGCGTGTGATTCTTTTTTAAATTAAACAATTTTCTACAGCCCTTTTGCTGCAATGATATATTAATAGGAGGGCCTGGCTCATCAGTGGTGAACCCTCCCAGCAGTCTGCGAAGTTTGCTCCCTCTTAACATGCAGCTCAGAATGATTGATTTAACCCCCTCTAACTGTTATCCAGCGCTGCTACCATAAATGTAGACTTGCCCCAGGTGCCAGCAATCTTTTTTATAACACAGATTATCCAATAAATAATAAAACCATGTCAAAACCACAGTCATTTACAACTAGGTAACAATTCCCCCTGATACCCTATATATTATTTTAAAATTAAAGTTTTATTGAAACAGAAGGCTAAATCTTGGATCCAATGCTTGAGTGTTGTCAGCTCCTGAGGAAAGGCTTACATCACATGTGTTGTCGGCAATGAGAGGGTTAATGTTCCTGATGAGGATTCTGAGAGTTAGATCTTTCTCAATTTATTGTGGAAGGCCGAGATTCTATTGCAACGTATTAGGAGAGATTAAAAAAAAAGATAAATAAAAATTTGAAAAATGCTCCAATGGCCCCCGATTCTTGCAAAAATCCAACCCCACCAGCGAGTGCAAATAACCAAACGGGGCTCTGGCACATTTGTAAGTGCAAAGTCGAACTGCTTTTCACATGTGTAGACCTGTGGTGCACTTACAGTAAAAGTAGTCGCCTACTTCTACCCAGCATGATTATCATGGCCTGTACCACGTGTACTAGGGATAAGCAAAAAAAAAAAAAAAGAAGATAATTATTTATTTTGCTAGCATTCATTCTTTCTAGCCTTCCAGCCAACTTATTCCTGAAGGGTGGGCAGAATACCTCCTTCAAGACTTGCCTATTTGCTGGAGAACAGCCTTCTTCCCTGTGAATCCCTCTATTCAACCAATTATTTGATATTCTATAGACATATGGAATTAACCAATAAATGGATGGTCAGGGGAGTGTCAGCAAAATGGGGAGCCACTCAAATTTCTGATTTTTGATAATAATTATTCTGATGATAACTTTGTAAAAAAAATAACTGAGGTTAACCACATAGGAAAGAAAACAGCTTTATGCAAATCTACCAGATGGCAAAGGAAAGATTGTGGTGGTCATCTTATAAACTGGCACATTCAATACAGAACACCAGGAGTGTCAAATCGACTAAAATAAACTCTTCGAGTTAAAATAGAAAAAAAAAAAGGAGATTGAAGAGGAGTATCTTGTGCTAATAAAATTGGCACAAGATACTCCTCTTCAATCTCTGTTTTTTTTTTCTAGTGTCACTTAATATTAAAGAAGGAAAGATGGTCAAAATAAAATTAATTGTACTCACAGATCTCTTCAGGGTTCTCGCCTTCCGTTGCTGAGGCAATGGAGCGGATTTCCCTCAGCTGGTAGTACCTGAGGAACCTCTTCAGCTTAACCTGGTTAAACACACACACATTCAATATGGCCACTTCATCTCTTTATCCCTTGTTACATTTAGAGAGACTGTACATAGAGAAATTCTAAGCTACACATTGGGAAGTACAGTAGAACCTTCCTGTAAAGGACACCTAATTGCAGAGCCAAAGTGTTCTTTAGGGTGAGGTGTTCTCTTACCAGAGAGTTGTTAAATTGTAAAAATGGTAATTTTGCAAATGAAAACTGTCCTTTGTGGAGAGGTGGCCAATAGCGGGGTGTCCACTAAAGGGAGGTTCTACTGTACCTATTTACAACCATATATACCTTTATAAAACTTTCAGACCACCCAGTCTCTGCTCACCCCAAGAAAAAAAAAGGAAACTTATAGCATATGAATTATGCTAGGAAACCCTGTCAAGCACAGGTTATATTTTTACTGAAACTTTTTATGTAGAATATTCCCTGAAGACCAATTGAAGCTTAGAACACATCTCCAGCTTATTTGCTAGCACAAATTATTAGTACAACACACTTTCAATTAAACCTACTCTTATTGAAAAACTCTGGACAGTTGAATCAGATGAAAGATTTAGGAGAGGTGTTGTTACTCTTCCCCATAACTTGAAGGATAAACCAGAACTGTCTGGAAGCCCTGGTAAAGAAAAAAACAATGGTTGCCTGTAAAGTCGGTTTTACGGGCGAAGATTTTACGTGACAACGGTAGAATATTTATTGATATGAATATAATTAAATTGCACAATAGGAACAAGGAATTGAATGAAAATAAGAATTGCACAAATTTTAACTATAGAAATATATTTTGTTTACTAAAACATCGTACATGTAAACTTAAACTTAACTAATTCCTATTTGAGTGATTTTGTTGAGGATAGGACGATGATAGGAGAAATATGAAATGAAAGGAAGTGTTTCTGCTGTAATGTGTCTTGCGAAAGTCAAGTCGATAGTTGTTCCTTTTAACGTAGTTGACTTAGAAACGTTTGATACGCAATCAAGATTATACGTATTTTTCATGAATTTAAGAAACGAGTTGTCAGGCTTTACGTTTTTGTTAAAATCACCACACAGAAGAATCGGTATACTAGAATCAATTTGCACGAACGGTGGCACGTACTGGCTGTTGTGAATGTACGGACCGAGTCCTTGCCATAGTAACATTCCAATATCCTGCATACTAGCTCCTGGATGAATATATACAGCACCGAGTATAAACTTGAAGCTAGTATTAGCGGCGAAGCAAGCAACTTCAGTCATGCACATGTCACCCTTGGTTTTAATGACACAAGTTACGTCTGTAATCGCAACTTGGAACACTTCCGCCGTAGATGTCGATGATAATTTACGATAGATCGCCACTCCACCAGCCGCGTTGGTATCTGAGTTAGGTCGATTATTTTCCCTGGATACGCACTCATAACCCTTGATTGGAGTTGGTTCACAAGTGTCGCGCATCCACGTTTCAGTCAATACTAAATAGTCTGATCGTGGTATCACTGTATCTGTTTCAATGTCCGCGGCATGGGCACTTAAACTTTGACAGTTGATGTTCGTTACAATAAGTTGTCCAGCGTCGGTTGCGTCGTCACAGAATTTTACGGCTTGTTTGGTAATTGTGTCTAGAGTGTGTCCACGAAGTCGTAAGTATTCATTGCGAATATCTCGAGTAGTCTGTGAGTCGTTTCCACCATTGAAGTACTGGAAGTTGAAGGCACCGTTTCCATTGTTTTGAGAGTGGTGATTCCTGTTGAACATTTGAAATTGAATGGATGAATTTTTAATTTTAAAGAATCAATTTGAAAATCAAAACACTTATTCAGATCGAAGGTTCAAATTTTTGCTAAATAAATTTGAAATTAAATAAAATTTGTAATTGTAAATGATGAAGTTGAAAATTAAAACATTTACTTATATTAGATGTTAAAATTCTTGCTCAACACAGTTTAAATAAAGTTTTCTTATATTTGCCACTTTTTCTTAATATTTGTAATTTTAAATAATCAATTCGAAAATCAAAACATTTATTCAGATCGAAGGTTCAAAATTTGCTAAATAAATTTGAAACTATTTAAAATTTGTAAAATAATAATTAATTAATTAATTAATTTTAAACTAATAATTTACTTAACACTATCAACATTTATCAATAGTATGACATAACCTATAAACTCAGTTTCTCAACTTTTGTGTCAATCTAACAATTAATCAATCAATCATAGTTTACGATAATGAAATATCAGTGTACAATTATTTACCTTTATTGTTGTAGTTGTTGTAAATGACGAATCTAAGCACTCCACATTTTCACTACAGACACAGCTGACGATACTTTAACCACACGTGTGAACTTGTATTATGACGCTTTCTTGTTTTTCCAACGCCAAGAACGTTCGAGAAAGACAAAGACAGAGACAAGCATGCGCCGATTCAATGCGCCTAATTCTCTAGCGCTGCGCGCGCAGCACTCTCGTTCGGTGACTCATCGTAACGTTACCGGGCGTTACACTTTTTCATAAGTGACTCCCAGCCGCAACCTAATTTAAGACGTTGTCACGTCAAAAAGTCCATCAAACTAGATAAGATTCACTTTCACAGAGTAAACATAAGGCAATAGCACACCATCTAAGAAATAAAACCATTAAGCGTGCACGAAAGAGTTTGCCTTCAAATAAAACAAACGTTCTTAGAGGAAACCTATATGCAAATATCTAGTTCATCTATGAGAAGCTTGATATCAATTGTAGAAGAAGAAATAGTGAGGAGAAAAATGGATAACATCAGGATACACAAGGTAATAAGACCAAATCCAAATAAATAAATAGTTTGTACTATTTTGGTATCAGCGTTGTTATCAAAACAACACACACTATTTATATATTTGGCTTTGGTCTTTTTACGTTTTATTTCTAATCTATAATCCAAATTGTACCTAATCATCAGGATAATCTTTTTTTTTTTTAAACTTATGCTCTGAATACGCTCTAACAAAAAACTTTGAATATGTCTAGTAACAGCAGCAACACCACTCATAATAACCAAAATAAACCCTCTGAATCCTACATGCCCACCTCATCAATATATAACACTAGCCGAATGACCCGGGCAACGCCCGTGTTTTACCCGATTGAATGTTTCGATTCAAATACTATTTGTTACAATTATAAATTGGCGCCTTAAATAAATGCATATATTAGTTAATAACTATAGCCTATGTGCCTTTATCTGTCTATGTACTGTTGGCTTCCGTAGGCGTCTCTTACTGGGAAAAAGAAAGAGAGGATTCCATTTAGTTATTAACTAATATATGCATTTATTTAAGGAGCGACCCGCTCCAACACAATAGTTACAAAAACCAAAAAGCGAGTGGGGGGGGGGGGGGGGGGCATGGTGGGGGGGCAAAGGTGGCGTGATCGTAGCCAACCAATAGGAGAGCGCCATTCCAAAAAAAAAAAAGCAAACGGTGACAGAGATGAAGAACGCATGACGCTCGTAACTGTATATAGAATAGAGTTTCAGGAGGATATTATTCAGGTACCAAAAGTCTCTTCAAATACACATTAGAACAATAGTAGCAGTAAAATAAACTTTGCTAGTGATGATAAGGAATGAGCCACAACACCACTTTTGGCAAATTCAGACAAAAAAGTCATGTCTGTATACCCCTATCATTGGATGTTATGAAATCAAATCCACTTCCAGGTTCCCTCGTTTAATACATCACTAAGGATAAATGTTGAGTGTTTTCTGGTTTAGGGAGAGAATCAACTTTCTCCAGGGCTGGTGTGACTCTAGGTTTATATATGGTAGGGGTTTTAAAGAATCAGAGTTGCTTACCTTGTCTTTTCTAAACAAAAAGATTAAATCTTCAATCATGATCTGGCGAGATCCTCTGGATTCTGCAATGTCTGCAGCTTGAGATAACTGCAGCAACACCACAATTTGAGGGATATTTCTGTACCACTTTCTGGTGTGACAATCTTTCAATTAGTATCTCTAGTATACATGACACAGGCCCTGATAATCATGATGGGAAGTTAACGACGGCTCTTACTGCAAGTGCACCACATTTTTACTCACATAGGGAACAGTTAGAATGTTGCACTTACAAGTGTGCCAGAGCCCCATTTGGGTACTTGTACTCACTGGTGGGGTTGGAATAAATTTTGCAAGACCCAGAGGCCATTGAGAGGGGGAGCAATTTTTTCTTCAAAAATTGCCTGTAGGATTCGATCTCAGTTCATGGATTTGACAATTTATACCACCCCTACACCAAACCCCTTATTCTTAGTTACTAAGTCAATTACAGCTGTGTCAAAACTGTAAAAAAGTTATTTTACTGTCATGAAAGATATTTTCTACAACTGAATGAAAATGAAAATTATTGTCGGGGTCTGGCCCATCAATGGTTTGTCCTCTCAGTGTTTTATTCCACCACAATGCTCTATGATATGTTCAGACAAATCTATAACTCCAATTTATATTGCCACATCTGTATTAATAATAAATGAGAAATCTAACCCCTTAACACTTTAATTCTCTACTTCTAGAGTTGAGGTCAATCATGTGGTTTATTTGTGAATGTAACCCAAAGCTGACTGTCTAACTTGGCAATACTCACCACAGTGTGCATCTGCTGCCGGAGGACAGACTCAATCAGCTGGGCAGACTCCACCAGGGGCTTGGGAGCATCTCCGAATGCATACCTAGGAACCATCTTAGCTGAGACACTAGCTGAGGTAACCTGGGAAGTATCAGATCAGTTGTAACAGTAGCCCCATGTGAGTAGTGTCAGACATCATGGGTAGCCCCATGTTAGCGGTGTCAGACTTACATCATGGACTGGATCTCTGGGACAAAGGAAGGGGGACCAGCTGGGGACTTGGAGGAAGGGGAGTCAGCAGGTTCCTGCAACACACATTGGAAGTTGACCTCACTGATGAGTTGTTCAGTATGACAGCCATCTGACCTGACTGTAGCCAATCACTGATTATTCTTATTTGATCCTCTGCCTGAACATATCTCCAGCAATCCCAGTTTTCACCAGTGCCCTGAATTCTCAGTCCACCTTCTTAGTGGATTCACCCATGGTATTCTACCTTGCAGAGCAATCCTCTACTTCCTGCGGCTTCTCTTCCATGCCACAGAGAAAAGAAAATGATCTGTTTATGTGTTTAAAGATACAGGCTGGTAGAGGATTGTGACTGCTTGTACTGTAAGTACACTACTGTCTACAACTTCCTCCCACTTGCACTCATACTGGACCAAGACAAGAATCAATTGGGCAAGTAATTTACTCAGAAAGTTACTTCCACAAGGAGTAGAACCTGGGTTATCATTGGGACAGGGGACAAAGTTCCATTGAGTGTGTGATCCTCCAAATCATCATACCCAGTCTTCTATGGTGTCTATTTTATCCCCACTCCTTGCTGCTACCTAACTCATTTTCAAACTCCTTCTTCTTACCAGCTACAGCATGACCTTGTTAATTCAACAGTTTCAATAATTTGACCAAGTCTTCATGTCCCAACCTCCAGTGTATCAAATAACCAACATTAATTCGACCAAACAATAATTTGACTCATTTTTTAAATCAAATTTTGACCACATTAGATAATTCTTGTTTAAATACAAATTTACTGCTAGAAATACAATACTTTGGCACAGTGGGCGTTTGTTGATTAGCAAATCATCTCTGACTAACTTTAATTCAACACTTCCTTTAATTCAACTGAAAGCTTTGATTCCTTGTGGGTGTTGAATTAAAGAGGTTTACCTATAGTACAAAATGGTGTTAAAATTATACAGGATGTGATGTTAAGGCACAATTTGGATTATAGATTATAAACACAAGGCAATAAGACCATATCTAAATAAATAAATTGTGTGTGACGTTTTGGTAACAGTGTTGTTACCATCTTCAAACAAAAGTACTGAATGAGAAATTTTACCATAAGATGGTGGTGGTAAAATTGTGTGGTAAAATTTCTCATTCAGTATTTTTGTCTGAAGATGGTAACAACGCTGTTACCAAAATGTTACACACAATTTATTTATTTGAATTTGGTCTTATTACCTTGTGTTTAGGATGTGATGTTCTTTTTTTACATTTGGCCAAATTTGATCAAAATCTCCCACTCTCCAGAAACTATTTCTGGAGAAAAAAATATTGCTTCAATTGCTCCTGATTATTACAAAATTCCAAACCCACTAGTGAGTGTAATTAACCAGACGGGGCTCTGGGATATTTGTAAAAGCAAAAGTCAAGAATTTGTCTACTAACCACCATGATGATTACGGCATACTTGGGATAAGTACCATTATACCACAAATAAAAATTTGCAATCTAAGAATAAATTTTGATTAACATTTTTAAATGTAAACATAAGACAATAAGATATGCCATCTATAAAATAAATAAAGCCACAAAGCATGAACGAGATTCTTTTAAAACAAAATAAATCAAATTTTCTACTATTCATCATAGTAAGGACAGTATAAAATTTGTTTCATTTGGTTTTAAAAGAAACATTTGTGCTTTGTGACTTCATTTTTTATATACAGTATAACCTCATTAATTCGACACACGCAAATTCGACACTCTACCTTAATTCGACCATATACTGATGTCCCGACCTCCGGCCTATCAAATAACAAACCGTAATTCGACAGTATCGATAATACGACACTTCCGATAGTTCGACCATTTAAAAATTCGAATTTCGACAGTTGAATGTTTTTTTACATACAACTTTACCGCTAAACGGTATTACGGCGGCGACGATCGGCATCGGCGGGCGCCGATAGGATCGCGCCTGCGCACTTTTGGTTTGTGTTAGTTTAAGTTTCACTTTGCAGTGCCGTTGCGCAATGTTGCGAGTGTTATTGTTTTTTTTTTTTACGCTGGAAATTAGGCTTTGTGCGCTAATTATTAATATTATTTTCTTTTTAATTTTCAGCATTGAAATATTTTAGTTATTTTAAAATTTGTAAAATAATTTCTTTTTAAATAAATAAACCTTCATAAAATGTAGCCACAATTATTATGATAACATTTTATTTCAATATTCCATTTCCATGTTATTATAAAATATTTAAACACAAAATCAATAACACCTGCAGCAGCAGTGGATGCCTTTAATACAATAAAAGCTCTTTGTTATTTAAAACACATTCCAGAGGAAGAAAGACATGCAGGTTTTTTTTTTTTTTTTTAAATAGGCCATCTGGAATACATTTTGAATAGGATTTCAGTGAAAAAGCAGACATCTATAAAGGAATTTTTTAAAAGATATATATATTCATGATTATTTTAAAATATTATTTTAAAATTTTCTTTTTATTTTCCATATTTATTTCCTTTCAACTGCTATATTCTTCAATTAGAATAAATATTATTTGTAATTATTTATGCTTCAAAAATATGTATTATTGCCATTTTGTCCCTGATATTAAAAGTTAATCATCAAAATAAAAAAATAAATACAAAAAAGTACATACAATGGTTTCAATTAATATCATTAATTTATATTACGAAGCAATTTTTTAAAAATATTATTTTCGTGAGTTAGATGATTAGCTAATCATCTAACCTTAATTCAACACTTCCTTTAATTCAACCGAAAGCTCTGATCCCTTGGGGTGTTGAATTAAATAGGTTCGACTGTATTTTTAAATGTGATATATTAGCCTAATACCAAAAGATGTACTCTGAGAATGAGATTAAAACTCTTCTTTATCAAAGCACATATTAGATTTGAGAGAGAGATACAAAAGTCAATAATTTCATTTTTTCTGATACTCAACACATCATAAAATTATCGACTGCTAATAATTAGGCCATTCTGATTGCAATAGAATGTTAAAGGGCGCTTACTATTATGGTGTTCTGAATGAAAATATACAAGGCTTTGTAATGCTACGTTATTCTACTATATTAAATGATAAATTTTAATAGCATATCTAGAGGTAAAATATAAATACACAAACCTGTTTTCTTTTCAAATTGTTTGGTTGACAATTATTACTCTTTTCGGGTACTTTTTTAGGTTTTAGTTTGGACTTTTTAACTGCGCCTTTATCTTGTTTATCTTCTTCAGCCATTTTTATTTATAAACTTTAACATAAAATGTTATAATGGTCTAATATATAAAAATTAGAAGTAACCTCTCAAAAGCTAAAACATAAAACTCTAAAATATAAATATTTTGTTCTACCAAAGTTGCCAGTCAATTTAAGCGCCTATTATCTGTAGAAGGTGTAGAATTGAAAAAATACTTTTGATTATTAAATAAATTTAACAGATGTTTTTTATTTAGTATGAAAATTTACATTTTAAAAATACTTAATACAGAATACGTTTAATTTTTATTTTGAAAGAATTTAAAAGCATATTCATCAATTTCATCATTTTTTCAACATATTGTGACGAAGAAATATTTTATTATTTAATTTAATATTATTAAATTAAAATATATTCAACAGATTATAAAAATATATATTACTCTGTATTTGTGAAATCATCTTTTAAATATTTCTTTGCTTGCTTGCTTAAGATTCTCTAGCTGTAAATAGTTTTGCTGACTTGTTAATAATTGTCCACTGGTCGCTGTGACGTCATCAATAAATACTTTTATATCTTAGGACATTTCAAGGCTTGATTTCTACGCTACAATATTTTTTCATCGCAGTAAGGGCAGTAGAAGTTTGTATTATGTATAAAAGAAACATTCGTGCTTTTAAATTCTTTCATTTTATATGTATAGATGGCGCGTTATTGCTTTGTGTTAATTTATGTTTACCTGACATTGTCTTTATTGTTTGCGGAAGAGCATTGCTCGATGCAAATATTTGAATGTAATTCTACTGTCCTATAAGCTTATGTCCATAGTTTTCTTGAAAACCATTTCTGAGATTCCACCCTTCAGTGCTGCGTATATAAGCAGAATCGTCCAATACAGTATTAGAGCTTTGAGAAGCGGTCTGGTGGATTAAATTGGCGAAACCGCTGGGAGGGTTCACCACTAATGAGCCAAGCCCTCCCAATAAATATTTTTTCATCGCAGTAAGGGCAGTATAATTTGTATCTTCTATATATATAAAAATGAATGTATGTGTGTATGTTTGTTTGTTTATCCTTTATGCCTGACCAAACCACTCATTGGATCGCCATGAAACTTTGGGAAGTTATTTAGTATAGTACTGGGAAGGTTTCTAGCAAATAAAATTTTTGAAATAACTTTTCGCCTAGAAATAATCAAGATAAATATTCTAATTTATCTGCTATAATTCAACAATCTGCTCTAAATACATGTATTATCATGATGATACGATGATTTTCTAATGTAGAAAATTAGGAAAGACAAAATTCAGGATGACACGGCAATTTATTTGAGACAAGAATAATGATACAATTCAAAGGCAAGATACTATTCCTTTAACTTCCAATTACCGAGGGAACCAATTAATATTGATTTTATTCAACTTATCGAGTATTTTTCAAGGGACCGGGAAAAAATGTTCACTTTATCGAGAGATTCGTTAGACAAACTTTTACTCGGGTAAAACCCAAGCCGGGTACGTCCGCTAGTTATGTATAAAAGAAAGATTCGTGCTTTTAAATTCTTTCATTTTATATGTATAGATGGCGCGTTAATGCTTTGTGTTAATTTTTATTTTGAATAAAACTTTTTTTTTATTAATCAACCAGGCGCGATATTGAAATATTTGCGCCTATTACAGAGGAAACAAACAAAACAAATTAGAACTTAGAATTAAATATTTACAAATTTACACATGTATTATTTGACAGTGTTCATAAAATTTATATAGGCAAAGTGGCATATGTAAGAGAATTAAATGATTTAGATCAGGAAACAAACGATGTCTCACTTCTGCAAAGTTCGGACAGTCGTAGATAATGTGAAGAGCAGTTTGTTCAGTTTTGATTACATATATTTAATAGAGAATAAGGAAATGTATGCGGCTATTTGCAAAGCAGTTGTGGGTTGTGTGACAAGTAGTAAGGACACAAACACAGAAGGCAGGATACAGTAGCAAAAACCAGTGAAGAGTAGATCAGAGAGGAACGAAAAGATCCTAGGATAACCCTGGGAACAACTGGCGTTAAGTTTGCCTTAGAGCGAACAGTCCCTTGATCACCAAATACAGATGCTTTTAAACTATTCTGGGTTGGCTAAAATAGGGACCGCAGGGCGGTGACTCCCCTCCCAGTTCCCCAAAATGTCCATTTTTAGAAGGATGGACATGTGATTGACTAGAGCTATTCTTACTCTACCTAACTTTCTTTCTTCCTCTCTTATATTATATATAAATATAATTTAATACACCCACCCCCTAGAAGTCTGGTATTTTGTCAACTTGCATTGTCATCAGGTTTGAACAAGTGTACCAAATTTCATAATTCTAGGTGCTCTACAAGTATGTTAAATTGCTCAAAATATCCGTGGATAAACAGCCATGGAAGCAAGTTAAATAAAAGCTTTTGAAAGTCAACAACCTGTGTTTACACATTGTTCCATGTTGGTCAAGACTGGCGTAGTAGCAGTCTCATTGGACTGAATGTACTATGTCCCCAGAACGCGATATATAATAATTCTAATTATTTATTAAAAGTTTTATCAAAATTCATTAAAATTGGCGTTCTTTGTTTACACTGTTGCTAAACCCGATGTTACTGTTGGGCCATTTTTTTTTTTTTTTGCAAAAACGAACCCAACAATGATGTAAACATTTTACATCATATATGTACAGTGTCTCGTCGAAGTGTTTGCTGTCCAGATGGAGGACCTGGACTAGCTCTGAGCTTGTATCCCGAGGCCCGCTGCAGTAAGGTCCAGATGGAGGATGTACATATGTATTATAACCAATCCCTTCCTTTATATGCAAGATGAAAGGTCTAAATTTTTTTTATTACCACATTGAAATTTAAATACATAGAGTAAATAAATTAAATATATACTCTAGATAGATTAGGTATTTTTAAAGATAACAATAAAATTTTTTAAGAAGAAACACTAAATTAAAATCTCAGGGAATCGACCTGATATACAGAGGGTGTTCACATTTATAGGAAACAAGTTTTATTATAAAATATTAAAAATTAACACCATATTTGAAATTTTTCAAATGTTCTATTTGAAAGCCTTTTTGTTTATTTACAGAACGGCACCTGGTTTTCCACGATAGCAGACACTTTCTGATCATGGCCATACTCAAAAGATCCCATTCTTCCTTTACCACTTTCCAGAGACCTTCAATTGTCCTAGGGTGTCTCTTTCCAAGTGCTCTTTTAAGGCATCCAAAAATGCAAAAATCCATCGGGGCTAAATCAGGAGATTTTTACAGGGGTTCTGTTCTTTGGAATAGTGTTGATTCCTGTTCTTTGCCTTAGATCTTCCAAATAAGCTTGGGTTGAAGATGAGGTATGACTTGTGGCGTTATCATGGTGAAACCAGACTTTGTTGCTCTGTTTTCCATAGATAGAGGGAATATCATTTAAAAATATAGGTTCTAAAATGTTGTTTTGATAGTGCTCCGAGTTTATTTTGGCATTTCTTTCAACTTTTCTTATTTTTAATTTTCCTTCATATGATATACCGCATGCCACCATAAATCCTTTGGGGTAACTTTCGGCACATTCCTTCAACCAAATTGGCCTAGATTTTTCCATCCTTTTTTGATAGTATATAGCTCTTTTTCTGTCGCAATCGGTTAAATATACCCATGCTTCGTCATATGTAACAATAAATTTCCATTTATTAGCAGCCAAGAAATTTTCATAAAAATATCTGCTGATAGTGTCTCGCTGACGAATATGGCTCTGAAACAATTTGTGAACCGCATGTTTTTTTTTTTGTAGCTTTTAGGCCTAAATCTTTATTTATTATTTTATTTATTGTTGACACTGATGTTCCTATTAATTTGGCTATATCTCTTTGTGGCATAGGATTTTCTTTTGTAATATATTTTTTCACTTTTTTTGACAGTTGCAGGAGTTCTCACAGATATAAGGTGATAATCTTTTGTCCATTTCTCCGTAGGTGCTTTGAATAAAAACTTGATATTTTTGTCGTGAATAATATTATAAATACCTTTTTTATAAATGTTGATATCATCTTGTTTGCATATTTTAAATATGTCCAAATAGGTAAGATTAGCTCTGGAAAGTGGTAAAGGAAGAATGGGATCTTTTGAGTATGACCATGATCAGAAAGTGTCTGCTATCGTGGAAAATCAGGTGCCGTTCTGTAAATAAACAAAAAGACTTTCAAATAGAACATTTGAAAATTTTCAAATATGGTGTTACTTTTTAATATTTTATAATAAAACTTGTTTCCTATAAGTGTGAACACCCTCTGTATTTTATTATTTTTTATTATTAATTTAAAATTAATTTATTCCAAAGAATATTTTTTAAAATTTTATTTTCCGAATATATTCTATGAAATAAATACCTTTTCTTTTTACTCTGTAAAAAGAAGATTAAAAAAATTTTGAGGCACGCGAGATTTTGAAATTTTGTCTGTTGGAGTCGAGTAGCCAAAGAGCGAGGGTTGAAAGGATCGGGCCGAGCGATGGATGGCAAGAATAGATAAAATGGTGAGTCAACTACCCTATAAATTTCTTTTGTGGGCCAAAAGGCCCGTTTATAGAATAGAAATCTCATATCACATTTAGTAAGTTATTTTTTTTATAAGGTCGCAATCTCTACTATACAGTATATACCAAATAAAAAAAAATTTGGTTGTTTTTATATATTTTGATGAAATTAGAAGTAAAGAACCGTTTACAAAGAAAGGATCTTTTATCTTGCATATAATCTTCTCTTTGTCCCAAAATATAGATAGTTTTAGTTATAATAAAATTTCATATGTATTTCATTTTATCAATTTGTATTTTTTTTTTTTTGTTTTATACCAGACTAGACATACAATGGTATCCTCCATGGTAAATTTTATCAATAGACAGTTACATATGCTCATATACGTACATTATATAACTCATGTTAACATTCGCGTCAATTTCATTCCCCTAAAATTTCTATGTATGCATATATATACTGCTTAAACTTAAAAATGTGTTGATCTATACCCATCCCATTGGGAATCGAATCTGTGTTTGTGTGTATCATGCTTTGGTGTGTTTGCATTTTGGACAGGTTTCTAATGGTCTAACATATATGTAGATTCCCATAAAGTGTATCGGAATAAGGTGTATGTTATTCAAATCGTAGAGGTGACGTTTGTACATTCCATCATTATAGAAATTGACCCAACAATTGTGTTGTATTAAGAATTTCTTTTCGCTAACCCACTTTGAGGTTTACCCTTGGTACCATGTTGTAATATGGAGGTTGGACTTTACATAGAAGGATTTGATATACTAAATAAATTTCTAAACTTGAAAGTGTGTTAATATAGGATTTGAATGAAATTCTCCATCCAATATATATTTAAGTGTTTATATTAATCGTATATTGTATTTTTTTGTTTGTTTGTGTGTTTGCCGTGGCGAGTTTTTGGTGAGTTTAGTTTATCAATTAGTTATCAATACAACGTATTTCGACACGTACGAAATCCGACTTAACAATACATCACTTTGTGGTGTGGTCAAGTGATCACTGCAAACAGATTTGTAGCCCCCAGGTAATCAGAACAATTCCACCTTCGCTACTGTGCACTACATTTCATGGACTGTCGGTATCATGGTACAGCGATAGTCCCTTGTTGTATTGCATGCCACAATAACGGCCAGTGCTATGTGCCTGACGTTTTATCGCCTTCCTGCCTGAGACCCTTAGGACGAATTTCTAGCCAAGACTGCATCTGATGTTCACATATTTTCATAGTCTTCCTTCTCCCCGGACCTTTCCCCATTTAGCATGTGGGAAGTTAGATAAATCAACAGTTGACGCAACGTTGAAATCCTCCATCCAAGAAGCCGTCTCTTTGATTTTCTGCCTGATCGGGTCGCTACATGCATTGTAGAAAAGTCTGTCTGACACACTTATTGATCATGATTGGTGTAAATCAAAAGGATCAATCTGTACTTGTTGTGGGTCTTTCTTTTATAATGTTTTCTTCCTAATGCACATATTTCAATTTCTGTTATTGTATATCTGTTAATTTCCAAACAAAGATTTTCATTAAAGAATGGACGATATCTCTGGAGACAAGAAATATCAAGAACTAGCTCGATACAAACCACCACTGGAGAGCCTTTGATGGTGGGGGCCATCTTGACAAGCAAGATAAATTGCTGAAATATGTGTGTAGTTTATTTTTATCACATTCACCTCTCACTCAGCTTTGATATTTCATGGGTAAAATTTTCTCATAGATGGACACTTTGCCGAAGAGGATATTGATCTAAAAAAATAATAATCAACTCCATGGTATATATGTAGATGCTAAAACAAAGCAGCGCCATTTATTCCTCGAAGTTCTTAGAAGTCCTATGGTTTTGGATTTTGGGTGTGTTGTGTGTGTATGGCGGGTATTTATTTGGTAACTATAGCTACTACAGTCGTCTCTAGAGAAACAATGTAAATAATTGATAGCGCTATTGTCAATCCAAATTGGTCTTTAGGATCGATAATTTGAAAGCGATGGATGGCGGCTAAGCTTCAAAATGGAAGAATATGGTGGACTACAGGCGCGGAGAGAGACTTCAGCGTACTACGAAGAAGGAATTCAATATACTATGGAGAAGGAATGGAGAGCGACTTCAAAGTACTACGGGAGAGACTTCAGCGTACTACGGAAAAGGAATGGAGAGTGACTTCAGCGTACTACGGGGAGCGGCAACTTCAGCGTACTACGGAGGAATGGAATGTGGAGCGACTTCAGCGTACTACGGAAGAATGGAGAGCGACTTCAGCGTTCTACGGAGAAGGAATGGAGAGCGACTTCAGCGTACTACGGAGTAGGAATGGAGAGCGACTTCAGCGTACTACGGGGAGCGGCGACTTCAGCGTACTACGAAGAAGGAATGGAGAGCGACTTCAGCGTACTACGGAGAAGGAATGGAGAGCGACTTCAGCGTACTACGGGGAGCAGCGACTTCAGCGTTCTACGGAGAAGGAATGGAGAGCGACCTCAGCGTACTACGGAGAAGGAATGGAGAGCGACTTCAGCGTACTACGGAGAAGGAATGGAGAGCGACTTCAGCGTACTACGGGGAGCAGCGACTTCAGCGTACTACGGAGAAGGAATGGAGAGCGACTTCAGCGTACTACGGAGAAGGAATGGAGAGCGACTTCAGCGTAATACGGGGAGCAGCGACTTCAGAGTACTACGGAGAAGGAATGGAGAGCGACCTCAGCGTACTACGGAGAAGGAATGGAGAGCGACTTCAGCGTAATACGGAGAAGGAATGGAGAGCGACCTCAGCGTACTACGGAGAAGGAATGGAGAGCGACTTCAGCGTACTACGGGGAGCGACGACTTCAGCGTACTACGAAGAAGGAATGGAGAGCGACTTCAGCGTACTACGGAGAAGGAATGGAGAGCGACTTCAGCGTACTACGGGCAGCAGCGACTTCAGCGTTCTACGGAGAAGGAATGGAGAGCGACCTCAGCGTACTACGGAGAAGGAATGGAGAGCGACCTCAGCGTACTACGGAGAAGGAATGGAGAGCGAATTCAGCGTACTACGGAGAAGGAATGGAGAGCGACTTCAGCGTACTACGGGGAGCAGCGACTTCAGCGTACTACGGAGAAGGAATGGAGAGCGACCTCAGCGTACTACGGAGAAGGAATGGAGAGCGACTTCAGCGTACTACGGGGAGCGACGACTTCAGCGTACTACGAAGAAGGAATGGAGAGCGACCTCAGCGTACTACGGAGAAGGAATGGAGAGCGACTTCAGCGTACTACGGGGAGCAGCGACCTCAGCGTACTACGGAGAAGGAATGGAGAGCGACTTCAGCGTACTACGGGGAGCAGCGACTTCAGCGTACTACGGAGAAGGAATGGAGAGCGACCTCAGCGTACTACGGAGAAGGAATGGAGAGCGACTTCAGCGTAATACGGAGAAGGATTGGAGAGCGACCTCAGCGTCCTACGGAGAAGGAATGGAGAGCGACTTCAGTGTACTACGGGGAGCAGCGACTTCAGCGTACTACGGAGAAGAAATGGAGAGCGACTTCAGCGTACTACGAGGAACAGCGACTTCAGCATACTACAGAGAAGGAATGGAGAGCGACTTCAGCGTACTACGGAGAAGGAATGGAGAGCGACTTCAGCGTACTACGGGGAGCGGCGACTTCAGCGTACTACGGAGAAGGAATGTAGAGCGACTTCAGCGTACTACGGAGAAGGAATGGAGAGCGACCTCAGCGTACTACGGAGAAGGAATGGAGAGCGACTTCAGCGTAATACGGAGAAGGATTGGAGAGCGACCTCAGCGTCCTACGGAGAAGGAATGGAGAGCGACTTCAGCGTACTACGGGGAGCAGCGACTTCAGCGTACTACGGAGAAGAAATGGAGAGCGACTTCAGCGTACTACGAGGAACAGCGACTTCAGCATACTACAGAGAAGGAATGGAGAGCGACTTCAGCGTACTACGGAGAAGGAATGGAGAGCGACTTCAGCGTACTACGGGGAGCGGCGACTTCAGCGTACTACGGAGAAGGAATGTAGAGCGACTTCAGCGTACTACGGAGAAGGAATGGAGAGCGACCTCAGCGTACTACGGAGAAGGAATGGAGAGCGACCTCAGCGTACTACGGAGAAGGAATCAAGAAGGATATATTAAATAAAAAAACAATGGTTGCCTGTAAAGTCGGTTTTACGGGCGAAGATTTTACGTGACAACGGTAGAATATTTATTGATATGAATATAATTAAATTTCACAATAGGAACAAGGAATTGAATGAAAATAAGAATTGCACAAATTTTAACTATAGAAATATATTTTGTTTACTAAAACATTGTACATGTAAACTTAAACTTAACTAATTCCTATTTGAGTGATTTTGTTGAGGATAGGACGATGATAGGAGAAATATGAAATGAAAGGAAGTGTTTCTGCTGTAATGTGTCTTGCGAAAGTCAAGTCGATAGTTGTTCCTTTTAACGTAGTTGACTTAGAAACGTTTGATACGCAATCAAGATTATACGTATTTTTCATGATATTAAGAAACGAGTTGTCAGGCTTTACGTTTTTGTTAAAATCACCACACAGAAGAATCGGTATACTAGAATCAACTTGCACGAACGGTGGCACGTACTGGCTGTTGTGAATGTACGGACCGAGTCCTTGCCATAGTAACATTCCAATATCCTGCATACTAGCTCCTGGATGAATATATACAGCACCGAGTATAAACTTGAAGCTAGTATTAGCGGCGAAGCAAGTAACTTCAGTCATGCACATGTCACCCTTGGTTTTAATGACACGAGTTACGTCTGTAATCGCAACTTGGAACACTTCCGCCGTAGATGTCGATGATAATTTACGATAGATCGCCACTCCACCAGCCGCGTTGGTATTTGAAAATCAAAACACTTATTCAGATCGAAGGTTCAAATGTTTGCTAAATAAATTTGAAATTAAATAAAATTTGTAATTGTAAATGATGAAGTTGAAAATTAAAACATTTACTTAAATTAGATGTTAAAATTCTTGCTCAACACAGTTTAAATAAAGTTTTCTTATATCTGCCACTTTTTCTTAATATTTGTAATTTTAAAGAATCAATTCGAAAATCAAAACATTTATTCAGATCGAAGGTTCAAATTTTTGCTAAATAAATTTGAAACTATTTAAAATTTGTAAAATAATAATTAATTAATTAATTAATTTTAAACTAATAATTTACTTAACACTATCAACATTTATCAATAGTATGACATAACCTATAAACTCAGTTTCTCAACTTTTGTGTCAATCTAACAATTAATCAATCAATCATAGTTTACGATAATGAAATATCAGTGTACAATTATTCACCTTTATTGTTGTAGTTGTTGTAAATGACGAATCTAAGCACTCCACATTTTCACTACAGACACAGCTGACGATACTTTAACCACACGTGTGAACTTGTATTATGACGCTTTCTTGTTTTTCCAACGCCAAGAACGTTCGAGAAAGACAAAGACAGAGACAAGCATGCGCCGATTCAATGCGCCTAATTCTCTAGCGCTGCGCGCGCAGCTGCGCGCGCAGCACTCTCGTTCGATGACTCATCGTAACGTTACCGGGCGTTACACTTTTTCATAAGTGACTCCCAGCCGCAACCTAATTTAAGACGTTGTCACGTCAAAATATTTTTTATTCAACTATGATTTTTAATACCTAAAAATTAATATGTTGAATCGTTTTCTATTTAAAAAAATGTTTTTTAATTTGTATGTAATTCTGGAATAGAGGGCGCGACTTTTTTTTCACAGCGACAGCGGTAATTTATAAAAATTGCATCAGACACAATAGAGTTGACTATAGAAAGTTAACGCGTCATGATATTTTATATTTATAAAAGTAATTTAACTTCTAAATAATCCCATGAAAGATTGATGAAAGCTTTAGGATATAAATCTCCTTCTATTAGAACAGTTTTTAATTGGTTTAATGAATTAAAATTTAGAAAACTAACCTTGAAGATGAACCTCGTTCAGGTCGACCACCAACAGCAGTAACCCAGGAAAAAATTGAGCTG
The DNA here is from genome assembly GCA_030710605.1 of Cordylochernes scorpioides. Classification (NCBI taxonomy): domain Eukaryota; kingdom Metazoa; phylum Arthropoda; class Arachnida; order Pseudoscorpiones; family Chernetidae; genus Cordylochernes; species Cordylochernes scorpioides. Next base: position 187,554,546 of record CP092864.1, read on the forward strand.
GTAAGATTTTTACTTAGAGAAGATCGAAGAATTATGTATAAGCAGTTAGAGAAAAGTGTGGGCATTGGATCGGCAGCAAACAATACCATCATTAATGATCATTTAAAATACAGAAAACTTGTTAGTAGATGGGTACCTCAAAGCTTAACTGAAGACCAAAAACTTGGTCGCGTTAAATGGTGTAATTTCATGTTGAAAAAAAAATTGATGAAGGCATATCAAAGGCTGTTTTTAATATTATTACAGGTGTGAAGAAACTTTAATTTACAATTTTGATCCAGAAACAAAACGGCAATCTACTCTTTGGTGCACGTCAAAATCACCTCCTCCTAAGAAAGTTCGCAAAGCTCGAAAAGTGTTGGAAAACAAATGGTCGCTTGTGTTTTTAGAAAAAAAAGTGGTTTAATTGATATTGTGAAATTAGAAGATCGAAAGACGGTTAATAGAGACTTTTATATAACAAAATACCTTCCAGCAGTATTTGAAAAAATCAAGCAAAGCAGACTAAGAGCTCAACTTAGAGGAGTCCTTCTTCACCATGACAATGCAAGACCGCACACCTCAGCCCAAAACTTAGACTTTTTAGCCAACTCTGGTGTCCAATTAGTCACTCATCCACTATATTCACCAGATTTAGCACCTTGTGACTTTTTCTCTATTTCCAAAAAAAATTGTTGAAAGGGATAAAATTTGACCTTGATGATGAAGCACTTCAAGCCTTTATCAATGCCGTGAATTCCATCCCCGAAAATGACTGGTGTAAGTGCTTCGATAATTGGTTTTCAAGGATGAAATCTTGCATAGGTGCTAAGGGTGAATACTTTGGGAAACTCTAAAAATTTGAAAGTTTCAGCTTTAATAAAAATAAGTGATTGAAAAAAATTTTGGAGTGACCCTTGTATATTAAAAATCGATCTTAAGATCGGCATACAGAAGGACAGACATCTTAGAAAGTTAAATAGAAGCTTTTGAAGATAGAAATAATTTTCTTCTATCAGGTAACGGCCTGAACGTTATATTTTGGGGGATACTTCTTTTTGTTTTAGAAATTGATGCTAGAGTTATTTCGATTTCCTAATGCACCATGTACTCAATTGTAGATTTTTTGTTCCTATCGAGGGAAGTGTAATGTGCCCGCTGTACCTCCTCGCGGACAATTTTCCTAATCACATTAAAGATAGATATTCCCTGTCATAATAATCAATGTCATCAATTTGGCAAGCGCTCGTACCTGGTTGGAGTCACTCGTTTGCAGCGAAGCGTTTCAGCACGTCGGCACCCAGTGATGGCTTGCTTGATACAATGCACATCCCTTGGAAGGAGCGTCTGTAAATCTCTTCCGCTATCTCATTCATGAGATGGAAATTTTTCCAAGAGAATAGTGCTCTATAAAAAAAAAATAAAGGTCACCTCTCCTGTCAAAATAGATGTCAAAGCTAGATGCCATCTATTGACCGGGGGCAAAATCTCCAGGAGCCGTCTTTCTTCTTCACTAAGACGGCTTTCTGATGGCTGAATGATATCTGCCTCTAACATCTCGTCGACTTCATTTCGAATGATCTTACGTTCAGCCGGTGACACTCTGTAGGGCATACGCCTGATCGGTACACTGTAATAATTTGATGTTTGGTGGCGCTTTGGGATTTGATTTTTGGCGACGACTGGGCTAAATATTTCTGCATAGTTATTTGCAAGTCTTATTAATTAATTTTTTTCCTCGGGTGAACGTTCTGGTGCAATACAAGACTTGATGTCAATTTCGGTACGGTGTTGGGAATCTTCGATTGTGCAAATTCGATGTTCTTAAATTTCAGGAAGATTGGCAACACATTCCAGAGGGAATCATGTTGGGTTGCGTGCTATAATTTGTGACCCTAATTTCTTCTTTTTCATGTAGTATTATAATGAGAGAAGCTGGGAGAGAGATTAACATTTATTTGTCCAGGAATAATTTCTTAGAGCCCTCGGCAATTAAAGTTTTGATTTCTGTGATTTCAGGTGTGGAAGTCGTAATCATTTTGCTTGTGTTTGGTGGAATCATCTAGTCATCGTCGACAAAATGGTGTCCTTTAAAATTGCCGACTCATTATTAGCTGTCTCTGAGAAATATATTTGAGATTGGCTACAGTCAATAATAGCTTTAGATGAATAACTTCGTGGTTACAGCTAGGAAGCACCAGAAATTCAAATGGCGGCAGCAAGTTATTAATCTCTAGTTTGATAGTACACATTCCAATGGAAGGAACAAAACGGTTATTGGCGACTTTTAACGCTATATCTGTCCCTTCAAACATCACGATTCTTAATTTTCGCCGAATGCGTCAGATATTACCGAGTATGATGCTCTTGTGTCGACAAAGTTCTCACCGAGTATTACGAGAAGGTAATTGGAATCTAATTCTACTTTCGACGATGGAAGGTTTTCGTCTAGCGACTTCACCTTCTTTGAGGGTCGCGAGGTTTTGTTTTCCTGACCCATAGGCCTAGGAGAGCGGCTGGAGCTCCTGGTAAGTGACTGTGATTGGCGTCTTTCATTTGTTACTCTTTCATGACCTGGTTATGGTGATATACTTCTTGAATTGCGTCTAACATAACCTTTATTATCTTCTGATTCAAATGTATGTCTATATTCTGCCGTGTAAAATTTTCCGTTATAGGTTCAGCCTTTGTTGTAATATTGGGCCCCGGTCCGTTTATTCTGTTTCTTGGTACTGGCGGCGACATTCCCTACAGTAACGTACCACATGCCCTGGTCGATTGAAATGAAAACAGATCGGTATGTTAATGGCAGTGCGGAATTGATGTTTTTCTACTAATCGAGGTTTAAACTGCTTTTCTACATTGTACCATATTTTGTTACCACCAGCTTGTACTTTTAGGCGCTTGACAATCGTTGATAATGTTTCCTCTGCTCTCTGGAACAGGTCCTCTTCCAGCTTTTCCGACAAGACGGTAGGGTTCCTGCTAGTAATAATGTTGTTTATTTCTTGTTTTTCACAACTCTCCGAATTAGGATTTCGATTCCTAGATCGGTGTTCCCTGAGATCGGAGCAACTTGAGCAAGCCTTTCAAAATGTAGTTTGCTGATTCTTTTCTTATTCAAGTCCTTAATCCTTCTGCATTGTCTGCAGAACTCGCTGACTGTCTCAATTTCTTTGGGGAGTAGTGCTTGGTAGATGTTCTTTGCGACTCCTTACAATAAGTGAGCCACTTTCCTCCATAGATGGATTAACCTGGCGACATAGGTTGAGGATATCCTGGATATAGGACTTACACGATATACCAAACTTTTGGGCGCGAGTTTTTAGTTTTGCTTCGGCTTTTTGAACAAAATTCTCCTTGTCACCAAACATCTTAATAAGAAAATTTTTGAAAATTTGCCAGGATGTCAGGGTCTCCTCCACATTCTCATACCAGCATTTTGTCGTTCCTTCTAAGAATAAAATTACATTTGCGAGGCCAATAGAGTCGTTCCATCCATTATATTTAGAAACTTGTTCGAAATCTTCCAACCATTGATGCCCGCAATAAGATGACTTACTTGCGAAGGTAGGGGGGTTTCTCGGTTACCGACAGGTGGAGAAAGTTCTTGTCTGTGGTCCCTCTTGTTCATTGGCATGTCTTCTTCTCTTGTTTCAATCAGGGGTAAACCATGAAGTCCTTGACTTTTTCGTAGTTTCTCCACTTTAGAGTTGATTAGGATGCTTGCAGCAGAGCTCAACCAGATTTTAAGATAATTAATTAGGCAAGTAAAACTTATCGATAAGATAAGATATTTTATTTGAGTCTAAAGATCAAATCTCAAAAGGATCTCAAAATTAATTTACAAAAACTATATGTTTCTGATTCATCAAACAGAGCAACAGATTATTAAAAAAAAATTAGAGTGTGTGTGTGATGAATAAATTTAATATTATAATATATAAAAGAAACATTCGTGCTATCATTTCCAATATAACCACTAAACATATAGGTGACCCAGGCTCCAGGTATTTGTGAAGAACCACTAAACATATAGGTGACCCAGGCTCCAGGTATTTGTGAAGAACCACTAAACATATAGGTGACCCAGGCTCCAGGTATCTGTGAAGAACCACTAAACATATAGGTGACCCAGGCTCCAGGTATTTGTGAAGAACCACTAAACATATAGGTGACCCAGGCTCCAGGTATCTGTGAAGAACCACTAAACATATAGGTGACCCAGGCCCCAAGTATTTGTGAAGAGAACCATAAACATATAGGTGACCCAGGCCCCAAGTATTTGTGAAGAGAACCATAAACATATAGGTGACCCAGGCTCCAGGTATGTGTGAAGAACCACTAAACATATAGGTGACCCAGGCCCCAAGTATTTGTGAAGAACCACTAAACATATAGGTGACCCAGGCCCCAAGTATCTGTGAAGAACCACTAAACATATAGGTGACCCAGGCTCCAGGTATTTGTGAAGAACCACTAAACATATAGGTGACCCAGGCTCCAGGTATTTGTGAAGAACCACTAAACATATAGGTGACCTAGGCTCCAGGTATGTGTGAAGAACCACTAAACATATAGGTGACCCAGGCTCCAGGTATTTGTGAAGAACCACTAAACATATAGGTGACCTAGGCTCCAGGTATGTGTGAAGAACCACTAAACATATAGGTGACCCAGGCCCCAAGTATTTGTGAAGAACCACTAAACATATAGGTGACCCAGGCTCCAGGTATTTGTGAAGAACCACTAAACATATAGGTGACCCAGGCTCCAGGTAAGTGTGAAGAGAACCATAAACATATAGGTGACCCAGGCCCCAGGTAAGTGTGAAGAGAACCATAAACATATAGGTGACCCAGGCTCCAGGTATTTGTGAAGAGAACCATAAACATATAGGTGACCCAGGCTCCAGGTATGTGTGAAGAGAACCATAAACATATAGGTGACCCAGGCCCCAAGTATCTGTGAAGACCTACTAAACATATTGTAATAGGGATACTTCCCTCCCTACTATATTACAAGCTAACCAAGAGGCCAAGATCCCAGGGTGAAGTTGGGGATAGATGGATGGACTCCAGTTGCGGGGGGGTGATGGCCCAAGTGTGAGGGGAACAGGCACCAAAAACAGTATTCCAGTGTGGGTGAAAACAGACGGTCTGGACATCAGCAGTGATAGAAGACATGGGAAGTGGTCTCCAGGAGTGTGGCCTTGTGGATTAACCAGGAAGACAAGGAGGATCCTTCTTGTGGCGGACAATGAAGGCAAATCCCCATCTACTGTATATAATTATTAATCCCCCTTAAGACCCTTCTAATAAAGTATATCACACTAAGCCATATCCACAACGAACCCATTAATGTTTTCTTAAGAACCTTGTTCACAAACAACGATGGTTAGAGGAGCGTCATAACTCAGGTGACCCAGGTTCCAGGTATGTGTGAAGAGAACCACTAAACATATAGGTGACCCAGGTTCTTCAGGTATCCGTGAAGTGCCAATTAGGACTATAAAAGGATTCAAGTACCCTTTAAGTTGACTCATCTCTTGTAACACACATCACTTTAAAAGACTACACAAACATCAAAGAGCAAAAAAAAAAAAAGTTTATTATTCAGTAAACAAAGGTGGGATTGATCTATTAATAAAGAAACTTATTATGTGAAGATTACCATACAAAAAATAGTGGAAGATTGAGAAAAACAATTTTTTTATATATATACATATTTAAAAAAAAAAAAAAAAAGAAATTAAAAAAAAATACTATAATATACTTACAATTTAAAAAAAAAAATGATACATTGATAAAGAAAATAACCTCTTTACAAAAAAAATAATAAATAATTTATTATACTTACACACCACACAAACCTCAAGACATCGGAACAAAACTAACCTGTACAATAATTCTCTTAAGTCATTCTCAACCATCTCAAAATTTACTTTCAGCCAAAAAAATAATGTCAAATTTTGGAGGAGAGAACTGCCATTAACTCTCAATCATTATCTTACACAATTTACAACAATGTAGGAGGATGGACGCGAGACAACAATGAGGTCTGTTGAAAGACAAGAGAGAGATAGAGGGAGGGAGAGCCATCTAGTCGTAGAGATTGCAACAATGGGGAAACAACACTTAACAAAAATATGACTAGGCTAAAAATGGTCAACAACAATGGAGACAGAAAAGGAGGGAGGAGAGATGACCAACAATGGGTGTTTCACTTTAGGTGTTGTGCTTTCCTCTTGCGTGCGGCCAACATGTCATAGAACGGGTTATGACTGATGCTCTGTCTGAAACAAAAACAGCGTCGTACTTAGTTCCCCATACACAGGCTGTAATGGTAGGTGCATGGTGGAATAAAGAAGCTTTTATTTTTTTAATGGAATTTGTGTAATCTTTACACAAGGGGATAAGAAACAACCACAACAACAAGCTTTTTTTTTTTAAAGAAAAAAGAATAAATGGGAAAAGGTGCGGGAACAGATGGTAAAATTAGAATAATAAAGCATCTTGGTGGAGCAACTGAAAGTTGCTGATGGCTTTGTCTCTCTTATTAGGAAAAATACCATCAGGGATTTGTTTTAATTTCCAGAAACTCTTGGCCAAATATGGAGAATGACTGTAAGATAAACTATAACGCTAGGTACACATTTTCCTCACCTGTTGGCACAGGTCATATAGTCCAAATACCCCAAGGAATCAGAATTTTCAGTTCAATTTGTTTGAATTATAATTAATAATAGCCTGATTGGTGGATTAGGGAAACAGAGATTATACTGTATGAAAGTGGGTGTTGAATGATCCGAGCCAACAAGTAACTACCTACCGTATACACTTGGTCCACTCATCCTTCTCCTCCCGGGTGGCAGCAGACATCCGGTACACCGTATGCTTGCCTTCCACCACCTTGCCTTCCGAATCTGTTTTACAGGCTTTGATCAGGTCCGACCCTGTGGAGTACAGTTCAAAACAATGTGGTTTGTTGCGGTCCTGCACGTCGCGCACTTGGACATTCTCTAGCGGAATGATGCCGCGTGGCTCCTTATCCTGCACATAGCCCCCAATCAGCATGAAGAAGCCAGTGGCAACAGCTAGTCCACCTACCGTGGTGTACTCAAAGTAGTACAGACAGTTGTCATTCAGGATGAACCACCTCCGCTTCCAGCTCTTGTAGCGCCCACCTGTGCAATAAGTATTGGTAAACAAACAGAACAGGGAGCTTTAGACAAAGCAGTGCGCTACTGATCAAAGCAGAAAGCTGTGCGGCCAGCTCAGAGAGTCACATGTGCTGGTGTTTACAGCAGCCATTGGTGCCACATGTGGGAGAAACTCATTAAATTCAGTAGAACCTCCTCAGCATGCTGTGGTAGGGTTTCTCATTCAGTACTTTTGTCTGAAGATGGTAACAACGCTGTTACCGAAACGTCACAAACTATTTATTTATTTGGATTTGGTCTTATTACCTTGTGTTTATAATCTATAATCCAAATTGTGCCTTATCAACGCTGATACAAAAACGTCACAGACTAATAATTTATTTGGATTAGGTCTTATTTTCTTGTTCCAACATTTTAAAAGGTACAAAAAAAATTGAGTTTTAGTATATTCCAAAAATACTAAATCCTAATTACAAATTATTACAGGAGAATTTCTCTGTAAAGGTCAACAACATCTAGTGGCAAAGCTAAAGTGTCCTCTTACTGGAGGGTTGCTAATTAGTAAAAAAAATGGTAATTTTTCTGTGATGAAAACAGTCTATTGGAGAGAGGTGTCCTCTGGTGAGAGTGTCCTCTCATAGAGGTTCTATTGTAGCATCCAATCATCACACATATATATATAGAGAGGGAGAGATTGGAGAAATATAGGCTGGTTAGATATTGCTAACATCTAGAGGCCATTATGAAAATAGTACAAAAGTGAAATTGTACTGGGATCATGTGGATTAATAAAGAAAAAAAAAAGCATCTCCTGAAGGTGCAACTAAAGTTTTCTTATGGATATCTGTTAGGATAAATATCAACTTAATTGTTGATTTTTCTATAAAGGAAATAAGACCTAGCTGTACCTCAACGACCAAAAAATTGGTCATTAAGGCATCCTGAAAAATCATGAAACGGGTAGTTAAGGCCAGAATTGCGTGAGGACGCTACACAATGTGAAAAAATAGTACAAATGTAACATTGTACTGGGATAAGGTGCATAAATTAAGAAAAAGGCATCTCCTTATCGTGCAACTGAAAGTTGCTGATGGCTTGCGCCATCTATCGGAATAAATATCAACTATTCTCGTTGATTTTTAATTATTCCAGAATTGGCCAAATACCCATTCTTGATTAATCAAGAAAAGACCTAATAGACCTAATCCAAATAATTTATTAGTGTGTGACGTTTCGAGAACAACATTGTCACCATCATCACACAAAAGAATAAATGGATTTATGTATTCTTTTGTCTGATGATGATGACAATGCTGTTGCCCATACACTAATAAATTATTTGGATTAGGTCTTATTTTCCTTTATTATAATCTATAATCCAAATTGTGCTTTATCATTGTTGATTTTCAATTATTATTCCCAAATACAGGTGGCACAAGACATAAGCAACTTTCAGTTACATGATCACTTAATTCAATGTTTCCATAAAACTGTGGCCATCTAAGCTGACATCCCAACAAGTAGTTTAGCTCTGGACACTTCAACATTTGCCATTCCACCTTCATTACCTTTGGAAACAACAATATGGTGGGGCTCGGGCACATTTTTAAGTGCAAAGTTGAACTGCTTTTCACATGTGTAGACATGTGGTGCACTTAAGAGTAAAAGCAGTCGCCTACTTCTACCCACCATGATTATCATGTACTAGTGATAAGCAAAAAAAAAAGCTACAATATAGTGGTAGTTCCATGGAACATTTTTGCTTATTTTCAAACAACAGTGTCTGATTCCTACTGAGATAAACCTATATAGCCGGAGGACCCCAGTAGCAACTAGAGGAAATGGTTTAGAAATTCAGAGTTTTCCTATAAAGTGGTTTATTATCCCCTTACTATGATAAAGCACAATTATAGATTATAGCTACAAGGTAATAAGAGCAAATCCAAATAAATTAATAAAGTGTGACATTTAGGTAACAGCATTGTTACCATTCATCAGACAAAAGAATAAATGAAACTAATTAAGAATATATTGTGATATTTTTTTCTCATTTATTCTTTTGTCTCCAACTGGCCGAAGTGTCTATTTTTCACAGAACTATGAATGCCGGCCAGGCAACCTCTCTCTTCAGGGTAACAATGCTGTTACAGAAATGTCAAACACTATTAATTTATTTAGATTAGGTGTCTTATTTTCTTGTATCTATCCCCTCACTAGATGATGTTCTGGTCTACTCCCTCTAAATCACAGGATGTACCTGACCCACCCACAATACCTAGACACAGGTGTGTTTAACACTTAAGATTCTCCTTGATAAAAGGGAATATTTCTTCTAAGAAAAGTTCAAAATTGTGGAAAGTAAAACATTCAGTTGGACCTTTGGGAGAGGCCACTGCTTATCATAAAACAGCTTGAGGAGAATGAACTCATGGAATTTATGTAATCTTTACACAAGGGAATAAGAAACAACAACAAACATCCAGTTATATCATGGCATCCCAAAGTTTAAAAAAAAAAAAACCTAATTATATATATATTTTTTTTTATTATTATCCCTAGTACACATGGTACAGGCCATAATAATCATGGTGGGTAGAGGTAGGCGACTGCTTTTACTGTAAGTGCACCACATGTCTACACATGTGAAAAGCAGTTCGACTTTGCACTTACAAATGTCCCAGAGCCCCGTTTGGTTACTTGCACTCGCTGGTGGTGTTGGACTTTTGCAAGAATAGGGGGCCATTGGAACATTTTTTTTAACAGAATAAAGTACCCAATGCAGGAATCGAACCTGGGTCGTAACAGACGAAAACCAGCGGTTTAGACCATCCTTCCACCAACCCCCCTAAAGATTATAAATGGACTATATATAGAATATAAAACATTTTATAGTGGTATGACTTCTTTATTTCATATACAACTTTAATGCAAAGGCACAGGATTATAGTTGTATATAAACACTAGGTAATAAGACCAATTTATTTATTTATATTTGGTCTTATTACCTCGTGTTTATATACAACTATAATTCTTTTTTTAAAATGCTCACTATAATTCAACCGGTATTTCAAATACCAACCTTCCATAAATCAACATACTGTAAGTCCCATTGAATTAAAGGTTTGAACTCTTAAGACAATTTCTGTGTTACATAGATATAATATACAGTTCATAGTTTTCATTGTGAGACACATATACTACTTTTCTCAATCTATAATGAATATAAAATCTTTTTAAAAAGAAAATTGTAATTACACTTTTAAAAGTTTTGTCATGTAAATTCTCCATCCAATTAATCTAATCAACAATGTGCTGCAAACATGTAGCTTGGCACCTGCAACTCCAGAACCCATTTTGGCTTGCACTAGATGCACTAAACAGGACCTTTGGGAGAGACTGGTGCTTATCATAAAACAGCTCGAGAAGCATGAACTGATGGAATTCGTGTAATCTTTACACAAGGGGATAAGAAACAACAACAATGGGCTGCAAACAAAGTCAGGGGAACCACTACAGGAAACTAAACAAGATAAAGCCACAAATGAGTTATTTTTCAACTAAGCAATAAGCAGGAAATATTGATATCCAAAATGAATGATGAAAAGGAACTAAAGTGTTCATAAATTAAAAGCTTTCTGACGGCTAGGTCAGTTTAAAACTAAATATAGGCTTTGGTTATTTATCAAACTCAATGAAACAGTTCCTTTTCATACAATCCATTTGTCCCATAGTATCATCCCACCCTCTAACAGATAATAATAATATATATAGACAATGGAACAACAACAACTAGGAAAACAAAACAAATGAAAATAAGAAACAACAACAAAAGAAAAAAAGAAAGGAACCAAGTGAAATGTGGAGAAGGACCATGCAGGAACAACACTGATCATGCCCACTTACTTATGATGGAGCTCCCTAGAAGAGTGCATAAGGGAAGATTAGAACAAACACAGACCCGTCAGCGGCCAGAGTGGTGTGAGAGAGAGGTGGGAGAAAGATACAGAGTGGTGACACAGAGCTGGGTATGTACCTTGCTTCCAAAGCCAACCTTCTCGGTCTGGATTGAAGAAGGTGTGCATCAGATCATTGCCGTCATCCTCTGGGATCTTGAAGGGTTCTTGCTTGATGCTGTCATACAAGCTCTGCACACACACACCCCATATTAAAGCTGATGAAACCTCAATAGATAAGACTCTATTTTATAGCTTTGTATTTTCTCTCATCAGGGGGAAGATGAGTATTGTCAGGAAGTCAGTCTGACATAAAATTACCAGTGGCTGCTGCCCACAGATATGGTAGGTAAGTACACATGGTGCTGTGGGAACAGTTTCAAGCAGATAGAGGTAGGAACCTGGGACACTGGAATCACCTGAGTTGGGTCTTGTAATTCAAGAAACTACTCTAAACCTTGATAAGGCACAATTTGGATTATCTATATATATAAAAATGGATGTTTGTTGGTTGGTCCGTCCGTGAGTGATAATCTTCTACATCGCTCAACCAATCGTGATGAAACTTTGGGAAGATGTTTAGTATACTACCGGGATGGTTTCTGGCTAATTACTCTTTAGAAATAACCTTTCGTTGCATTTTTATTTACAATAAAACGTAAATTCACTCGCAATCAGCGCCCCTCTCGCGGCAGACGGGCGATGGCGGCGCGCGACGATTGGCTGCCGGCGCAGCACGTGACTTCCCTGCCCCCCCCGCCGAGTAAATGAGATCTCCCGGCTGATGGCCGAGCAGCGCCCTCTAGAACGCGTGACGATTTTGACGGCGCGGGGCGCTCCCGGTTGGACAGTTGCGCGGGGGCAGAGTGACCTCGCGGGTGCCCTCCGGGAACTACGTCCATCTTCCATATGTAATATACATTTAATCGTGTAAACCCGGGCGTTGCCCGGGTCATTCGTCTACAAATTCGCAGTAGTTCACTAATTCAAACCAAAATTTCCATACATAGGTAAAAGAATACTGGGAAGACTGACATTTATTAATGCAGTGATTATAATCAATGATTACAATGAAGGGCTATATTGTCTATATATATAAAAATCACTTTCAAATTTTAACGTAACGTTCCATTCTCAATCCCGTTGGGCTTTAGATCGGCTAAAACATTTTTATCTTTATTAGTGAATGTTAACTTTACTGTACTGAATAGTATAGTATAATGTTAATTCAACATATTACAATTTAGCCACTGCAACGCGTGGCCGGGTTCGCTAGTAGATTATAAAACAAGGTAATGAGACCAAATCTAAATAAATAAATAGTGTGTGTACAAACTCGAAACTGTTATACTCTAAACCCCCTTTTTTTTATATTGAAAGCATCTTATTTGCTAGGTTCCATACTTCTGTTAAAGGTTTTCTAATGATAAGAGAGAGAGAGCATCCTGACTGCTGTGGGATAGGGTTCCCAAAGACAGAAGATCTACAGGATGACTGTGGCAAGAAGGTAGCAGCTCTAATCTCTCTCCTTCACAAACTTGCACAACTTACACAGGTGATTTGAGGGGAATTTTTATTAGTGAACTACCAAATTTGATCATTATATGAAGAAAACTGACTCCAGCTTAAAATAAAAACTTTAAGTGGCTGTCCTCATTACTACAACTTTGTATATAATGAATAAAATAATTACTAGCAAAACTTCAACCCTTCCATATTAATTTATAAATTGAGAAATTTACAAATATATTTTATTAGAATTTACAGAGCGAGGGGAACTCAAAGCTCTCTATCACTAGCTGACAGTTTTGTTGAACACAACACCAACCAAGGGAAGAACAAAAGAGTGTTTACAAAAACAAAGAAAGGCTGGCATTTCTTTGACAAAATAAGGAAGCCAGAACAACAACAACATCTAGTAACTCCCCTCAACACAGACATATTCATGCAGATGCCACGTACCACCAAGAGTTCCCGGGGGAGATCCCCTCCATTGTTGATGCCTCGGTTCATGGTGATGAACTGCTCAATGGAAGGCTTGTCTTTCACACAGGGGTTGTGCAGGGAGGTGTTCAGCATGATGATGGCGAAGGAGAGCACATAGCATGTGTCTGCACCCCACATACACACACATGTAACAAGAATAGATGCATCCTAGAGAATTTATTCTGCTCTTAAACCTTCACCCACTTTGTTTATAAAAAATTTTATGAACTCTGTAGAATAATACATGTAAATTTGTAAATATTTAATTCTAAGTTCTAATTTGTTTGCTGTTTTGTTTCATCTGTATTAGGCGCAAATATTTCAATATCGCGCCTGGTTTATTAATAAATTAATTTAAAAAAAAACTATTATTTCAAAACCTAATTGCTCTTTAAGATAATGGTTGTCAAAATAAATTAAGTGTTGTTGTTAGCATGTGGGGTTTCCCTTGTTTTTACCCTATAATATCTGAATGGAAAAACATCAAAAAATTAATTTGTGTGCGACTACAGAAATACTTGGCGATGTTCCACAGCTCTGCAGTGTTATAACCCTAGTTTCACATTAGCCAACACAATTGGGCCTAAATTTCTCTACTTCAGTGAGATTGTAAGTACAGTAGAACCTCCCAGTAAAGGACACCTAATTGCAGAACCAAAGTGTCCTTTAGAGAGAGGTCTCCTCTTACCGGAGAGTTACTAAATTGTAAAAACGGTAATTTTGAAAATGAAAACTGTCCTTTGTGGAGAGGTGTCTGCTAGCGGGGTGTCCACTAAAGGGAGGTTCTACTGATTATATTAAATTATTTTGGAGAGCACACAGCAAATGAATGAGGGGAACTCACCAGTGTTACAGAACACCCCAGGGTTGAGCTGGCAGTAGCGCTGAGCAAACTTCTCCATCATCCGATCAATCTTCTGGGCCTCTCCTGGCAGCCGGAAGCTCCACAGGAACTGTCTGTGTGGGACAACCAGGAGACATGGCAGGGTTAGCAGTTTGTCAGAGATGAGATATTCAGATTTATAATTTGTGAGTTAGCCCAGGTTCTTCGAGTTGCCAAAAACCACCTGGGAATTATTTATCATCCCAAGTATCTCTCATTACATGAAGTCCTGGAAACTATATCCATTGATTAATTGAGGATAATGATATAAACCCTGCCTAGTAGCCCATGCACAAGAGAAGATGTTCTGGGGCTGCCATCTCCCTCTTGCAGATGGTACAGATTGGGAAGATCCTCACTCCCTAGACATTGTCAAAGTATCAGCCAGGATCGGCAGATTTAAGGCTACAGAGTGGGGTGTCATATTTATTTGAGAGTGACAATAGAATTGCCATCACACCAAGTATCAGTACCTGAGGGCTTGCACAAGGATGAGGTCTGTGAAGTCATGAAGCTCAACAAAGGCATCCAGCACACTAATGTTGAAATCATTCCTAGAACAACCAACCAATCAGGTGAGCCAGGGCCACGAGGGGATGGACGGACACTACCCACCTTTCCCCCAAGTAATCTCCAATGGCAGTCTTGCTCAGACCCTCTCCCTTGTAGAGGAACTGGGCAATGTCCTCCGCTGTGTTCTTCAGCAGGTTATGCTCAATGAGATACTCAATCCCCTGACACAACAACAAGTCACTTTAATTAGCTTTAGATGGGGTTAAAAACAACCCTTTCTTTCTGACACAGGATTGTTAGAAATTCCATGGCAAGCTATATATTACTGATGACAAGTTTGATAATGGGATTACTGATGTTGGGATAATAATGGTGTTGTTACCATCAAAATACTAGAATCCTTATGCCCTTTTGTATTCATGATGATGTGTTGCCATTTGATTTTTACTTGTTAAAATTTGTGGCTTAATAGAGAGGGGAAAAAATATATACATTATTTATTTGCTATAAAATATAATTATTTTTTCCTAATTTGTACCTCTAAAAAACAATCCATTAAGTGCTCTTCTCTATAACAATGCAGATAATATTGTCTATATTTGTCCTAGTTGCACCTTTGATTCCATAAAGTATTCTTGTTGGAAGTGGTTGTGTAGTCTCCTGAGAGACAACCACTGTTAACTATAAAATGACACGTCCTGTGTGGATTCTATTGTACTTTCTAAGCTATAAAGTGTTATAAGGATTTCTGTTAAGATTTTATCTTTATAAGAAGAACCCAATAGAAAATGGGGTGGAATTTTAGTTTTCCTCAATCAACCTGGGTGTGAGGGGAAGGTTTTTCTTGCCGACTTCTTTAATTCAATACCCCAAGGCATCAGAATTTTTGGTTGGATAAAAAAAAAAAAAAGACTGTTTTGAATTATAGCCTGTTAATTTTTTTTTTAATAGCCTTATTGGGATTTGAAAAAGAAATTGTTGGATTAAAGAAGATATACTGTTATTCTAAAAATCATTTGAAGTTTCTAGAGACATCTATATATTTATAAATACACAAATTGGTATAAAATAACAAGTAAAAATAAAATTGTAACAAATTAACTTGTGTGTCGTGAATATAAAATACTTTAACATTTCAAGTATTCTAGTCTTTTGATGGTAACAACATTATTATCATCAATCCTTTACATGATTGGTCTTGCTACCTTGCCTTTCAAGAAAAAGCTACAACAGAATGTATAGTAACCTTTTTAGGATCCATATTGAATTTCTTCTTTCCAATGGACAACTGTTTGGCCTTGGTGTTGGTTTTGCTGAGCCCAAACAATGAGGTGAAGCCAGTGTACAGGGCAGTAAGTCATTGTCAGTTTACCTGTCATCTTGGGCATCAACTTTGTCCATCTCTGCCTGAACCTCAGAGATCTCATCTTTCAATTGCTGGACACACAGTAAGGTGGCACTCCTATGGATGTCTTCTAGGGTTGACTGAAGTGAGGAACCCTTTCAGAGTGGATGGCAAAAGCTTCTTTGCTGTCCAATGCAGCTATGAATGCCTTCCGATGAACAACCCTGAAATTTGTACAGACTATTTTTTTGGTTCCAGATATTCAGAAAATCCCCACCAAAGGTGGAGAGCAATTAAAGGAATGCAAAAGCATGTGAAATACATAATGTGATTCATATTTGAAACAGCATCTTCTATGTAAAGAAAATTAGCACACCTATACTCTTTCTGAGGCAGGAAAACCTCTATAAGAGCCTAGTACCATGGGGCTATTTCCGAGTTAGAAAAATCTGCTCTTCAAAGAAAATGAACAGTCCTTCACTCTGGGTACTTGATGCTCTAGTGAATAATTATCTCCTTGATTAGGCTCTTCATGAGACCTTTAAGAAAATTCATGGAAGTAGATCTGCACATCTAAGAACACATTACATGACAATGGCTCACCTGTATCTCGCGCAAGAGTTCTGCCTTGCGCCGCCTGATGTCTGCCAGTAACTGCTGCTCCTCCGGAGTCAGATCTGTAAACACAGCAGTTCAGCAAATACAGCTCCTCTGTACACTTGTTCACAAAAAAAAGAAAGGAAAATGAATTTCTAGAGTTTGCAGTGGCAACCCTAGATTTCATAAAAGTAGCTGTAAAATACAAGGAAGCACGCATACCTCCATAGGAATGTATTTAAACCCAATGTTCTAGTAAATTGATTGAGTCAGCAGCTGGCTGAGCAGTACATTTCAATAGCTACCATTCTTTAATATTCATTCCAAAATGTGCAGCACAGGTACACATCTGATGAATCTGTTTTTGTAACTTTTATATAATACTACAATAATTAAACTACTGGTATCTCTTTGTGATATTGTTGTGTACCATGTTCACTGTACATAATACCTTGTCTTTGATATAAGTGTGTAATATAATGATAGAATCACTTAGAGAATACACAGAAAAATACAATCTTTCACTTCACAATATGGATGTATTAACTTACACTATGATATTTAATTAAAGCAATTTTATCAAAAATAAGAAGAATCAGCACATAGCTGTCCAATTAATACTGACAGGAGGGACCTATCACTTTTTATAAAAAGTACCATTCCTCTTCTCAGAAGTTCTGCTCCCTCCCATTCTGTTGTTTTATTTGGAACCAATATGGCCACCCATTTGTGATCGAGTTTTTCCAGTCAACCATTCTTCTAAAACCTCATGTAGTAAGCAGTTGTTTTTTAAGAGTCCCCAGGCCACTGGTTTATTCTATTTCTTACTTCATTCTATGAAAAAATAATTTTCATAGTTATTTTCTTAAAATTCCTTCATTAGAGAGATATATTTTCTTGGAATTTTTCCATTAGAAATTTTATAAGTCCTTTTAGCCTTCTCTATTATTCTCAGGATCCATAGTACCTCCAATATTTTCTTCACAATAGTGTCGTTTTACTACTGCTTGTTGCCTATCAAAAAAGTGAAGAAACAAGAGAATGGCATAAGTGGGTAGTATCTACCCCTATTAACACAAGCAGTTCCATGTCACCCCCACCTAAATAAATCGTTATAGGGTTATAAGAGTACCAATATACCAACAAGAAGAGAGGAAACAACGACGCCGCCAGAGAAAGTGAACAAAGGAGAGCTGACACGCTTGCCGTTAGAAGTAGCTGTCAATGATGATTGATTGCTACCTCCCAACATTCTTTTTTTAGCACCCACATGACTTATTATCATAACTAACGACGAGATTCTTTTTTTAAACCCCGATCACACAACCTTGTTCTTTATTTTTTGTTTTACCAAATTTAACCGATGGTTTGTTCTCTTTTTTAATAGCCGTCGCTGGTTACTTCCCAAAGTCGGTTTTAAAAAAAATAATAAATAGCATTTTTATAAACGAATTTAAAGGTTTTGATGTTTGAAACCATTTTAGAGTTTTTCTTTTATAAATAAAAGAACTTTAGAAGTGTTTTTAATTAAACAATGAAGTGAAGGAGAGAATCTGATTGTTTTATTAGCCAAATTTTCTGTCTATATACATAAATTTACAAACACAACTCGAATCTGATTGGCACAACCTTCCGCATACACACAAGCTGAAGACAGAAATGAGATGGTAGGTACGTGGGGTCAACAGCCTGAGCTTCCAACGTTCTGAGAACGTCCACAACTGACACTCAAATACAACTCCTACCATTTAAAAAATATAGATAAAATTTTGTAAAAATTATATATCGTACATATATAAGAAATCTCGTTCATAACAATCCATCTTGGCAGCACTACGGAGGCGAACATCTACCTCGTGAGCAACTGTTTGAAAAAGAGAGACGCTTGGCCTTTCCAAATATATTACACTTATTGTTTAAAAATAAAGTTTTTCAATTAAATCCGCCTCGTTATTGGTTAACCTAGGGATCGCGCTATAGCCTTCAAACGTTATTTATTTTCCATTTCACCCATAGAGTCTATACTTAGAACTTGTATTATTAAAACAAACAAAAAAAAAAGTTCGCCCGAGTGTGAGCGTCACGGGTTGACGTCAATAGGTAAGATTGGCTGCGGCAGGACGTCCGACACCACTTCTGGGAACTTTTATCTGACACAGGAATTCTACACTTGGGTTTCTCCCTCTCTCTGGTTTTATCTATTTTTAGTGGAATTGATTTGTGATGTTCGAACGATGAAATCAAAAATGGTTTCCTTCCTGGCACTGAAAGCTGTTGCCACGAACATACGCATTGGACTTCATCGCAGAGCCACGTAACTTAGAGGTAGACGTTCCGAGAGGAACCGAAGCTAATAGAAAACTATAATAATAATAATAAATAGAGAAAGAGATAGAAAAAAAAAAAGGACGTAACCTCAAAGTCGTTGAAATTGGCGCCAAATATTTTGTCGGAATCTCTAGCAGGGCATGACGGCCAGGCGCAAACTTCCGCTTCGGACGTGACCCCAAGTGGAGCAACAAATTGAGCACAAGAAGCAGGCATGGGATTTCTCCCCGCGGGGAAAACCTACGAGGTCATCTCCCACTCAGAGTACCATTACATGCAAATATATGAAACCTTCGAGTTTCATCACGAGGAGTCAGAAATCCCGTTCTTACTTCCTAGCTCGTTTGACGTCACTGAAGAAACTCAAGCGCAAGGCACTTTTACACCCAAAGATCGTAGTCAACATGAATACATAGATAACTAGATGGTATTTAGATGGGGTATCTACAGGATCGTCTATCCGCTCCAATACCAGAGATTTCCTTTTAACGTACAACATAACCAGTCAGCCTTTATTTCCGATATCTGGTATCGCACTCTTGAAATGATGTGAACGCTGCTAGCATTGAGAATAAAATATATTTTTCAAAATGGCAACAAGACTAAATGCATCATCAGCAAACTAAAAATTCGTGCCATTAATACAGTCTAACTTCTTTAATTCAACACCCCAAGGGATCAGAGAGCTTTCGGTTGAATATAAATAAAATCTGTGTTGAATTAAAAGTCGGTGAGATGATAATCAATTCATCACAACATTCACTACTAGGAAACATTTTTCTTGCTGTTAGTGTCCATCAAGTCGTGTTCGACCCTATATGGACCAAGATTCTCCAATTTGATGTGTTAGTGACTCACAGCTCATCTAGTGACCTTCCAGTAGCTTCCTTGACTCCTTCCAGCCAGCTTTTGCAGGTTTTCCTCTCTTTCTTCTTCCTTTTCATTTTTTCCCCCAACATCAACATATTTTCTAATTCATTTGTTATCATTGTGTCCAAAGTAGGTCAGTCTTTATTTACACATTTGGGATTCTAGAGATCTACCAGGATTAATTTCATTTAAGATTGAAATATTTGCTCTTTTTTTAATCTGTCCACTGAGTAGTTTTCTCCAGCTCTCACATGCAAAAGTGGCCACAAAGAATACCACACACACAATGCCTCTACAATTATTTTCTTAAGAGAAATGCTTTTATCTTTCATAATCTTGCCCAATGTCATCATTACATCCCTTCCTAGAGCAATTCTTGATTTTACTTCCTCTAAGCAATATGAAGCAATCAACAATAGCAATTTTTTTTCTCCTCGTTGAATTTCAAGCCTATTTAAATTGTTGGTAGTTGTAATTTTGGTTAGACATTTAGCTTTCAACCAAAATTTTCACGTTCTTCTTTAACTTTCTTTAAAATTTCTTTTAGATCTTCCTTGTTTTCTTCCAACAGTGTGGCGTCATCAGCATAACGAAGATTGTTTATTTACATTCCTCCTACTAGAAGGTCCTCTAAAAATACTAGGGAGTTTTGAGAAGGACACTTTCTTGTACTTGAGGCAAGAAATCGCCCCTAAAGGCGGAAGATCCAAATTAATTGGACTAACGGCATAGACGAAAGAAGGCACTGTAATCTGTATCAAGCACTGCTCTGAGAAAATATATGGAGACAACCAAATATAAAAATATATATATTTTTTAAATATATACTATTGTGTGTAATATAATTTAATTAATACCTCATATATTGGGCCTTTTCATCATTTAAAAAAAAAAAGTTTTATGATGAACTTTTATATAGTGATAATAATACATTTTTTAAACATTTTCAAATACAATATATATTTTAATCTAAGTGAATAATTGCAATGGAGAGAAAGTGAATACATTTGGAAAATAAAGAGAAAGATAAAAATTTTATTTGAAAAAAAAAAAAAATAAAGAAATCCATTATTGCTGTTTGTTTTTGAACCAGAACCCTATTCATTGTTACTTCTAGCTGATCAATCTTCAATGTAATTTCCTTAAATAGCACAAAGTTACTCTCCAAAACACCCCTGATAGGTGACTTGAGACCGCTTAGGTTAGGTTTACAAACGAATGACGTATGACATATGGCCGCCGGCGTCGTCATTTGAGCCACCGCAATTACATACCTATAGCTACGGTGCGCTAACCACGGCTCCATTGCCGCAGTAATGGATATTTAGCGATATTTTTGTATTTAAACAAATTTTAACTAATGATGTCGAAATTTGATGTTAGAAATGGTCGAATTATCTCTTGTTATCGCTGGATCTCGGAACATGAAAAACGTGGTCGAATTATCGAGGTTAGACTATCTATAGTTTACTTATTGTTTTTTTTTCCTAACCCTTGCTGCCCACCATTTGTAAAAGCTCATCAAACGACATACAAAAAAAAAAGTTTCACTTTAGAAGATCTAAACACAAAAAAAATTCTCCGTGGAGAAATCAAAACGTATACGCGCGCGTCTTAACACCAAAATGAGAGAAAACAGATGGAGAATAAATATTGGCGAATATTAAATAAGAGAATAATAAAATAAATAGTAATCAATAGAGAGGAAATTCTAGAGAGAGAGAGATTTAATTTAAAAGATGTAAGCAAAACTATCTCTGAGGATGAAAAAAGTACCAAAAAGAAAGAGAGTTAGGCAATTTATTCAAACAAACAAGATAGAGAAAAAATGTTGGGGAAAGGGATGAGAGCAAGTTCCCACAAACGGCCCGTGACCGGAAGCCCCTCCTCCCACCCAGGGGTGTGGTCTACTCACGACGGAACTCCTCCGAGGCCATGCGGACCAGGACCAGAGCCTGGCGACATAGAGAGGACGCTGTGGCTGACATCTCGCCCGCCCGCAACTTGGTAAAAGAATGGACGTAAGGAAGTTGGGTTTCCTGACAGGAAGGCTTCTCGGAGAGCTTATCTCGCGGTGAGTCAACCACAGTACAGCAACCTGCAGCTCCACCTACTACGTCAACGCCACCCGCAATCTTACAGCGATACACAAGGCGCCAACTCGACGAGAAAGATATCCGTTTCAAAACTATGGTAAGTTGTAGTCGTCGTCTATCCCGTGACTCCGATGTCCTATGGCCAGGGTCTGAAGCTTCTTTACCAGTGTCACGGCAGCACGGCACAACACTGTACAAAGTAAGGAAACTGTAGAAAATACAGATTGGATAACTTAGGACTTGGCGCAACATCAGTACTTTCTCAAATTCGAAGACAGTTTTATCCGATTATAATTTTAGTCGCCTCATCAGTGCAAGACAACTTCAGTTCCTTGAACTACGATAGGAGAGTTCGTGAAATCCACCACCTAAAGGAAACCCCACATTTTCTAAATATCAGTGCAAAAAGAATGGCTAATTTCATAATGTCAATATTGTATATTGACGTATCAATAACGTTGATATTTGCATATACTAGTATTTAAAGTCTCTATCAAATGCATATATGCTTTCAAAACAAATAGTTCATTTAGGTACCAACTTGGACACAAGCACTACGTAAACAATTTTTCGATATATTATCGGCACACGGGGCGATTGGGCTATTTCTGAACTACCACCAGCCTTGTTGAACGGCGATAATTTAAGATCACTCTAAAGTTGTTCTCCACCCGAGTCATATTGGGGAGCCTCGACAAATATGTGCCGTACGAAAATATTTTTTTTTAAATCGCCTCTTTAAAGTGCTGTCGGCGCTACTTCTACGAACGAGTCTTTTCTTGAAGGTATCGTAACTTGCGGCGAGAAATAGATTATCTAAAACAACTAGCTTTGTTCGATGAAAATAAGTGTACTAGATGGGAGATGCAGTCCCAAAGTACGAAAACTTAGTATAGACTTCATGTAAATTTGTGAGGATCATTTTAAATACGTTATAATTGGGACACGGATAGTTGTTAATATTATATAAAATAGTTGTTGTTAGTGTCTTAACGTGAGTGAGTGAGGTCTTAATAAATGTGACTTGAAGACAAAATTCGATAATTTATAAGTAATCCTCTACCCTAAACTTGTCCCCGCCAGACTTGCGCCGATAGAGAGAGAACCTGCCCGTATTTTCCAGCGGCCTTGGAGGCTGGTGACCCAATTTCTCGGCACGCGCCACGGAAATAGCGTGCGACACGTGTATTGTCGATGGTTTGTTCCCTCCCGTCCATCTGGACGTTCCATGACACCACATGGTCCCGTCAAATTCAACAAACACAATCTAGCAACCTTCACTGTAACACCTGAGGTCGTTACATTTGTCAACACAACTGCTTCAGCTTATTCAGGAAATCCCACTTGTAGTATATTGTGAGTCCAGGGGCGTTTCGCAACTTCCAGTTCAAAATAACTTTATTAGCTACCGCTCCTACCGAGTTATGTAAATCACCTTAACAACTTTATTTCCATATTTACAGGGTGTCAAATCTCTGGAACTAATAAGTGCTGTTCTTGGCTTTGGCAAGAAGTTTTCTCATTTATTCCGAGTAGGTTAGCCAAATCTTCCACCCCTATCCTATCCTTAGTCTACAAGAAGTCGCAGGATCCCTCAACATCTCCCCCTTCGAGCGACATTATTTAATAAAAATGTTAGATTCATCCAGTTAATGGAGAGGATGGAACATTGATGGTGTTTTAACGTTTCGTGTCAGGAGATACGGAAAGAGCGGGTCGTACACACAAATCTCCGTTCATTAATTTATAGGAATTGAGAAAGATGGACTATTGCCAAGGTGTGATATGGAGGAGATTCAATAAATCAACAAATGGGAAGCTGAGATCTACCATAAGGAAGGAAGAACATGGTAGGAGAGGAGGTCCACTGACTGAATACTCCGCTTCCAGGTTCTACAGTATATGTGATCAACAGGACCAACTACAAATATAAAGGGCACCTCTCCCATCAAAATATACCATAAAAGTAGGTGCCATCTATTAGCCAACTCGGGTGGGTGACAGAGCCACAACACCAGTCTTGGCAAATTGTGAGGCCCCAGGTGGAGACCATGGTTTCAGGCTAATGACCCTCGTCAATTCAATGCGGGCTTTGATTTCACGAAATACATAAGGGATGTTATATATACACTTAGTTCCGTATGAGACCATTATGAAGCCTCAACCATGGAGAGAAGTCATGTAAAAAAAAAAAACTGCAAAGAGAAGTTCAAAAAAATAATGGCATAAAATTAGAAATATCTACACCACAATAAAGGCTTAAGAATGATTAAACTTGTGGAATTTGAAACGCAAGAATACACATAAACAACAAAGAAGAAATAGAAGATGCAAGGAGAGAAGAAAGAAGGGAAAGAAAAATAAGTCCACGGTCAACTTTAATTAAAGTAATAAAAAAAAAATCGGAAAGAAGAATCCGTTCTAGGTCGGTGGAAATAATTCATTGAGACACGCTAATTAACCTCGGCAGTAACAACAAAAAATTGCCCGGATGGAGGAGGGGGGAGGATGGAAGGTGAGGGAAAGAAGAGGATGGGCAGGGATGGGACGAGGAGTGGAATCGCTGGGGGAGAGAGAGTTGACAGAGGTTTGTCGCGACATCTGAGCGGCGGATCATGAGAAGAAGAGGTCATCTATCCAACCATCCACCGCTATCAATTTGGCAAGGGCATTGTCTCGGTCACAGCCCACCAACCTTTTCCCACCGCTGATCGGGGTCCTCCTCATTAAATCTAATATCTGGTCGGCGGAGAAGTCAAGGTCAGCACGCGATCTGCTGCTGACAGCCTAGGAGAAACCCTGTACTGACAGCCGACACTTTGGTCTTGGCCGATCAGAGACGACAGAAGAAATAAATATTTTGAAATGTTTATGTTTTCCGCAGAGAGAGGTTAATGGCCGAGCAGTTTGATATCAGTACGCTGATTTCAACCTAACGCTCAAATAAATTCTGCCTTTGAAAAAAAAAATGTTTGCGGGGTTCCAATATGTTTAAAAGAGCCGCGACGTTTTTATCCTTCCATTGGAAGATTGCATAAGTTTATTCAACCTAAAGATATATATATATACAGGGTGTACCAGGTAAATTGGGACTAACTTTGACAGTCTATAAAACAAAAACTACTTGAGATTAAAAACTTGTTTTTTTTTTTTTTTCATTACGTAGCCATATTCATGTAAAATGCAACAGTACATGTGTGCGCAGTGTAGTGATGAAGAGTAACCGAGAATTTGAAAATCGAGCTGCCATCATCGTTGCTCTGCGCGCCGGAAGGAGCCCCAAAGAGATAGTGGATTTTCTTAAGTTGCCCAAAACCACTATTTATCGTGTCAAGAAGCAGTTTGATGAGGCCGACAGTAACAAAGAGGGGATAGCTACAAGGAAAAAGCACTCGCGTCGATCGGACAGGGTAAGAGGCGAAGAATTTGTCAAAAATGTCAAGGAGAAGATTGATGGAAACCCTGGGAAGAGCATGAGGGCCATAGCCAAGGAAATGGACGTTGGCTCTATGACAATTGTCAGAACTATCCATGAGGACCTTGGTCTCAAGTCTTATGCCCTTCAGAAAGGTCAGTTGCTGACTGAGAATATGAAGAATAACAGAAAAGGAAAGGCTGCTGCCCTCCTCAACAACCTGAAACACGACTCTTTTGGCATGCTAAGGTTCTTCTCTGACGAAAAGAACTTTGACGTGGACCAAAAGGTAAATCCCAGGAATGATCGCTGGATCTGTAAAGACCCCTCAGAGATACCTGTCGTGATGCACACGAAATTTCCTGCCTCCGTAATGGTCCTTGGCGTTATCAGCAGTGAAGGTGATGTCATGCCTCCCCATTTCTTTGAGAAGGGCCTTAGGATGAACGCTGACACCTACATCAATGTTCTGGAGACCGTTGTGAAGCCTTGGATGGACATGGTGGCCGCAGGAAGGAAGTATGTCTTCCAACATGACTCAGCTCCAGCCCATAAGGCAAAAAAGACACAATCGTGGCTGACACTTAACGTCCCTAGTCACTGGGGTCCTGATATTTGGCCCCCTAATTCTCCAGATTGCAATCCCCTCGACTACTATGTATGGGGCGTTGTTGAGAGAGATGTCAACAAAGCTCCTCATACCACCATCCAGTCTGTCAAGAAAGCAGTTCACACGGTGATGACCCAAATGGACAAGGTCATCGTCGCCAAGGCCTGTGCTTCATTCCGCACTCGCCTCGAGACTGTTGTAGCTAATAATGGAAACTACATTGAATAAATAAAAACTATATCCTTTTATCTACTACTGTGTCAAATTTCATTCGGATATTTTAATTTTTACTTGCAAAAAATTTCAGTTAAAATACCATTGTTGAAATTCCCAATTTACCTGGTACACCCTGTATATATAACGTAATAAAATATTACAAATGTGAACAAATATTTGAAAATTTTATTTCATTGACAAAAAGGGAAAGATCCGAAAGATTCCATAGAAATAATTCAAAGTTTCAGTTTTTTAAACAACCACTTCTCAATCCTGCAGCGTTGCAACCTACTACTGGTGGAAAAAGACCACCGGAGTGTGTGGACTATATTTCGGCGTAGTTGCAGCCTTCAGTTGAACTAATAATCATTAATTGGTTGAACCAGTTGAACATTGGTTGAACCTGTGTGTTCTACGGCTGAACCCGGTGTGAAGACGATTTAGAGAAACCTGGTGGGTTATACAAATATAACACTTTAATTCTAGCCTAGTTGATAAATATCTCACTATTTTATTAGAGAACTAATGATTATACAGGCTCGTAAGTCAGCAGTCAGCCATCTAAAGGTACAACAAAGCTCCTTCACGTAGGCTCGATCTTATATGACTTAAGACACACACTGGGTAAGTCCAACCATCCATCCAAAGTAGGACTCTGTACAATTTCGAGCGTAAAGTTTGTAAAATCCGATATACTTGTCAACTTCCGCGACTACCCACCATGGTGCGGACCCATCTCGCACACGACTTGAGTCTCCCGTACATCTCGATGGAAAGGAGGACAGAATATGGTGAAATCCAGGCGACACATTTATTTTAGGGCCTTTCAACTGTTGTCGCAACAGGATGTCAATACATCCGCGCCGTGATACCGCGCGGTTTGAAAAGGTCGATGTCATTTGAATTTTTGATGTTGGCCGAGATACAGATCGGAACCTCAATTAGAACGCCACGACATGGTGAGAATTATTTACAGTATTTTCTAAAGAAGATAGTCAAGAGTATTTGAAAATGATAGCAATACACTGTCGCGGCGGCAATGATAAAATATAGCAGATGTGATAGATTGCTAACGTCGAAGAGTTTACAACATACTATTGCCATTAGGTTAGTTTACATTCAGCTTCCTTGCCGTTCATTTCTCCATGCTATAAGACGATCATCTCTTTTAAAAAAAAAAAGTGTTGAAAAGTTTGTTTCCACATTATCGCCGGTCGTGAGTTCTTAGAGATGCCGAGATTCGGGCACAAAAACCTTCAATCTTCTTTAAAACAAACTAAAAATACGGCCCACACAAAGCTTATTGTTTATTTCTTCTAAATTAAGACCTTTGCCGTTCGTTCTCAGTGCGACGTAGCAAAAGTCGAGTATATTTAAATCGAAACAATGCTACTAAACACACACACAAGGCTTTATTAAGACCACCGGTCTTATACAGATTCACCGCAGGAAGAAATAATAGATAGAGCTCCTATACTCCAGGCAGCGCAGGACCCAACAACAGCCTCCTGGTCCGACGTATGTCCAATGGCCACACGTTCCTTTGTGCATACGTCATGGTTAGCGAATCACTGAACAGGCTAGTGTGGAATCAGCCGCGTTCTAGTCTTCGCTTTTCTCGTCTAAATGGACCACGGCATTCGGCGATTCAATTAATCTCCTTAGAACGGTGACTGCGGCCTACAATGCTACTAAACCCTCAGAAGAAATTTTCATTTACCTATTAGGAAGGACATAGTCTCTCAAGCGTAAGACTGTAAGGAAGCAGCCAGCTAGGGGGAAGGAACTTATATATGGGGGGATTACAACCGAATACAACGTAATGATTTCCCCAGCCGGGCAGGGCAGAATGACAGGAAGTCCTTGCCGAAGAAACCGGCTGTTGGCATCAGCACAACACCTGCGATACCAAGGATGCGGTCAGGGCCATCATGTTCTCCATGCTCCCTAGGAACACGCATCCTACAAGGTCTAACATATCACACACACACACACCTATCGAGCGGCCACGCAATTTTTAGCTCCGCCGTTTTTCACCTTTGGCAGGTGTAAAAATGCCGAAAGGTGTGTCGAATGTGATATTGGCTGAAAGCCCTGAACGAGCTGCTCGTGAGCCTGAAAGGCTCAGCTCGAAATCTCCAACCAGTGCTGAGTTATCAGCGAAAATTGCTTTTCAGAAGAATTCTTCTGAAGAAAATCAAGAAAAAACAAAATATGCAAATCCGCCGGCAGGCGACGTGCATGTAAATCCGGCCGCCGCGCGTGACGTCACCGCGCCGCCGACTGCTGCTTCTTCCAGCGCTACAACAGCCAGCCCGGCCTCGCTCAACTGGGCCGACAGCGAGATGGCGGAGGTGGACGCCAACGAAGGCTACACCGTCGTGAAGTCCAAGAAAAGGCGCCTCTCATCAACACCTGAGCACGCCGCAAATCAGGCAAGCAGGCCTGCTGAGAAACGCGGCCCCCAGCAGCAGAAGCGGACAACAGGGCCGAGGTCAATGCCGCCCCAGGAAATCAAGGCGACGCGGGCTAACATCGCCGACGCCAAGGCGAGGCAAACCTCATCCACACAGGACAACTACATCTTCGTGGAGGTCTGTCCTGACATCTCGTCCTACAAATACCTCCAGGCGATTGACAAGCTGGTCGGGGGACCGAGAAACATCACCCAGTTCAACAAAATGAACGGGCATTACATCGTGGGCCTGGCGAGCAAGGACCTTGCGAGCCGTCTGCTCGGGAGCGACCTGGGCATCGAGGGAACGCTCCTTAAGATCTTCCCCTACCGCAAGAGGGCCGAGCGCATTGTCGTGGCCAATCTGCCCGGCTTTGTGGAGGACAGCGCCGTCGTGGAGGCCCTACATCCTTATGGAAAAGTCACCTCCATCGCCCCCATCCTGATCAAAATGGGGGAGTACGCTTTCACCGACGGCCGCCGGGAGGCCTTCATCCTGCTCCACAAGGACATCAAACTGGAGAATCTGCCCACCAGACTGGACATTAAGTCTAAAGGAGACACCCTATCGGCCTTCCTGACATTTGGAATAAAATGCTCGAAATGCAACAAGCAGGGCCACCGCAGAGCCAACTGCCCAGCGCTCGCCAGGCAAGGGAACGGCAGCCCCAGGCAAGCAGCGTCTCCCACCGACGCAAGGCCTCCCCCTCCTCCTCCTCTTCCTCCTCCTCAGCAGCCAAGGAAGCCGCCACCAGCGCCCGCAACACCGGCGTCCCCTGTCAAACCGGCGACAACTTCAACCGAGCCTCAGGCGATCCCCTCGGCACACCAGCCTGCCGAACAGATGGATGTCACCCACCCCGCCCCTGCTGCCCACCCTGCTTCCCTGGCTGCCCGGCGGCCCCCCGAGCCTCGCATCTCTCCGCTCGACCACGAGATGTCGGTGGAGGGGCTGACCTCACCTCCATCCACGCCTGCCCGGGGAGAATCCGCACTCAAACAGCTGCTGAAGCACATCGAGGAGACCCCCACCCTTTCCATCGACTGGCACAAGCTGCCCGGCCTTAACTGCAAGGACGCACAGCAGCTCCTCACCTCTGAGACCACCATGAAGAGGCTAGCGCCCACGCTGACACAAGAACAGGTCGCCACCCTCGACAAGTTGCACGACACCTTCAAGGCCTCGTGCCCAGACTCCAACTCTACCATCCGCAAGACCCTCCAGAAGACCAGGAAGGTCCGGCGAGATCTACAGCGCCAATGAACCACCGCGTCGCCACCATCAACGCGCGAGGGCTCGCCACTCGGAGGAGGAGCCTTGCCCTTTGTCATCTCCTCAGGCAACATCACGTGGACATCGCGTTTGTCCAGGAGACAAACGCATTTCATCTGGGCAGCGGCCAAGACCTTTGCCTCGGCTACAACGCTGTTGTGTTGGCCCATCCCGTAGCCATCTCGGGATCCGGACTCGCCTGCGTCTTCGGGCCAGGCGTAGCCGTGATACAACAGCGCGTCCTGTGGCCGGGCCACATCGCCTTGGCAACCATAGATGTCCACGGCGAGGAGATGACGGCAATCGTCGTTCATCTGGCGCATGAACCCCGGGAGAGAAACCGGCAACTGGAGCTCCTGGCGGCGACAGCGGCACAGGAGGAGGAGGGGGCCTGCTGGATCATCGGCGATTTTAACATCAGGGATCGGGGCCCCTCATCATCATCATCATCGGATGCCCTCGCCGCTCTTCTGGACCTGGCCGCGCTGGTCGACGTGGCCACCCAGTTCGACGCCGCCCACCTGCCCACCAGAGTCGCCATGCACGGCGACCAAGTCGAATCGAACCGCCTGGACCGGATCCTCGTCCCTGCTGGAGTCCTGGATCGCGTGTCCATCTACGCGACCAGCCACTACCACCTCTCGGACCACCGCCTCGTGCTGCTCCAGGTGGGCCCGCCCACCACCGCCGTCTCCTCCCCCACCCAGCCTCGCTTGGCCGCGATGCTCCGCTCGGGCCTTGCTCTCGAACATCTGGCTGGCTACATCCGGGAGTTGGAGGAAGACGCAGCGCACGATGACGACGACGGGACCTTCTGGGATAGGTGGACCTCCATCAAGGCGGGGCTGCTAGCGGAGGCCAGATCCCTGCACGACCCACGCCACGCTGCCAGCGACAGCTACGTCTACAGGGCGAGACGTTACATCGCGGCGCAGCTCGAGGCCTCCTCCATCCGGGCCGACTACCCATCGCTGCCGGACCTAGCACGCGCCATCCGCCTCCGACGCCCGGTCAGCGTCATCAGGGACGACGAAGATAACGTCATCGAGGGCCCCGAGCTTCGGCGGAGGGCGTTCGCGACCTTCCGGCCCCGCTTCGCCCGTCCCACCACCGATCCAGCTGCGGGAGCTGCCTTCATCGCCAGCAGCGCGCCCACCACCACCTGCGAGCTGAATGAGGAGGACCCGCTCCACCGGCCAGACATCAGCCCCAGCGAGATAGCCCACGCCATCGAGCACCTCCCTCGCGGAAAGGCCCCCGGCTGGGACGGCTTGCCGTGCGAGCTCCTCGTCGCCTTCAACGAGGACTTCTTCGCGGAAGCTCTGGCCCGGGTATTCGCGGCTTCACGGCTCCGCGGTGCACTACCTCCGTCGACGCGGCGCAGCTCCATCTGCCTCGTGCCCAAGGCCCGCGGAGGTCGCGGCCTTGATGGCTACAGGCCTGTCGCGCTGCCCTCGGCCGACTACAGGGTCCTGGCCGCCATCCTTCACCGGCGCCTCAAGCCCCACCTGCGGACCCTGGTGCCGGAATGCCAAACATACGCCGTCCCCGGGAGGTCCCCGTCCTGGAACATCGCTAAGGTGACGGATGCTGTTGAGGAGGCAACCGCCATGGGCTCGCCGCTGGCCGTCATGGGCATCGACTTGGAGTCCGCCTTCGATTCCCTGGACCGCGGCTTCCTGGAGTCCCTGATGACGTCCCTCCGCCTCCCGCCGGCCTTCATGGGCTGGATCAACATCTTGTACGCCGGGGCGGACGCAACGATCCGGGCTGGAGGCTTTCACACCACCGCCTTCCCCCTCCTCAACGGCCTAAGGCAGGGCTGCGCCGTGAGTGCCGCTCTCTTTAGTATCGCTACGGGGCCGCTGCTACGTCGCCTGGAGTTGACCCTCGGCGTGGGCAATGTCATCGCTTACGCCGACGACATCGTCCTCCTATTTCATCGCGACGGAGACTTCGAACGGGTGGCGACCGTCTTCGAAGAATACAAGCAGGCCTCCGGAGTTGGCGTGAACCTCCGGAAGAGCGCTGGCCTCTGGTGCGGCGCCTGGCGCAACCGCGGCGACTCCCCTCTCGGCGCCTCCTGGTCGACCACCTCCATCAGGGTCCTCGGGCTCGACATCGCCCCCAGGAGCACCGTCGCCCACCGGGAGCAGCATCTCCTGGCCCTCCTGGAGAATGCATGCCGCAAATGGACGCCCTTCACCCGCGGCCTCTCCCTCGTCGGGCGAGCGAGAGCGGCGAACACGCTGGTGGGCTCTGTCATCCAGCACCACCTGCATGGCTACCTACCATCACCCCCAACCATCGCCAAGCTGCAGGCCCGACTGGCGAGATTCGTCTGGGGACAGGACCACATGGCGTGGCTTCCCGCCGATGTCATGGCGAGGCCAGTTGCCATCGGAGGCCTCGGCCTCCTCGACCTCGCGACCCAGCTCCAGCTCGCCTGCCTCAAGGGGGTGCAGGTCGCGCTCCGCGGGGGCAGAAATGCCTTCAGCTGGCTGGTAGAAAGCGGTGAGGCCTGGATCCACCCTCCACCGGACGGCACCCGTCTCCAGCCCCGCCGTCTCCGGCTGCTGAAGCTGTGGGAGGAGGCCTCCAACATCCTGGGCCTCGACCATCGGGCGGTCCCCACGGCTCAGCTACTGGACCTCAACATCATCGGCGGCTGCCGGTTCCTCCGCCCTCCCGACCTCCTGGCCCCTGCCCGCTGGCGCGGAGCCCGAGTCCGGGACCTTCTTGCGGAGGGCCACCTCACCGCCCGACCTACGCGCTCGGCCCTGGCTGACGCCGCGGCCCTGGGCGCCTTCTGTCGGAGGCTGACCTCCGAGAACGCCGTGGGCTTCGGGGCGGAGTCTGCACCCTCATCTAGCTCTTTAGCTGCGGCCGTGGTGCTGCGAGGGACGGCTACGCCGTTCCTCAACGGCCTCACGACCCGCTCGGCCCGACGGGCCCTGGATCGCCCGCGCCTCGCCGCCACGCCCATCTCAAGGTTCACCTCGAGATGGTCGCCCACCATCGGTCCACTTCCATCTAGGATCGACTGGGCCTCGCTGCGGCGCTGCGCCTACTCGGGCCACGAGGCCGATGCGGCCCTCAAGTTGGCCCTCCACGCCCTGCCCCATCCGGCCCATCCTGCCTCGGTCGGCCCCTCCTGTCCTGCCTGCGAGTCCATCGACCGCTCCCTCGGCCACCGTTACTGGTGCTGCCGTTCCATCAGGCCTCTCATCAGAGAGGCCTTCAACATCATAGGGCGGCCCCCTGACCTACAGGCTTGGATCTTCGGCGGGTCCGGCCTTGAGGACGACGCCCTTTCCATCTTGGCGTCGGCAAAGTTGCGAATTTATCGCTACTTTGTACAGGTTGGGCTCGGAGTAGCAGTGGAAGACCCGCTCATCGCCTGGTCCAGGACCCTCCAGCGCCGAGGTTTTCTTCCTCCATCTCCCATCACCATCTTGTAAAATTTGTTTCATATATGTATATATTTTCTCTTCTCACCTCTCTTCTTATTTTCTTTTTCTCTCCCTATGATTGAAAATATGTAATATTGTCTAAAATGACAATAAATATTTTTTTAATTGTCAATTGTCACACACACACACACACACACACACAACTAGAAAAAACATCACCTACCATCTTCAATAAAAACTCTTTTAAGATTAAGAAAAATCATCTGTGATCGTACAACTAAAAATTTCCGATGTCTTGAGCCTCAAGTAATTTTGTAAACTCCAGGATGAGACACAACGTAAATAAGTTGTAACTACTGGCTGTTCACAAAATACACATATCTCAAGGAAGCCGATATATCACTGCCATTTCAATAAACATAAAAAAAAAAACAAGTAGAAAGACATTTGAAAATTATCCCGCATGTGTTTCTTTTGAACGAAAAATCGAAATTTTTTAAAAGGAGAAATAACGATTATTTCTAACCTTTAGGGATGAAGTATGAAAGGATGAATTATGAAGAGTAATGATAAACTGAAAAATAAAAGTGTCCAGGGATGGGAATCGAACCCACAGTGTTCCGCTTACCGGGCAGATGCCATGTCCACTAGGCTATTCTTCACAATTCATCCTTTCATACTTCATCCCTAAAGGTTAGAAATAATCGTTATTCGTCCTTAAAATAAATTTCGTTCCTAAATTAATTTTCGTTCAAAAGAAACACATGCGGGATAATTTTCAAATATCGTCTACAATCATAAGCCGAGAATTATATTGTATTATAAAAAACATGGCCCAATCGAGAAGGTAAAAACATTTTGCGAAACCTTCCTCTCTGAAAAAGATTTGGCGTCGGTCCTTGGATGTAATCCAGATAAGGTTGACTAGTAGAGAAAGTGGTTATGAAACAATCCGTTCGCCCCGTTGAGAGATAGAGAAGTTGACGAGATAGCTATTACTATTTATCTACAAAATCTGTATACACACAACTATAGGGCCATTCCTTAACACGCACCTCGGGGGAGGAGACTTCACCAGCCTTTCCGTTTCTCAAACCTTCTTAAAGTCTCTGTAAATCATCCTGAACTGACTCAAACTCTCAATGCGACTCAGAAGGCATTTTGAACAAACAAGAAGTATGATATAGACATCCACATAATATATAAGAAATGAAAATTTAGCACTATTTTATATTTTTAAAACATTTAAAAAAATCCTACTATCCTTACTGCAATGAAAAATAATTGAGAGGGTTCACCAGTGATAAACCAACCCCTCTCCCAATATTTTTCCATTGCAGTGAAGAACAATAGGAAGACGTGTTTTGTTTGGAAAATATTTGTTACAATCGCGTGCTAAATAGTTTCAGTAAAGATGTTTACATGTGTCAGGAATGGCTGTGGCATTGAAGTGATCTTAATTCTAATGCAACAAATCGCCATGAAGTCGGTGATTCCCGACAGCCATGAACCGGGATCGAATCCCTTATTGTACACTTTTTTCTGTGAAGAACCTGTTCATATTTTTCATTGTAAATAACCTAAGCTAGGTTGTTCTTTTTGAGCGGTACCTAATAAAGTTATTTTGTAACAGGAACAAATCACTGACTTTCACTTGGAGAGCGACAATGTTGATTTCAAGAGTGATAATCCATTACTGAACTTGACCAACAACATGTTGGAACCTGATACCCCACCAACCAGGATACACAACAATACACAACCTCAACAACATGAGGGTGTAAAGAGGCATTTTCAAAAAACTCCAAAACATCATTAAATTCTGTAGCATCACGCTAAGAATACAATTGAAAAATCTCATTTATTGCACAACACTCCTCGCCAAAAAAAAAAAGACTTCTTTTTATATATTCTCTGCCATATTTACATAATATCTCAAAACTTTAAACAAATATGTGACAAATTATATTCAAAATCTAACAGTTATCTCCTCAATGTATAAATATCACGAATGAATACCCAATTACTTCTTCCTTATAAAATTTGCTATTGTACGGTTAGTTACTAGAGTGAGTGGGTGACGGGGGTTATTCTTGTAGGCTATTCTGAAATCACTTGCTAATGGTTCTCTCTCTCCCCCAAGAAAAATAAAGTGAAATGACTCGTTAATGAAATTGAATGGACCCGAGAAATTATTCCATTAGGGAAAGTGTTTTTTGTTTGTTCGTTATAGAGAGTGAGGAGAACAAAGTAGGCTTGAAACAAATATAAACCCAAATTACATTCTATCGATCTCTATATATTAACTCATTAGAATACTAATATTTAAAAAATAATATTTGCTTAAACCCATACGTCAGACCAATTGGAGATTTTTCAAAAACCAGCCATGTTCAACTAACACTTCATTTCAGGTAGTTTTTCTCGATATATATTTTTGTTCTTCATACTCTTTCCTCTACATGGAGGTTGTTGGATTATATATTTATAATTTATCCATATTTTTTTATATTTCTTCAGCAACAAGGAAGATTAGAATCAGCCATTTAAGACGAAGACTATTGGGAAGGTGTGTATACAAAGGCTCAGAACGGCCTAGAAAGAAGGGAAGTGTGCGCTGGGATATCCTCTTTAACCTGCCACCTCCTGTTCGCATGGCGGCCGCTTATTAATACACGGATGGCCACACTTAACACGGGACTTCATAACCCCTTCCTTTTCTCAAACATTCTTAAGCGTAACTATGAGTAAATCATCCTGAACCTTCTCTCAAACTCTCAACGCTATCCCGAAGGTATTTTGAACAAATCGGAATCCGCGTTTGAGGATACGTAAGGAAATAACGCTGTAGTGAGAAAAGGGGTTGGAAATACCAATAAAATGCTATTTTTATATAATAATACATCTATTTGTTATATTTAAAACAAACAGCAAGTGTGTGAGTGCAATGTTCGGTAGAGTTACCATGATCGACCCAATAAACGAACATATCGACAAATGTACGAAACTTTAGAGCAGTGGAATAATGGGTGGCTTAGTACCAAAGTAAACAATGAAGTGTTATCATTTGAATTGACGTGTGTTTATATGATACCATTGTCCCTCGTGAGAGAGGTTTTGATAAAAGTTACAATTTTAAGAGAGGAAAAAAAGGGGGAATTTTTTTCAAAGCTTAACCCTTAAGGAGGGAAATTGAAAAAAGTAAATAAATAAACATTTATTAAAAGTTGTATATGAAACATCCAGAGCTCAGATGTATCCACCAAGTGTCAAACAAAGAAGACCAAGAATGGCAGAGAGTGGGGAGGGTCTTGTCAGCGAGAGTCCACCAGAATAAACCTGGGGCCTCCAGGAGAGCGGGCGGTTGTCACACTCCGGCAGCTATTTAAAGACCACCTTCTGTTATCCTAGAGACTTCCGGGGGGCATAAATCCTCGCTAGAGAAAGAAATGACTACGGCGGCAATATCCATTGAGTAGTTTACTCTGTGCGCGTATTTCTGTCGGCATTTTGTGAAAGCCAATTTAGTAATGCTGTTGTTTTTAAAGTGAGTGGCTGCTTCAGTCCACTTATCCTGGCGACTTTGGAAATCCTGCTAAAACAGTAGCTAGACACACTGTAGGACAACTTTCTATCAGCACATGGACAATTTGAACAATTTTATTGACACTACTAGTCAATGATTACAAAGAAAATTTGATTAAAAATAATAATAATAAAAGAAAAAAATGATGGAAAAATATATAAAAGGAATATGTACAAATAGCACATAGAGACGTTGTGGAATTTTATATACAGTTCACTATCTAGAATTACTTTTAAAACCTTTCTTCAACATACGTGCTGTATTCTACCGCGTTTGCGGTTAGAAATAATTGTGGGAATCGTTTCGTTTGAGAAAGAAAGAGCTGCCGCAATATTCATAAGAGTAAATTAATCTGTTGTTGTTGTTTCTTATCCCCTTGTGTAAAGAATGGGGTGTAGGGGTGCAGCTTTCGATGATCAGGGCACCATGATCCAGGCACACTTTGGTGAAAGTCTGACTTTGTCTGTAATTTGAGGCCGTTCCTAACATGGAAGCAGACGCCTTTACTACCGACTCTAACATGAGTACAGACGCAGCTCCTTTGTATCCTGAAGAGAACCCTTGCTGAGGTCTACAACCGGATCAGTTGAAATCAGGATTTTTAAAGAGGTCTTTCTCCTCTTCTAACAATGCTGCTGTTGGTCCACGACTGCTTATTTGTCAGAGTTATTCTGCATGTTTCGCAACTGGCCTTCATATCTGAAGGTCGTTCCCCTATCCGCCACCTGGGGACGCGCGCCCTGTAGCAGTCAGTTCTGTCGAGGGGTAAATTAATCTGCGCTTAATATATCTCTGTGTAAAGCGCCCATTTATTAATAGAAATTGCGAAACTGTTTGGTCTCTTTACCCAGGTAGTTGGCTATGGATATGTAAGGATACGCTCCAGGAACCACCTTTATGTTACTACTACTGGTCTCTTAATGTTATCTTTTTAAAAAGAGAGAGCTCTGAAAAATTCCAAAACAATATATAGCAACTTGTATTTAAGATCGAGAAAATTGAATCCCTCTTTTTTCACGAGGATGAATGATCACACCAAAGACAAATACGCATTTTAAGACCTTGATTCCTCCACCGCTGTCATTAAAAGAGAAAGGTCATATAAGACTGCGTAATTTTACATTAGAACTATATTTTTGGTTGCTTTGAAAATAATTTTTGTATACATAAAGAAATATATATTTTTTTAATGCTAAAAGATATTTTACAGTCAGTTTCTTTTTTATTTAAGCACGCAAGCCCTTCAAGCGAAATCGCTCTTCCTAGTCTATCTTTTATTCAATACATACTAGAGTTAAGATTGGGTTTGTTTGTGTACGCAAGTGTATATCGGGACTGCTTACACTTAAAATATATATACAAAACCTCGCCTATCGTGGATAATTTGTTTACAAAGGTTTGAATCCCCGAAGAAGAAGATAGGTGAACCTCCTCATCGAAACATTGGAAGTTGTAATAAACATGTTTGATCCAAAATAAGCGTGTTAATTATTTAATATATATATATATATTTAATTATGATGGCTATTTGAATTTTATTTATCATTACTATAAGATTCAGTTATAGGTTTATTATACATTTTTCTTTAGGGGAGTACTGTGTGTGGAGTAATGTGATTTCTTCTAAAAGGTCGCTACACTGTGTTGACAATTCCATCTTTCTGCTATAGTGTAATCACTAAACACCAGAGCTTCTAAAAGCAATATTGTGATATATAGTGGCGCATGACATGTTCAAAAGGAACTGAGAAGTATGCTGGTGAAGGTTGGTTTAAGCAGTCAACGCTAAAGCTTTAACTAGGAGATATTAATTGAGTGTAAAAGAAAAGCTCTTAAAACCTTGCGTGTTCAAATAAACATCGTGAGAAATAGCTTTAAAAAAACAACATTTAACAAATGTATCAAGAGTAACGTACTAATTTTAAAATTGCTGTATATCAATGCCTAGAAAGTGATGATAGGGATTGAAATCTGGAACGATGTTTAAATTTAGCAAAATTTTTATATCACAACTTTTTTTTTTTTAGCAGTAATTTCTTTTTATCAACGAGTGATGGAGGGAAAAGTATGAGACCTCCTCCAATTCTTAATCGAACACCCGTTGACACATTGAGTATTTGCTATTCGCCAGGGTAGTTGGCGATTTACGCTCCTGGAGCCCGGGTTATCTCTATTTTCTCTCTATTTGCTATTCTAAACGTACTAGCAAGTTAGTCCCTCTTTCCTGGAATGTGAGATGGTAGATTAGCCTCCTCCATTCTTAGCTGTGAGAACACCAAAATAAATTCAAATCTAAAAAAGTTGGTAGAGGGGAAGATAGCTGATTAAGTTGATCGCGATGAGAAAAAGTGAGTGAGATGTAGAGGCCAGGCCGTCATGCGACGACAAGATACGGACGGACGGGAGAGGTGAAATTTCGAGGGAAAACAATGGATATTCACAACTAGAGGAAGGAACCATATAATGACACCTGCCAGATCAATAATGTGGAGGATTAAAGATGTCAACAAGAACTCACCATTCATCCCATTAGTTCTCGGGGAAAAAACGATCTGGGAACTACAGGGTTGGCTCATTAGAACAAGCAGGGTAATCACTTCAGTTCCGTCAATAACAACAGCCACATCGACGTGAGAGCAGAAACAATCATAGAGGCTGTTTCTATGCAAATAGAAGAGAGGTCAGGCAATTAACGCCAGGAAACAATCAGCCGTCACAATGGCCGCTGTCCACTAAGTGCAATAGAAATAACGACCCTAACTTATCCCAGACACCTGGTTAGCAAACCCATTGTAAAGTTCCATAAGGCTGATTGTAAATTCAATATATAAACTGGAATGTAAAACTTGCTTTGAACACTATTCATTTACGCATTCTTGTAAATAAAAATACGGTTAAACCTGTCTATAGTGCCTCCCTCTCTATAGCGCCCGATTTTAAATACGTATACGATGCGATTTGTAATTAAAATGTAATTAAAAGTGACCTGTCTATAGCACCCCCTCTATTTTGGTGAGCCCCAAGAGCCTATAGACAAGTTTAACTGTATATATATATATAGTTTTAAAAGTTTGTAGGACGACCACCGAGTGTATGTAAATACGGACAGAAGTAAGTAAAGGAGGGTTGTGCCACGAAGAGGTTAACATAACATATATTTAGGTCCCTGATGTCGATGGCTTGGATAGGTGCAACAGCAACTGTGTAATAATACCCATATGAGGGAGCAAGTAGATGGTGATTTGCGATCCAGGAACCCGGGTTACCTCTATTTTCTCTTCTATACATACGGTGGTAAGGTAACGGGTTTTTCTTTCTACATTTTATAGACCGTTTATTATAATTCTCTTTGGAACAGTTAGATGACACAAAGTGAAGGGGGTATAAAAAGTCTTTTCTTAAGATTATCAACAATCCTTGAGTAGTTTCAATGTCAAGGTGGTAGTTGTTTGCTGTCTCGGAGACTAAATGTTGTTTCTTCATTGTCTTGTGGATATTCCAGAATTTTGCTTACAGCATATGTAAAATATTTTCATTGAATATTTTTCTCTCGACTAAAATAAACTCTTCGAGTTAAAATAGAAAAATAAAACGGAGATTGAAGAGGAGATACTCCTCTTCAATTTCCGTTTTATTTTTCAATAATTTTCTCTTTTTAATTTTTGTTGATTTACAAACTTTGGAACAGTTTGAGGGTCATTGATGATGTTGTGAACAAACGAGCTTCTACTGTCATCACCCTAGTACAACCAATCAACACACGCCTTCCCCCAGAAAACAACGAGCTTTCTATACACACATCTGCTAACTAACCAAATAATCACAGTAAAAATTATAGTGTTCATATGAGCATATTACACAAAGAGTTCTCTCACAATACAAGAGTTTTATACATTCCCATTGAATGAAACTACAAGTATCGCAGTTACTTGGATTCTAAGCGGAAAGAAAAAAATCTGTAAAATTTCCGTTAGAAAAAAATAGAAAAAATATTTTCAAAAGGTTTTTCAAATTTGTAAAAAATAAAAGTTCTCCGTGTCGGATTCGAGGCCGTGGGTCATTTACACCAGACGTCGCTTGACTACTCATGCTCAATGGACAAAGCGGCAAAAAGATTAAGGAAGAGAATTTTCTTAATGGACAGAAAATGTATTGTTGGGATTATATATTTGCGGTTTGATTAAAACATAGCACCTTGGTAAAACAGGAGAAGAACCTTTTCAAAAGGAAATTGTTGACCAAGCCCTTTATTAATGAAAAAAAAAAATTTTTTTTAATGGGCAAAAAAAAAAAAAAAACAGGAATGTGACAAACGTGGTGTAGGCATGGAATATAGAGCAGATGGCCACCACTATCCCTTACTATGATCGAAGAATGTAAAAAGCGCATTACCGAGGAGGAGTTACTACATGCGGTCCACAAGTCAAATGCTCGCTCCTAGTTACCTACTTCACCGGGGCCCACAACTCCGGCCTTAACCCTAAAATAAACCTTAATAAGGTTATAACTGGTGTTTCGTGGTACCTTCGTTAGCAACGACTTTGCGTTCTGCACTGGGGTGATAAAATAAAATGCGTTTTGATGCATTTTTAAAGGGAAAGCGGTATCTTTTTTGGTAGGTACAGTTAAACCTGTCTATAGTGACCCCTCTAAATAGCGCCTCCCTCTCTATAGCGCCCGATTTTAAATACGTAGTACGATGCGATTTACATTAAAAGTGACCTGTCTATAGCACCCCCTCTTTATAGCACTCTATTTTGGTGAGTCCCAAGAGGGGGCGCTATAGACAGGTTTAACTGTAGTTTATTTTGAGAAAGTGAAATGCAAACATCCCGGGTTCTCCCTAGAGTTGAGAAAACAATAAGAAAGGTTCATTAGAGCAAAAGGAAGTCTACAGGAGATAACAAGTCGATGAGTCACTCAGTCCGTGAGTCAACTAGGCGGCAGGGGTCGAAGTATAAACACACACACGGCGGGGGGCATATATTTATACACACACCTTTGTTTTGTTTTGTGTGTAAGCTTCAGTATGTAACAACATGACTACGTCGCACAAATACGGCGGCAGATAAAGGAGGGAACAGAGATGCTCTCTAAACTTATATTCTCTCACTATTTAACTTTTCTAATTTTTTAAAACTAGATTTAAAAAGCGTCTGTGGAACCTTGCGTGTATATAATGACGAATTTAAATATTGTCCCTGCGCAAGCCGATGGCGTCAGATATGCAGGAGGAAGCCAACGTCGGTACCATATAGAGGTGGTGTATATTTGCCAGTATAGATGTATCGACCTACTGGGAATCAAGACAGACTGGTCGACCCCATGAAGCTAGACCAAAAGCGGCCATACCATATGGCCACTCGGTCGTGCACCAGTTCCTACTGGCTGGAAAACTAATTTACAGAGGTACAGCTGCGGCTGCAGGCGAACAAGCATCACTAGCTTAGGTAGCCGTGCCATACATCGGTGTGAAGCCACCTCTATACACGGCTCCGTGAACCAGGTTTACATTAGTGAGGACCTTTATAAACAACGGCGGTGGCCAATCAAATTAACCCGCGGCGCTATCCAATCAAAAGACGAGAGAAATTGCCGCCAACCACGTTAAAGGACGAATTAGTTTTTCCCCTAGGGTACCAGGATTTATGACAACCATTTCCAGGTCGTCCAATCAGCCTGCCAACTTCGATCGTGACGCCCAGTTGGGTGAGAAAACTCAAATATGTATTCTTCACAGAATACTCTTTGTAACAACACAACTGAGCGGGCAGGAAAGTAATGGGAGGACTTTATCTGGCACTGTTTGAAAGAACTACATCTTATTGAAGTGAGGTGGAAACAAACGTAACATGAGACACGTCTCTCATAGAACAAAGACCCTAGTAAGAAAACACGAGGTGTCGAGTTCGTCTATTCTAAATAATAAATGATAATCTTTCACTGAATCTTCCTAAATATCACCTACTAGGCCACTGTTACACATGCGGCAGAAGGATGTTTGTACCAAAATGTTGAAGTATCTACTTGAAGTACACACAGGA
Organism: Cordylochernes scorpioides; assembly: GCA_030710605.1. NCBI lineage: Eukaryota > Metazoa > Arthropoda > Arachnida > Pseudoscorpiones > Chernetidae > Cordylochernes > Cordylochernes scorpioides. The sequence goes on from CP092864.1 coordinate 187,597,270, forward strand.
AAGTTTGTTTCAAAATAAAACTATAGGCAGATGAGGATTGGGTGGATAGCGTTGTCAGAGAGCATTCTTGTCGCCACAGCGGCGGCTCGCTAGAGTTGACCCTAATATTTAGTATGAAAAAGGTTTCGCCACTGACGGCGGTAGACAATATTCAGTACAGGATCAGCAGCCTATTGTGTGACTGACCTGATTTCCCCGTCGTCTTCCTGTGCCCTGACCTGGCGGCGGGTGATATGGCCGGACAGCAGTCAACCAACCGTCTATCCTACTATATATAAACATACTGATAGACTAACTATTCCCCTCGACTTCAGGACAGTCAAACTTCATTCTAACCGCACGGGATCATGGCCGCACTATACAGCATTATATAAGGGGGAAATACGTGAGAGCGGGACCATTAAAGAAACATAGCTCAATAAGCAAAGAAGTCTATGACGTTATGGAATTAGACATCCAGTATCACAGAGAGTGTGTCCGTTACCGGAGTCTCCAATGATGGGAACCTCACAACGAGAGGAGAAACTAGGAGATGGAGCAAGGTAGAGGAACAAGATTTCGTCACAACTGGCATCTGATTTAACGAGTCAGATGGCGGGCGGCGTGACTTGATCAACACCACCTTTTGGTGGAACACCTACCCTTATTGTACCTCTTGTACACTAGTTCGTCTAGCAATAAAAACCACTTTCCTTAACCCCATACCTCACACAGCTCTATTACTATCAAAAATATTTAAATATTAGCACAGATGTGTTGAGTCAACCCCCCTTTGAAATAATTTAATCATTTTATATATCTTTGAGAAGAAATTAAAAACATTTTTAAAGGAAATATTAAGGAATTATGTCTTTTTAACAATTTTCTGGCAACGATTCTCCACCATTCGAAGTACTAAATTCCAAAAATTGAAACCAACTTTCTACCTTTCCTATATAAATATTTGATTAACTCATCAGTGTGGTGACCCCTCCAGTAGTGTCGAAGCGCCAACAGAAAATGGGGATTTGCTTTTCAAATAGCATTAAAACGTTTCCAATTTTATAGTGCACTAATTCTAGATACTTTAGGCTTTTAAAGCTGCCTTAATTCCTCCTATGTTTCACTGCGCCAACTTGAAAATGAAGATGAGAAAATGGTTGTAAATGGTTTAACACAGAAGTGTTGAGCTGACAGAACACTCGGTATATTAAACTCATTTCAGGTTGTAGGGGAGTATGGCAACAAATGCATCTTTACAAACCTCATCGAAGGCATTCATGGATCGCGAAAAGTGTGATGCACTAAAAAAAAAAAACTTTTTATACGATACGTTGACTTAGGAGGGAGAGAATGGCAATAGAGGGGGAGGAATAAAAAAAATAACGAACCAATCAAAAAGTATCCGGGAAGAATAATTATTAGCTAACCGAGTGATTGCTGTTTGCCTAGAAATGGAGCAAATTGAATCAACCTTTACCCCTTCCACGATGTTTCGGCGAGGCATTGTCGAAGAAAATAAAAAGTCTATGGAAATTTCTCAATTTACACAAACAAAAATACATTTCCATAACCAGGGAGTGTTGCTTGAAAACACCCACCCCGTCCAGCTGACAACCCGAACGACGGATACCCTCCCCTCCCGACCTTAAAAAAAAAAAAATAAAAAAAAAAAGAGAGCTCGCGACGTAAATAGATGCCGGTAAGAAGGTGACGCAACTCAAGATTGCAGGGGAGGGAGGCCACAACAGCTTAAGTTCTTCAATCTAAGACCATCTGGGAAACCTTGACGTGTACTTGGAAGGGCTCCAAAAGGATTTGTATTCCTGTGATATATGGGGCGGTTGTAGGTGCGTGCTCGGTCGGTGCTGTTGTTGGGAAAGTCAACACATGCGCATTTTTTCCTGCAAAAAAAAAAAAAAAAAAAAAAGGAACGTGAGTCAGCCTGACTAAGTAAGTCTAAACAGCTGTCACGGTGAGTTTGCTTCGGGAATGGTAATCTTCAAGTTTTCGGAGAATTAGACATACCGCGGAAAAATATGCGTGACTTGTGATATTTAACGTTTTACAAGGCGACAAATGCTTTATTGAGAGACAAGAGCATACTTATCTTCAAAAAAAAAAAAAACTAAATATTATTTATATCATTTTAAAAATAAGTTCCACTCCAAACAAAAAGGTCAAAAACTTTACGAAACTTGCTGAAAAAGGTTAACGAAGGACGACGACATTTGATAGTCATCTTCCATATAATATTGGAATGGTAGTGCCGCCATCTCTAGATATTGAAACTTATTTAGTTCTTTAAAAATGATGTAGCAACCAATGTCGCACACGACAACAGCTGGAAGCCACGAGACAATGACAACTTTGGCGGTTCGAAAAGGCAAAATTTAATAACCTAATGCATTAGCAAAACAACAATATTGGATTATTCTTTTTAGAATAAATATAATATGTATAGTCCAAGAGACACTGAAAACATAAAGACACATAAGAACAAAAACGCAGTTTTAATTCAGAAAATATACATGGAAGTTTTTTTTATTATTAAACGAGGGGAGGGGGTGCAAAATGCGGAAGAAAATAATTAACAAATTGAAAGCTCTAGAGGTTCATACTAGATTTCCTGAAAACAATGGAAGTCCATCCAGACTGTTTAACATTCAAAATTATATTAAAATGATTTTTTTTTTTTTTAATTCATAATCAAATCCTCCTAGTTTATCATCATCCAAAGAGGGAATGATATATTTTATTAAATCGAATAGAAAGCTTATTTGTGGTCATTTTGCCTTGTTTTAGCTCCAAATATCAACAAAAGATTCACCAACACACCACAACAATTCGAGTGAAACGCCAGAAAAAGAGACATCAACAAAAATTGTTTATTTATTTCTAACGGCGACTTTTTCTGGAAGAATTGTTGATTGTCTCTCTCTCGGGGGAGGATTGAATGGAACAATGGTGGAATGGACGTGCGAACAATCCGAGAATCCAACAATGCTATTTTATGGATTATTACACACTGCTCTCTAACAACAACAACATCACACAACAATGAAGGCCAAGTAATGGAAAATTAAAAGAACGTATTGTTATTCCGTGCGCGCAAATTGAACTTAAACGGTGATCAAATTGGACATCGATTTGAGAAAAAATAAAAGGTAAAACTATGACAGGAATCCTTAACTAGCAACATTACGTTATTGTGTTTAGTTCGGTGTAGCGGCTCGTTTTTATACTAGTGCGAGTAAACGAATAAATTGGCAATGCCATTGTGTTGGTTATGGGAGGAGGACTGCATTATAAAAAAAAAATGAAATCGTTATTACTGGTGGAAATTCGACCACCATGAAGGAGTTCTACTAAGCTAATGAGATTTGGACAACATATCAGATGCTCGAAAATTATACAAGTTTTAAGTTTTGTGCTTAATGGGGTTATTTCTTATACAATTTTTAAGGTTTTAGCCAATGGAATATAGGAGAGCGCTAAGCATTTTGGGAATTCGCAATGGTCACGTTTAGAAAAGTAGATGTAAAACGTTCCACATGATTATCAATATGGCTGTAATTTCCGAAATTTGATTTTTAACATCCCTTGATTCTCTCAGATCCTGATTGGATGAGAAAAGTAGCCAGATGGTCAAGTCACTGTAGAGCCAATGAAGATCGGAGTGGTCAGAGGATAGCTGTACCAGAACTGAGTGCATCAATAGCTGAAATTAGGTATTGTGTAATGCTGGTTGCAGTGATTTATATACATTTATGCTGTCCCCTTAAAGCTACTGTCCATAGTTATTTATCTTAAGCAATAATCCCTCTCCAATACCGGGTATAGAAGCAGAAATGCCCAATACAATACTAGAGCGGCATGGTGGATTAAACTGGCGAAATCGCTGAGAGGGTTCACCACTGATGTGGCCTTCCCATCGTAGCATTAACTGTATTTTTTTTTTATTATTTGAAAAAAAAAAAATCATCGCGCTGAATGTTTTGATATCTTGGGTTCGACGTGTATCCTGGAGTCACAGCAAGGAACGTATCCAAGCTAAGAGCCATATTTGCATCATAAGAGCCATATACTGGGAAGAGACTCAGTTCTAGGCGCCCTGTAGCTTGACTTGCCTCCCTTGGTGTGACGTGTTAAAGCTGCTCAATTGTAGAATGAATGGAACTCTGTTGTGTTTGATGAAAGCCGTTTCTGTCTTGGCCATAGTGATGGTGGTACGCGATTTCGGAGAGCTAATGAAGGAGTTTCAGGATATAGTTTTTTCAACTTGTAAGGCCATGGGAATAAGATATCAGTCGTCTCGGGTAGTAGTGACCGAAGGCCGTTCTGCATGGCGCTCCTGGATCCATCAATCCTATATTCTTGTGGGACCTATCCGAGCACGGTAGAATAAACCGCAGTCCTGATAGGCTATAATTCTTCAGAGAACAAATTCCGATACGTATGTGTTCCTTATTTTTGGCCCAAAAATCAAAAACAAGATCTTTTTTATAAGTGATCAAAATGTAAATACGATTTCTACAAGAGAAATCTGCTTTACGATCTGCTCTTTTATACAGACTGTAGATGTATTAATCCCACCTGCTTTGCATATTGGGGTTGAAATTTTAACCATTTGCGTATCCAAGCAAGTTGTGCCTTTCATCCAAATTTTGCGCTTTTTTTTTTTTTTTGTAGCTACTACATGGTGAAGAGAATTTTAAAGAAATAAAGAGACATTACCAACTACTGGGATAAATGTTGTATATATTATGAATATGTGTGTGATCATGCAACTCAACGTTGCTGATGACTTTCTGCCATCCAATTGGAAATTATAAACTGAAAATTGATTTTTTTAAATGTAATTTAACCAAATGCCCTTTCTTGAATTGATGAGAAAAGCCAGCACCATATATTAGAAGATCTATACTAGACTAAGAAATTTAAAGATTATAAACTTTTGATATTAAACAGATATTTGAAGTCTTCATAAATGTTTGATGAGATGATTAAAGAGCTATATAGTTGTGTATCCAATAGTTAACACTTCTAGATCCGTATATATACACTCATGGGCAAAACTTAAGGAAGTGGAAAGTTTTGTCACTGGTCATCTATTTATTTATTTTTATTTTTTTGAAGGAGACAAGAGGCAATTTTGTTCACACTTTGTTATCTCATGTGTGTTCAATAAAGATCACTGTGTATCAAATATCTTTCAGAGTTATTGTCCTAATCCCGATATACATGCCTTTTAGCATGTACAACCTACTTAAGTTTTGTCTCCATGAGTGTATATTAGAGTAGAATTCTAACGTCCCTCTGGTACAATAACGTTCGGCTGGCTAACTGGTATATTTAGATAAGTGAGTGTTGAATGGCCTCTATCCATAAATTTACTTGGAGAATATAGAAAATACTAATAATCAGTTACACACACACCAAAAAAAGAAAGAAGGCTTCATTTCCAAGCTAAAACATCGTTGATATAGAAGCCGGCGACTTGTACTATATACAGTTAAACCTGTCTATAGAGCCCCCTCTTGGGACTTATCAAAATAGGGTGCTATAGACAGGTCACTTTTAATGTAAATCTCATCGTACTACATATTTAAAATCGGGCGCTATAGAGAAGGAGGCGCTATTTAGAGGGGGCGCTATAAACTGGTTTAACTGTATATCAATATCAGAGTGGCGACTTACACTGGTGCACATCCAGAGCGTGCATGGCACGGGAAGGGCCGCCGCGTACATGCGGGTATATCGGCGGCGGGCGATGGGGGGACTGAGAGCGGCATAGACGGTGGCGCCACCGTACGTCCTGCCGCTAGATACTGTGGGGGGGGGGGGGCACGAACCCCGAACGTTCCTACCGGCCAGTCTTCCATAACTACCCTAGTTATTTCCAACGTACTTTACGATGAAATACCCTGGAGAGGGGACGACGATATTTTCTTATGGTAGGGGTTGGCAACCTTTTGTGTCGTAAGAGTCAAAAATAACAATTTACAGAATTTCAAAGTTTTTAATGAGCCCCAAAACCTTTTCTTGCCAACAATAAATAATATTCGCATAATTTTTATTTATGAGAGTACTGCACGCAGCTATACATCCAAAGAGCCGCAGGTTGCCGATAACTGCCTTTAGGCAATAACGCTTCGTTTGGATGACAGTTTTTCTTTAAGGTTTGGATAACAACAAAACTTTAGTCTTAACTGCCTGTTTCATGATTTTTCAGGATGCCTGAATGACCAGTATTTTGGTCGTTGAGGTACAGCTTGCACCACGCTGATGAGGGCCAACGGCCCGAAATGCGTTTGTGGTTAGCATTGATTAATCAAGAATGGGTATTTGGCCAATTCTGGAATAATTAAAAATCAACGAGAATAGCTGATATTTATTCCGATAGATGGTGCAAGCCATCAGCAACTTTCAGTTGCACGATAAGGAGATTCCTTTTTCATAAACTATGTATATAATTTTGCAGGATTTGCCATTTTCATTGAAAATAAACACCAAAAAAAAAAAATCTGATATCTAATTGATTAATAAATAAAAATGATATAATTATACGGACCAATGTTATTTTTTGAGTAATTTGAACAATTTATGACCCTATATAGATAAGTTTTATTTTTAAAAAATCATAAATAGTTATCTTCTTCTTCTTTCTTATCTCCACACTGGGTGAAGTAGAATGTGTCTGCCTTTGTCATTAAGACTGGTAGCACTACTCAGTGGCAGGCCGACTTAGCTCCAAAATAAATGGCCGCCTCTGACATGAGGAACAGACGCCATGTGCAGCCGCTCCTAACATGGAGTACAAATGCTGCTCATCCTGTATTCCTGGATTAGGAGCCCTTACAGGGTACTATCAGCCGGGCCAGCTGAGTTCTGGTTTTTTAGTGAGCTTGTTACTGCTCCCCCTCCTCCTTTTTCATCCGGGCTTGGGACCGGTAAAGGCGGTTATAGTTATAATTTCTAATAACAGATGGTGCTCTAATGCATCATCAATGTGTGATGTTTGTAAGCAAGCGGGGTCCCTAGTATCAATTCAAGAAAGGGCATTTTCTGAAAGTGCATTTTTTTCAAATTCTGAATAAAAAAATTAATCGGTCAATATTTTCCAATTGGATGGCATATTTTTGGCAATTTCTCTAAAATTATATATGCTCCATTTTCATGAAGTTTTCTTCACCATGAAGGAGATGCTCAAAAAAACACAAAATTTGAATGAAAGGCACAACTTGCTGGGATAGGCAAATGGTTAAAATTTCAACCCCAGTATGCAAAGCGGATAGAATTAAGCCATCTACAGTCTGTATAAAAGAGCAGATCATAAAGTCAATATCTCTTATAGAAATTGTATTTACATTTTGATTGCTTATAAAAAGATCTTGTTATGCCATGGGCAAGAATAAGGAACACATAGGTATCGGAATTTGTTCTCTGAAGAATCCTTCAAGGTGGTGGGCCTTTGGGATATGTCAAGTTAAGTGGACTTTAAATATAGATGGGGGAGGAGTAAACTAGGCATGGCAATGTCATTGGCAGTAAGGAGATGGTGAAAATGGTCGCTCTCTCTTTGATTATAAGGTAATAAGACCAAATCCAATATTGTATATATAGTGTGTGACATTTCAGTAACAACTTTGTTACCATCATCAGACAAAAGTACTGAATGTAAGGTACAATTTGGATGATAGATTAGAACTACAAGGTAATAAGACCAAATCCAAATAAATAATGTGTAGCGTTTCAGTAACAACTTTGTTACCCTCATCAGACAAATGTACTGAATGTAAGGTACAATTTGGATGATAGATTAGAACTACAAGGTAATAAGACCAAATCCAAATAAATAATGTGTAACGTTTCAGTAACAACTTTGTTACCATCATCAGACAAAAGTACTGAATGTAAGGTCCAATTTGGATGATAGATTAGAACTACAAGGTAATAAGACCAAATCCAAATAAATAGAAAAGACTGAAATAACATTCAGTCTTCTGTCTGATGATGGTAACAATGCTGTTACAGAAACATACACACTGTTTATTTATTTATATTTGGTTTTATTACCTTGTGTTTCTAATCTATAATCCAAATTGTACCTCATCACATATACAGTTAAACCTGTCTATAGCGCCCCCTCTTGGGACTCGCCAAAATAAGATGCTATAGAGAGGGGATGCTATATACAGGTCACTTTTAATGTAAATATTGTATCATACTACATATTTAAAATTGGGCGCTATAGAGAGGGAGGTGCTATTTAGAGGGGGCGCTATAGACAGGTATAACTGTATATAATTGTCAGTATGTCCCCAACCAGAACCACTGTCTGCAGGAGACTTTCCAAGAATTTCTATCTAAGAACCATCAGTATCTAAATGGGCCGGACAGATAGGAGAAGAAACGGCACACTATAACGCTATCACACTTCTCTGAAACAGTCTTTTATCTCACTGCTGATCCTGTCTGCACGATATATTGGACAAAACATCTATATGGTTACTGTCTCTCTCATCTATCAGAATAAATAAATAGAGAGTCCAACTTTTTTTAATTCAACACCCTGGGGGATCAGGATTTTCAGTTAAGTTAGAGTAGGTGTTGAATTAAAAAGGTTATACAGTAAATATCTTTGTTATTTTTGTTGTCGTGTCCAATGAAGAGCCTCAAATGACTTTTAAAAAATGACCAAAATTACTTTTTTTCCTGACACCTAAAGAAAACCAGAACTGCTGTGAATTGCAAAGTCCTCATCATCAAACTGCCCCACAAAATTTGTATAGACTTGGTATAGAGTAGAGTGGAACAGACTCCTTGTAGAGATGAGTGGAATAGAGAGAAGGGATATAGAATTACCATAGGACCAGACAACCACCACCAGCTGTGGAAGGACTGGAGGCAGGGATGCTCTACAGAACCAATAATGAAGGAATTTAGTAGAGATGGTGGTTGGAGGAGACTTATAGGTAACAGGGTGATATTGGCAAATAGTGGAGTGGAAATTCCAAGAGGATTTCTTAAGTGGAATATGGAGATTTAAACAGAAAATGAAAAATAATATTAAAATTGCGAGAAGATTTTTTTTTGCTTATTCCTAGTACACGTGGTACAGGCCATGATAATCATGGTCAGTAGAGGTAGACAACTGCTTTTACTGTACGTGCACCACATGTCTACACATGTGAAAATCAGTTCGACTTCGCACTTACAATTGTGCCAGAGCCCCATTTGGTTACTTGCACTCACTGGTGGGGTTGAACTTTTGGAAGAATCAGAGGCCATTGAAGCATTTTTTTTTTTTTTATCAGAAAAAAGTGCCCAATGCAGGAATCGAACCCGGGTCGTAGCGGTAGAAAACCAACGGTTTTGACCATCATTCCACCGACTCCCTAAAGAAGAAGAGAGAAGATATGAAGAATAATCATGTTAGAGGGTAAAATATTTGAAGAGGTTAATAATAGGTTTGGATATTTGGGATACAGCCAATATCCAATTATTTGTTTGGGCAGGTACGATAAGCCAACCCCCCACACCGATAAAACGGTGTTTATACCTTACAACTCGAAACACTCGAATTTTCCTGGAAAATCTCATAAAGATTTCTTGAAAAAGCCATGGTCCACCGGTGCTGAGTGAGCAGAAGAGCTTAAATTGACTTGTTCCATTATATGTATGTTCCATAAGTAAATACGTGTTTTCTTTCCTCTTTTCGCTCTCCACTTCTCCCATCCATATTTCCAAAAAAAAATTTTCTTATTTTCCATAGGATTATTCAAATAATAATCTGTATATATTTACCATGTGTATATAATCTTTCTCCATTTTTACCCCTTTGTATATTTCCCACTTTCATAGGTTTCTCCGTCTTGTAGCCCCAAGGAGAATCCTCTGTAAGACCTGTGTGTCTTAATAAAGGCTTTTGTGTGTGTGTGTGTGATATTTGGGATACTTAATATTGGTGGATAGAAAATACATAGAACAAATAAAGGCTAGAATTGTATTGGGAAAGAAAGCTTTTTAAAAGGGAAAAAGGGGCTACTGGAAAGGGGACTTTGTTAAGAGTTAAAGATGAGGTTAATAAAGACTAATTTGGAGTGAAATGCTGCATGCTAAAATGCTGACATGGTCCATGTGAAAGGCAGAGGAAAGAAAATTGGAATCGTATGAAATGTGGGTCTGGAGGAGAATGGGTTGACAGGAATGAAGAAGTCTTGAAAAGATTGGGTGAGGAGGAACCAAGCCTGTGTCAGGGGTTGGATGTGAAATATAATACAGTAGAACCTCCCTGTAAAGGACACCTAGTTGCAGAGCCAAAGTGTCCTTTATGCAAAGGTATCCTCTTACCGGAGAGTTCCTAAATAGTAAAAAAATGGTAATTTTAACAATGAAAATTGCCTTTTCTAGTGCAAGTGTCCTCTCATGGAGGTTCTACTGTAATAGGAGGAAATGCACTGATGGAAGTTAAAATGGTAGGAGAATTGGACTGCTGGGAGTGAGTAGCTATAAAGAAACAATGAGAAGATAGAGAAACAGGATGCCAGGATCAGCTCAAGAGAAGAAAATGGAAGAATAATTGAAGTTGACACGCTTTTGAAAAAAGTTAAAAACATGCATTTTTAAACCTTTAAAGATAATTGTATAGAATATTTATTAACCTAGGTTATCCATTAGAGAGAGGAGAATGGTCTGAAGAGAATTGCTCTGAACAAGGAGAAATTATAATAACGAATAGATTCAAAAAGGATAAGTTTCTTTATTTGAAAAATCATTCGAGCTTTCGGGCGCAAGCTGCCCTTCTACAGGAATATTAGATACAATTTCAAGTAATCGTGTATTTACAGTTATATATATTTTATTTAAATGGTTCCTCGCTTTAGTCTTGTATAGCGTGAGTGGATCACATGCCCGCGTGATTTAGTTTAAATTAGGAGAAATTATGTTCAATGATGGCCAATCTCCATACTGCTGATGATAATCTTTACTATTAATAATCATTTTTAAAATGATAACACAAGGTAATAAGACCAAATCTAAATAAATAGTGTGTGACGTTTCGGTAACAACGCTCTTACCGAAACGGCCCACACTATTTATTTATTTGGATTTAGTCTTATTACCTTGTGTTTATAATCTACTAGCCGAATGACCCGGGCTACGCCCGTGTTTTACCCGATTGAATGTTTTTATTCAAATACTCTTTGTTACAATTATAAATTGGCACCTTAAATAAATGCATATTTTAGTTAATAACTATAGCCTATGTGCTTTATCTGTCTATGTACTGTTGGCTTCCGTAGGCGTCTCTTACTGGGAAAAAGAAATGTTTGAAAAAATGGTTATTAACTAATATATGCATTTATTTAAGGAGCGACCCGCTCCAACACAATAATTACATAAACGAAAAGGCGAGTGGGGGGGGGGGCAAAGGTGGCGTGACCGTAGCCAACCAATAGGAGGGCACCATTCCAAAAAAAAGCAAACGGTGACAGAGATGAAAACTGATGACTGATTGATTAGTAGATGAGGAATGACGCTCGTAACTGTATATAGAATAGTCAAAATTGTGCCTTATCATAAAATGAACATTCTACTAAAAGAAAATTCATCAAACAACATTCACTTGAGCTGAACGCCCGGGCCTAGTTAGATCACCAGAGAGACTAAAATATTCCAATATTTTTCTAACACACAGTGGGGGCATTAGAGTATTATTTTTATAATTAAAAAAATATCATCAAAATAATTTCCATTCTTGAAACACTATCAAGAAACTGTACCATGAACACCACCAGAGGATGCCAGCCGTTCTCAGAAGTATTAGGGACACCAGGTCAAGGTTCAGGTTAACAAGATGGGAACTTGCCATGGCCCGATAGCTTCGTCAGTCTCTGTGTGATGTTTCTAATATATGGATAATACTTTAAAAGAAAGGATGCCAGAACTTTAAAAGAAAGGATGGAAAACTATAAATATGCTCTAAATTGGGATAAAATTGAGAATAGTCTTCACTTGTAGAACATTAAAAAAAAATCACAGGGCATAATAATTTCAATATAAAAGATGCAAAGATTCTTGAGTATTATGAGAAAAATTATTTTAGTAGACAATTTAAAGAAACCTTTTTCATTCAAAAGAAAAGTGCTACAATTAACAGAATGAAAGAAAGAGAAAATATCAATGATATTTACACAGATATACTTTTTTTTTTTTGCTTATCCCTAGTACACATAGTACAGGCCATGATAATCATGGTGGGTAGAAGTTGGCAACTGCTTTTACTGTAAGTGCACCATATGTCTACACATGTGAAAAGCAGTTCGACTTTGCACTTACAAAGATATACTTTTAATTATATCTAAAAAAAAAGAGGGATTTTTTTTTTCCACTTTTAATTCTAATAATAATATTTTAGGTTTTCTTTGAAACTTATTTTCTTCTTATCTGCTATCTTGTTTACACATTTGATAAGAATACTATTTAAGAACATGCTGTGATATTTTTTCTCATTTGGTCTTTTGCCTGAGGATGGTGACAGCGTTGTTACCAAAACATCACACACTATTAATTAGGATTTGGTCTTATTATCTTGTATTTCTAATCTACAATCCAAATTGTGCCTCATCATTATGGACACATTAGTTACATCATCTACAGTTTAACTTATTCAAGGCTTCAAACTGATTCCTTCCAGGCCAACATCTCTATCTTGCCAGAGTTTCTTCATCTGGATAGGGCCAATTTTTTAAGTAAACATGCAAAAAAACATTTCTCTTTTATTTATGTAGCTACAAGAAAATAAGACCTAATCCAAAAAAATAGTGTTTGACTTTTCGGTAACAGCATTGTTACCATCCTCAGACAAAAGAATAAATGAATGGTATGAAGTTAACAACACTATTACCGAAACATTATATACTATTAATTTATTTGGATTAGGTCTTATTTTCTTGTAGCTATAATCTAAAATCCAAATTATGCTTTATCATTATATTTATTTATATAAAAGTGTACATTATATATTGGTTTAATTTTAATAGGCTTTTAATGACCTATATTTTAAACTGCATTTTTATCTATACACCTACTTGATAAATTAAAAAAATTTTATTAGGAGTTTTAAATGGAAAAGAGAGCTAAAGTGGACTTTGAACTCCACAATTGACTGGCTTAACCCGTGTTATGCTCAAGTAAATGATCCCCAAAGGAATTTTTTCTTTGCCCATAAAACCATGATAAAGCAATATTTCATTATCATTTTCTGAGTAAAATTAACAGGTAATTTGTCCAGTACTTGGTTAATTTGAATATTACTTTGATGAAAATATGACAAAAACACCTCTTCCAGACTTAACTCTATATGCAAAATGATAAAGCACAATTTGGATTATAGATTATGATACAAGAATATATGACCTAATCCAAATAATTTATTAGTGTGTGACGTTTCGGCAACAGTATTGTCACCATCATCAGACAAAAGAATAAAAAATATTTTTATTCTTTTGTTTGATGATGGTGACAATGCTGTTGCCGAAACGTCACACACTAATAATTTATTTGGATTAGGTCTTATTTTCTTGTATTAAACTCTATATCCAGTTAAAATTTCAGCCAGAATAGTCAAATATTTTGAGGAAATGTATAAGGAACAAATAAAGAAACATATGTTCAATTTTATACATAGAGAGATATAGATTGAAAGGATATTTTCATGGAAATCTCAAAACATGCTAAAATGTAAGCCATCAAACTAGAACATAAGTTTTTCAAACTTTTTTGGGCCACTGCCCACTTGGCAAGACATACATTTCCTCCCATCTTAACCGTTTCCCACATTTGATATTTTCTATGTATTTAGAGCAACAATATTGAAAACAATTCTCAATGGCATGAAAAATTGACTTTATATAGAGTATAACCTCAATTCAACACACAATAATTCAACACTTGCGATAATTCAAACATGTTTTCATATGCCGACCTCTAGCCTAACAATTAACAAACATCAATTTAACCAATTTTTAAATTGAATTTTGACAACATTATATATCTTTTATTTAAATACAAATTTATTGCCAAAAATAATGGCATACAGGACACAACAGCTGCAGTTTTTGTATGCACACCATGCTTAAAAAGGGTTACAATGTGTTACAAAAACAGGACCAATGTGGAGCGTGATTTGTTTATATGAAAACTAACTTTTGTAGAGAGGTGTCCTTGACACTCTGCTCTCCTCTCTAAATGTGAATTTAGTAACATGGATGTTTTGAAGTGATGGAGTAAATATAGGTTATCCCCCACAACCAATAGCTTCCCCCAAGGAATATTTATGTCCTCCCTATCTCCTCTTTGATCTCTCCAACCTACATACCTATCTATCTCAACATTCTTAATAAATTAAGAAAAAAGCATCTCTTGATTGTGCAACTAAAAGTTGCTGATAGCTTGTGCCATCTATTGGAATAATTTTCTTAATTTATCCACCTGGAGATTCCAGTACTATTTCACTTTTGTACTATTTTATCGCATAACTTTACAAAAGTACAGTTACAATATGAGCCTTTTGCCTCTGTGATGGTTAAAAATAAGAGAATATCAAAACGAAAAATGTCAGACTTGTTTGAAAAAGCTCCATATTTAAAACATGTCTCTAAAACATATTGCTAAAATTTAAAAAGAAAGATTTGAATTGTTAAATTTTATGTATACTAGAATTTATTAATTCTATTATTTTATCAGGAATTGGTGAATGAGCGATATAAACCATTGATTTTTGATAGCCATGACCTTGGATCAAATCCTGTATTCGGCACTTTTTTAAAGAGCTTTTATTTAACTTGCTTCCATGTCTGTCCCATTTAACTCTCTTCCATGTATCTCTCTGTACAAAAATCTTATGAGCAATTTTAACATACTTGCAGAGCACGTCTAGAAGTCTGAAATTTGGTTCAAACCTGATGACAATGCAAGTTGACAATATTTCACACTTCTGGATGGCCAGAAATGGTCTATTTTCTATGCTTCCTTTCAAATTTGTGATCAATACTTCCTGACCCTGTAGATGATTTGCAGACACCTCTAAACAACGGCCAGTTTTATCGCCAAAATATTTAATTAATTATTTCTGAATGAAAATTGCTCCAATGGCCCCCAGTTCTTGCAAAAGTTCAACCCAACCATTGAGAGCCTGTAACCAAACGGCACCCTGGCACACTTGTAAGTTCAAAAATCAAACTGCTTTCCACAAGTGTAGACATGTGGTGCACTTACAGTAAAAGCAGTCGTCAACTACTAACCACCATGATTACCATGGCCTGTACCACGTGTACGAAGGATAATTAAAAATATATAGTCTAATTTCTTTAATTCAATACCCCAAGGGATCAGAGCATTCAGTTGAATTAAAGTAGGGATGTGTTGAATTAAAGTTGACTAAATGATTAGGTTATCATCTAACTTATTTTAATTAATATTTTTAGAAAGTAGTCTTGTAATATTAATTAATAATATGAATCAATATCAATGGATCTTTTTTTATTTCATTTATACTATAACAACTCTAATTAAACACCCAAAGGGATCAGAGCTTTCAGTTTGTGTTGAATTATGGTCAGTTAAATTGATTATCATCACAACATTCACTGATGGTGGACATATTTCTGGGGAGGGGCATCCAAATAATAATAAATTGAAATAATATTTTAGAAAATACCCTTGTAATAATTTTAATTAATATAATGATTTGATTTCAT
The DNA here is from genome assembly GCA_030710605.1 of Cordylochernes scorpioides. NCBI lineage: Eukaryota > Metazoa > Arthropoda > Arachnida > Pseudoscorpiones > Chernetidae > Cordylochernes > Cordylochernes scorpioides. The sequence continues at coordinate 187,613,016 of CP092864.1, forward strand.
TGGGCCTTTTTTATTTATTTATAATGTTTCGAGATTAACTTTTAGTGTGAGGGACAAAATTACTTTATATTACACATTTTTAAAAACATGAGAAAAATTATAAATACTATTTTTATAGAAGAGAATGAGGGAAGAGGGAAAAAGTGAATAAATTTGGGAAATAAATTATGATCTTTTAAATAAATCCTTTATGAACACAAGGTAATAAGACCAAATCCAAATAAATAGTGTGTGACGTTTTGTTAACAATGCTGTTACCGAAATGTCACATACTATTCATTTATTTGGATTTTATCTTACTACCTTGTGTTTATAATCTATAATCCAAATTGTGCCATATCATAAATCCTTTATGGTTGTTTGCTTTCAGGCTAGAACCCTATCCAGTGCAGATTCTAGCTGATCAAAGGCATGCATGTCTTTCCTCTTCTGTTTGTTATTTCACAAGGTAATAAGCCCAAATCCAAAAAAAATAAATAGTGTGTGACATTTCGGTAACAGCATTGTGGTCTTATTACCTTGTGTTTATAATCTATAATCCAAATTGTGCCTTATCATGTATATAATTTCAAATAGCACAACAATACAAAGACACCTTATTGCTTATGCTGGTGACTAGCGGCCATTTAAGTTAGGCTATCGGACCAACACAACCTAAATCATCAACAAGGAAACGAAAAAGGCATGCAACTTATGGGTGACATCAGCTTTTGCAATGTTGCATTATAACACTTTTAAGCAAGGTGTGCATGTGTTTACTATGTCCATAGTGCCCCGAGTTCTTAAATATTGCATTTTTAGCAATAAAATAATATTTAGGCAAGAATGTTGTCAAAATGTTATTTAAAAACAGTCAAATTATCATGATGTCACATTATCATTGGTACAATTAAAATTGTTTATTTGGGGACATGGAAAAATGGTCAAATTAATGAGGTTAGACTATATATGTCGTCTCAGAAAGCATCACCACAGAGATGTTGAGGACAATGGTATTTGACCAGCATTTCTGTAGCAAGCATCAAGATAACCTCAGGCATAAACACAAGGTAATAATACCAAATCCAAATAAATAAATAGTGTGTGACGTTTCGGTAACAGCGTTGTTACCATCTTCAGACAAAGGTACTGAATGGCAGCGTTGTTACCATCTTCAGACAAAAATACTATAATCCAAATTGTGCATTATCATAACCTCAGTCAGTTTTATCTTCCTGTTACTCTCAGGATGTTTTCACCATGATGTCAGCAAACCCCACCAATCCCAGGCAGCCAGGATCATCCTACAAATGAAACCTTGGACCGGAATTTTGTTACTTTAAGCCCTACAGGAACAAGCTGCCCCTAAATAAACCTGTTCCTTGCAAATCCTTATCTAACTTGTCCCCCTTATCATATATATAAATTTTTTTCAAAGATAAGAAAACGGGAGAAGTTAGTGAGATAATAGCCTTATCAGTAATGGTTTTATGAATGTGGCTTGAAATTAGCTTCCACCTGTTTCAACAATGACTAACCTGGAATGATAACAGTGGTAGACCTTGTCAACAATAAACTTGGCTCCACTCACACTAAATACTTCAACAGACTCTACCACAAGTCTAACCCCACCAGTGGGTACAAGTATGGAGCTCTGGCAAAGTTGAATTGCTTTCTACACAGCTTCATCACTTGGCTTCCAAAATTGCACTGCACCTCTCTTCAATATTTTGTTTTGTTTCAACAGATAAATTTCACCATTAGCATATACCATGATACAGGGCCAAGTGGCTAAATCCCTGTGTCATTATGATCTGTTGTATTAGACCCATTATCTGTGGTACAAAAATTCTCTCAACTTATAGCTATGCCTATGGAAAGATTATAAAGATCCAATTATAGAAGGAATATAAAGCTTTCACTTTGCATGTGCACACTTTTATTCGTGCAAAGTGAATAAAGAAACGCTACTGTTTATATTCCTATTTTATACTTTATTTCTCTTCTAATACATGTGGTACACTTACAGTAAAAGGCAGCCACTATGTGTACCATAGTTATCACAGCCTGTATGATGTGTACTTGGGATATGTAAAGGTTCTCTGTTTAAACAAGACCAAATAGATGATATTCAAGCATTGTTGTAGCATCATTAAAGTGAGAAAACAGCATGGGAAAGCTGGAATGTTATCAGTTCAACTAACAGGGGGGGGGGGGGAAATGTAGATTGATTGTCAACACTGCTAATTGCTGTGAAAGTTTTCTCTCTCTAAGACTCTAGTGCTATTTTTCTAGCCTATTTTTACCTTGTAAATTTTATTTATAATCCAAGTTTTACATCAATTATATTTAGTTTAGAAATAGAAGTCCAAGCAAAGAGCCTGCTAATAATGAATGTAAATATTTAGGTCAAGGGAGGAGAGAACCAATCATTCCTACCATCAAAAGTTAGATAAGAGAAATAATCTCTGGGGCCTCTACAATGGAACTACAGATACCTTCTAAATGGATCACTTGGCTTCCAGAATTGCACTGTGACTCTCTTTAATATTTTGTTTTGTTTCAACAGATAAATTTCACCATTGGCATTCACCATGGTACAGAGCCAAGTGGCTAAATCCCTGTATCATTATGATCTGTTGTATTAGACACACTATCTGTTGCACCAAGCCATCCATGTTTTCAATGGATTATATAACCAACTAAATTCAGAAAATATTGATATGTATCAAGTGAGAGAAAAGTACCAACTAGAGACAAGAAGTATACCCTAGGTGTAGAAGAAGTGAATATCCAGGTGAGATAGAACAAGCCTGTATTGTATTTTATATTTACAAACCTGGTTATTATTAATAAATCAAGTTATTTTCACTTTGATAAAGCACAATTTGGATTATAGATACAAGAAAATAAGACCTAATTCAAATAAATTAATAGTATGTGACATTTTAGTAACAGCCTTGTTACCATCATCAGACAAAAGAATTTTGTATTTATTTTCATTTTGAAAACATTTAAAAAAGTAAAGTATTTCCTTATGTTTTTTTTTTTAATGTAGCAGGTATAATAAATGTCCAGGGACCTGGCTCTCACCACTGGCTGCCTAACAACTTGGGAATCAGTAGGGGCAGTTGTTGAAGGGTGACAACACCACCACAACCTATGTCATCCACATACTACAGTTAGATCCTGATAACTTCCTTCCACGTGGGAAATGTCTTGACCTGATTCAGGATGTTTTAAGGATGCTCTCATGGCACTTACTCACTGAGTAGACTTGGGTCTTGGTACTTTGCAACACTATTGTTGAATTACAGGGAGGATTTAAGCCAGAAATTTCTGGTCTTACAATATGATTTGGTCTTAATTCCAATCAGTTACCATGCTACAAACATTACCAATAAACTCATAGCCTCAAATGCAATTTGGTTTTAAACCCAAACATTAATTGTATCACGAATGATAAAGCACATTTTAATTGCATCATGTTTTCTCATGTAGAAGGGCTCTTGTGCCCGAAAGCTAGAGATTTGAAAATGAAAATTTTTTTAAAGAAACTTATTCCTGCAAACTTGATGTTTTCATGCAAACATGTAAAATAAAAAATCCACTGTACCTGGGTCAATGATGCTAAGTTATTTAGATTATTACTTTGAGATAGTGTTAGGTTACCAGAGAGAACTATGCTAGCAAAACAGAACTGGGAAAAAAACCATAGGAATAAAGCCAAATAAATGGTGGAGCCTTCAGAGAGAGAGGAATTGTCTGGACACATTTAGAAAGGATGACCATGGGGTGATGGATGTTGGCCAAGCATGCTGCCAGGTCCAACAACGGCCCTAGAACCTTTAGCTCACCCTAGGAGTAATATCACAAAGGAACCATGCATCAATACACCAAGTTTGTTAATTTCAATATTGCCACTTGTGTATGCCCAACAATGATTACAGTTCAATAAAATAACCCCTTGAGGGTCACAGTCAATTCATCAGAGGACACAACAAGACCTCAGACATTGCAAGAATAGTTTTGAGAGAGAGAGTGATGCCCAATTTAATTTATTGTTCTTATCAAAAATATCATAATTTTAATGCAACATTTATGTTATCAAATAGAGATACATTTGTAATTCTCATTTAAACAGCCTTTAAATATGAGCAACTTGTTGTGTTTTCTCAAATTCTTGAAATAGAGGAGAGCTTCAGATCCTGAACACTTTAAAATAGAATCTTCAAGTGATGGCTTAGCATCAGAGTTCAGGATCTGAAGCTCCCCTCTATTTCAAGAAGTTGAGAAAACACAACATTGGATTAGTTCTTATTTCTTTGTAGCTATAATCCAAATTGTGCTTTATCATATAAGCAACTTGGTTATAAGGTCCCCCTATTGATGTTGTTATATTGAAGTTTGACTGTACAGTTGAATTTTAATATAACATCACTTGGGACCCCAAGATGTTCTTATAACCATAGTTAAAACAATTAACACTTTAGAATTAAAATGTTATTAACCACATTGCTGTTATAAGGAGAACTCATGGTTTTATGTAAAAACATTTTTTAATGCTACTTTCAAAAAACTAGAGTTCTAGACTGTGCTCTGCTGGGGGCTAGGAGGATTCCTTCAAACAGTTTGTTCCACCAGTTGCTTTGTTATTGTAGCTGTTCAGCTGGCCTATAGTGAATAATCCACAGTGAATGTATTTTAAGGAACTAGGTATGATTTGAAAAAAGAGAGATATCAAAACCTTTTACAAAATTTTATTAAACTATGGTAATATGAGTTAAGGCATAATTTGGATTATAGATTATAAACACAAGGTAATAAGAACAAATCCAAATAAATAAATAGTATATGAAGAGGGTAACAATGCTGTTACCGAAGCGTCACACATTATTTATTTATTTATTCGGATTTGGTCTTATTACCTTGTGTTGGTAATATGAGTTCTTTATGCGAGGAATTAGGGCTAGATCACAGGCTAGTGGAATGAAATCTAACAATATCTTCCACAAAACTCCTTAGAAACATCAAAACCTTCAATCTATTTTCTAGCAATAAGAAAAGAATCAGCGTGTATATATTATTTAAACCTAATAATTCAGATTAAAAAGTGAAGCAAATAGGTGAGATGACAAAATTAAGAGGCTAAACCACCCATGTAAATAGCCAATATTGCTGGTCCCTAAGATCTTGACACCATTTGGATTACATATAAGTTCACAATTAGTGTTCCCCATGTGACAACATTTTCTCTTCACTATCTAGTCTGAAGATGGTGCTACCAAACCCTTATACAATATTGACAATGTCCCAATATTGAACTTGGATGACAAATCTAAAAGAGAGAAAATACCTAAAGATGTGATCTCAGTAGTAGCAACAGATCTAGCCAGGGGAATAACATTGGGCTGACAAAAACATATATGCACAGTGCACTCTCATTTACATATAGCTTTTCTTCTTCTTTCTTATCTCCACTCAATCATATTAAGGTATCAAGCTTGTGACTTCATATAGCTTTTTAACTATAACCATTGAAGAATAGTTGGAGAAGAATAACAATTAATTAAGGAAACAATAATGACAACTGGCTAGATAATACATACTAAATAAGGCAACTACTTGATACAAGTTTAGGAAGATGTGAAGGCTGAAAAAAGATTAAGAGAAAGGAAGAAAATATTTTTGCCACTGGTCCAAAAGAACGCTGTGGAAGAAGAAGGTAGATGCATATGTACTAGGGAGGTAAATCCATAAGGAAATGGCATTTCTCTAATTACAACACTAGGAATACAATGTGATGTAAAAAGTTGGTGGGTTGTTGCGCAAAAACTCTCTCAATTTATTACCAATACCTATTACTGAAAAATGGTTCCTTGTTCTTAAATAGAATGTTTGTGAAAGGTTTTCCCAATACAGTAGTTATGAAGGAAGAAAGAACATCCTTTATAAAACATTCCTCTGGACCTATGCCCAGTTCCATGTAGAATATTTGTTCTGATGACGTACAATTGGATTATACTATTCATTGAAGAACAAGATCTAAACATTGGCAAGCCTAGATAGACAAAAACTGGAATGTGATGCCAGCATAGAATGGAACAAAATAGTTAAGTAAAGAAGATGGAGGACAAAGCTGATCAAGACGTCACTTTGAGACCACTCTTACAAGAGAGGACACATATACTTGAGGATAGAACCCAACAAACCAGAACTGCTAAGAATTACAAAGGCCTTGTACTGGTGTATTAAGAGAAAGTACATTTCAAGAATAATTAAACCTTAAAAAGTGGCGAAGCAATGAAATTCTTCTTACACGGCTCCTGTCAGATCAGATCCCTTGATACAAAGAGAGTAAAAAGACTAATATCAATATTTTCCTGAATACAACCCTGAAATAAATTGTTTTTCAAAACTATATATATATATTTATAGATGGAAATTTTTCCAAGGAGAATATTGATCTATAGATACAGAGGTCGCCTCTCCCATCAAAATAGATGTCGAACTAGACGCCATCTATCGCTGGTGTTGTGGCTTTGTCACCGACCTGAGGCCGCTGGTTTGTGGAGAGTCAATAGATCAGTGTTGAAGTCATCAGTGTTGAATTAAAGTTGGCTAGATCATTTCATGATTAAAATTTTGTTTGTAATTTTTCCTTTGTTCAAAAACATATTGATTAAATTTTACCCACCACTAAAAGTTAATCATAAAACATTCTGAAAAATTAAATAAAGTCCCAATGGGGGTATCAATTCACATTATTAATTAAAATATAAACACAAGGTAATGATATCAAATCCAAATAAATAGTGTGTGACGTTCCTGTAAAAGCGTTGTTATCATCATCAGACAAAAGACAGCATGTTTTAGCTATCACAAGTGTGTAAACAAGATAGCAGATAAGAACAGTTTTCTAAGAACCCTAAAATATTATTCTTAGAATTTGAAGTGGAAAAAAAAAACCTCTTATTTTTTTAGATATACAGTAGAACCTCCATGAAAGGACACTCACGCTAGAGGACACCTCTCTATAAAAGACAGTTTTCATCGCCCAAAATACCATTTTTACTATTAAGCAACTCTGCAGAAAGAGGACACCTCTCCCTAAACAACATTTTGGCTCTGCAACTAGGTGTCCTTTACAGGGGGGTTCTACTGTAATTAAAACCATATCTGTAAATATAATTGATATTTCCTCTTTCTTTCATTATGTTAATTGTATCATATTTCTTTTACATGAATTCCATTTCCCCCTCATACTATTTTTATTTTTCATACTTTTTGAATATATTAGTGATTTCTTGCAAATCTTTGGTTTATAAATGGCAATGTGATGAATTTGGCTTCCTGGTTTTTGCACTTTGGATTTTGAATCAAGGTATTATGCTCATATTTTTGGTTCATGTCTTCTAGTATTCTATCTATCAATTTGATGGGAAAATCTCAATTGATTAGTTCTTTTTTGATGTTGTTAATTTCTATATTTATTTTAACTGCATCACTAATGAATGTAAAAGTTTTATATATAAGAGCTTTGACTAATCCTACTTTTTGGCAGAAATGGTGCTGTGAGCTATAGTTCCAATAAGTTCCTGTATGTGTTGGCTTTTTGTATATAGAGGTGGTAATTATGTTATAATTGTAAGTTCATGTCCTGGAAATTTGTTGTTATCTACTTCCATAGAGTAATTGATATCAGATTGTTGAAAATATCCAATATTTGTCGTTCACTTCCCTGATTAATAAATAAAATGAGTCATCCACATATCTTTGAAATAATAAACATCATTTGTAAGAATATTTTTAATATTTTTATATTAATATTCATATTTAATATAAATATTTAATATTAATTTTTTTTATCTAAAAGAAACAAAAAGATACTAGATACAAAAAAATAACTTTTAAGAGACAATTTAAAGAAGCCTATTTCATGTAAAAGAAATGTGCTACAATTAACATAATGGAAGAAAGAGGAAATATCAAAGATATTTACAGATATGGTTTTAATGACAGTAGAGTCTCCCAAGAAAGACTACCCATAAAACTTGGTCTCTCAAGGAGAAGCTCTCTCATTGGAGTCTCGGTCATGATAAGTTGGTGATGATACCAGCAACTATTTAAAACATGCTGCGATATTTTTTCTCATTCAGTACTTTGTGTGATGATGGTAACAATACTGTTACCAAAACATCACACACTATTTATTTGAATTTGGTGTTCTCACCTTGTGTTTCTAATCTTTAATCCAAATTGTGCCTTATCATAATTAAAATATATTACAACAGTGTATTTTATAAAAATATTATATTTTAATTATATATCTGATTATATCCTAGAAAAATGTCCAATTGCCGTCAATGTTGTTATAAAATCATCGAACTGACTTTAATTCAACACTTACTTTAATTCACCTGAAAGCTTTGATCCCTTGGAGTATTGAATTAAAGAGGTTCGACTGTATTTCAAATAGGAGAATGTTACTCTCCAAAACATCCCATTGTTTATGCTAGTGACTAGTAGTCGATTAAGTTAGGCTAAATTGTCCAGGAGGAAACTAAGGGTAAAATGAATGGAACAGGAGGAGGAAGAATTGGATTGGACAATTGAAACATATTTATTGACACCTAGCCAAAAGTTACAACTGGACTGGAGTAATGTAGAGCTCAAATATGATGTAACTGGAGACCTGGACATAGAAACTGAATATGCCAAGTTTTATTTTCAAAGAAAAATTTATACTTTCTAAATTCACACAAGACTTTTCCTTATTGAGTTCAGTTTCTTGATTCCTTTGAGGATAATCTTCCCCATCATCTTTGTCCATTATATTGTGAGATGTAAATAGGGAGTATGTAAATTTTGACCATTATAAAAGAATAGGCAAAATTTGCAACATCGTTATTTTTAGGAATTGAGTTATTTTTGGTATTTCTTCAGAGTTACAATAAACCTTACACAATATGTTTCTTTATTGCATACATATTGAGTAAGGTTTTTGAATATTTTTATAAAGTAATTCGCAAATTTTCTTATATCTGAAAAAGTTATACTAAAGCTTTTGTTCTCTTAGACTTTGAGAATTATCATTTCCTACTCTACAATATATATATTTTACTGTCTCTACCAGAAATGGTGGGAATGTAGGGACTCACATTGTGTAGTGACTGTACTCTACTAAGTTTAAAACAACTTGTCTACAATATTATAGACCAAGGTTCGGCAATCTTTTGAATCGGAAGAGTCAAAAATTACAATTTACAAAAATATCAAGGGTTTTTTTAAAGAGCCACAAAATATTTTTCTTGCCAACAAGAAATAGTTTTTGCATAAATAATATTTACGTATGGAATTATATAAAGAGCCGCAGCTTCACATTCAAAGAGCCGCATGTGGCTCACGACCCGCAGTTTACCTACCCCTGGTCTAAACAGATGTCATTCCCCAGTCTCCTTCATTACTAGCAGTGGTTACTGTTGTCCTCTCTACCAAGGATGTTTATCAACTTCCCAGTCTAGATCTACTACAGTGACACTTCACACAGGAAATCTTGGTAATGCACAGCTCTATGGACACAAATTTGGACTTAAATACCCATTTGGTAATTTCTCAGGAAGCCTCAAAGACCAACTTTTTGGTCGTTGAGGTATAGCCTGTACCATACTGATGAGAGCCACAGCCCAAAATGCATACGTGGTTAGCTTTTCTTGATTAATCAAGAAATTGGATTGGACAAATATCATGGAACAAACTTAAATAAACATTTAGTTTATTTATGTTCCACTAGATGGTGCTCTGCCATCTAAAATGTTCATGTGAGTGGTCAGGAAATGATATTTTTACATTTCTATTTTTTAAAGAGACAAAGGTCGCTTCTCCCGTCAAAATAGACGTCAAAACTAGACGCCATCTATTGACGTCATTTTGACAGGAGAGGTGACCTTTGTCTCTTTAGATCAACATCCTCCCGGCAAAAATTTCCATTTCTATGTTTATAATCATATCACTTTTTAGCCTACATGTGATGGGATATGAATATGATATGACTTGAGGTTTTTGAGAGAACTAGGGATTAAATTGTGGATTTACTAATGCTAACCTGAACCTAAACTAACCAAGACTAAACTTATCTAAACTTACAATAGCTTATAAACACTTTACACTATAGTTGGGTTAGAAAATTAACAATATTATCACATGATAAGGTACAATTTGGATTATAGATTATAAATACAAGGTAATAAGACCAAATCCTAATAAATAAATAGTGTGTGACGCTTCGATAACAGCATTGTTACTATCTTCAGACAAAAGGTATAATTTCTTACTCAGTACTTTTGTTTGAAGATGGTAACAACACTGTTACAGAAACGTCACACACTATTTATTTGGTTTGGTCATATTACCTTGTGTTTTTCTTATCACAGGATTTCTGAGCTCGAAAATCATACTTTGGTTAATAGCCTGTAAAACCATATTCTCTCTGTCACAAGACTTCACCCATTCTCTAACTGACAACCAATATCATAGAATGTCATCACTTACTTCAAAACTCCGCCTTTGCCGGTCCCAAGCCCGGATGAAAAAGGAGGAGGGGGAGCAGTAACAAGCTCACTAAAAAACCTGGGCTCAGCTGACCCGGCTGATAGTACCCTGTAAGGGCTCCTAATCCAGGGATACAGGATGATCAGCATTTGTACTCCATGTTAGGAGCAGCTGCACATGGCGTCTGTGCCTCATGTCAGAGGCGGCCATTTCTTTTGGAGCTAAGTCAGCCTGCCACTTAGTAGTTCTCACACCACACCTAATTAGTGCTCCCAGTCTTAATGACAAAGGCAGACGCATTCTACTTCACCCAGTCATGATGGTTGTCAAACTCATCCATTGATGAGCTCTACTCTTCCCCGGCAGACACCATCAAAAGTCTCAAGCTTTACAAGCTTGATACCCTAATATGATTGAGTGGAGACAAGAAAGAAGAAGACTTACTTCAAGGTGTCATCTTTCATTACCAAAAAGTTATATAAACCCTAGGAAATTATATCAATACTATATATTTACCTTGTTACTGACACATTTGAAGATTTAATTTAATTGCAATAATTAACTCATATGTGTAAAGTTTGTTATGAAAGGCCACATTCAAATCTAAGAATTAGACATCACTGCCACTTAAATTTTCGAAATATTTGCTTTAAAAATAAGCTAATAAGTTAACAATCAACATATCCAATGTTTTAGGTTCATTTATAGTAAACCTACCTTTGGTCCTGCAAAAGACTATAGTGAATATTTAAAACACAGCATAATAAAATTTATAAAAACACAAAATTTTACTAGTTACCACAATTAAAGAGTCTTTATAATGAGGTCAATCAATGAATATAATAATCATTAGTGTGTGTGTTTGTTAGCAATGTGTATTCATTAGAATCGCTCTCTGACTTTTGGATTTAAACAAGTTTTAAAGGTCACAAAATATATTTTGAATAACAAAGTATTTATATAAAATTACTCTTTAATTGGCTGTGATCTCAATTTGTTACAAATAGAGTATTACTGTATTTTCAAATTAGACTTTTTGTTGTTGAAAATATCATTTTTATAGTGTAAACAAATAATAAATAATTACCGTTTTTGTCTTCTGTTGAATTATTTGGCATAGTAGCGAAACTCATCTTTTCTTTCTAAAGTGTTTTTGATTTATTTTTCCTGGCAATATTAAATGTGAATTAGTAATTGTAATTCTCATGAAGGCTTAAACATTCTAAAAGGATAATAAAAATACAATTTTTTTCAGAGGGGGGAGGAAGAGAAGACTATAGGGGGGCACTCACACAGAGTGCGCAAAAGAAGTATGATTTAGACAAATATGCGCATGACGTCATTGAACGGCTACGGATAGTTTAAAGGAAATACCATTTAAATATCTTCAAACAAGATAAACAGGTTTTGATCCTATATTTTGGGCCATAAATATCGACTTTTTTAATTAAATTATCGTTTAAAATGATACACATGCAAAAAAAAAAAAGGTTAAAGCACAGTTGCAAATAAAATAGTATTTTAAATTTTTAATCATAATAAGTCTATACAACTGCACGCAATTTTTTTTTCTCAAAATACTACAAATAAGTACTTTCAAATTACTTTCAAAAATAATGTTTTTAAAACTTAATAAAAGTTATTTGGCATTATTAATTATAACTAATGTTTTTAGCTTGAAGAGTTGCCTGGACAGCATTCATATTTCCTTAAAGGACACTTCGACTAGCAATTTTTATTTTTTCATTTTATAGATGTTTCAACAAAAAAAAAAATATTATCCTATTCAGGCCAAAACCAATTGTTAAGGCTTTAGAAACGCATTTTCTAAATTTACTCAAATAATTGTCTAATAAAACACACCTACTGCCTTATGTGCTTTGAATTTTTTTATTTGATTATTTGCATAGTTAATATAAATGTAGTAATCGATTATTGAGAAGTTTTTTTATCGTTGCTGTTACTTTTAATAATTTTTTTCCAGATCTCTAGATGCTCAAAAAATCGGACGCCAGTAGCTGGAGAAAAAGCTGTACCATAAATGTATTAATCTATGGCACATGTAGAAAGCTAAGGCTGTACCGGGAATTAATCACTCCTTTTCGTCTAAACAGATTTTTATTTAGACTAATAAAAACGTTCATAATACGCAAAAATAAATAAATACATTTAAGAACAATTTTTTTAAATTTTAAATGTATTTATAGAAGGTTCAATGGGAGGATTAATTAATATCTACACATAAAAAAATAATTAAGGAGGACTATGCCCACGAAAAACAACATAAAAATCTACAAAACCACCCATCTGGCCTCAACTACCTCTTAATTCAGCAACGCATGTCCAGGATTGGGAAAGGGTGACCAGAAACACAACCGCCAGTGGCCTGAGTTTTTCACTGCTTTGCAACCCCTCTTATTTTCTTCCTGTCCTCTGTTTTTAAGGAAATCCCCCTCCCCAAAAAAAAAAAATAATTGAAACATATTGAAGAAAAAATTCGCCAATAAAATGAATATTGATAAAAAGCATTTGAAATATATAATATATATGTAGTAATTTGTGTGAAGCAGCCTTGGTATTTGTGTGAAAAGTGGCAAGGACACACAGGAGACACAAGATCCAGAGGCAAAAACTCATGAAGAGTAGATCTAGATCGAGAGGAAAAAGCGAAGGTCGATGACCACCCATGGAATGACTGGTGTCCAGACCACCTCGGTGCTTAAAAGCTTTGAATAAGAAAAATTACCCCCAGGTGGAGTGGGAGTGAAGGCTTGACACCTGGTGACAAAGGAACTGTGTTGACCTGGCTATTCTAGCTTTCCTTTCATCATACTCCCACACAAGCCTTTTTATTTCTAATTATTATGACATATATTTGAAAATAAAATTAACATAGTGTGATCATCTTGGGGTCGGCTTGGAAAAAGTTTAGGGCTCTTGGTGGAGCTGGTGTTCTGTCTGAAGATGGTGATATCAGCTACCATGGGTCTGTGGCTTGCCCATAGGGATAGGCATGCTGGAGTCTGGTTGGTGCTGGTGGTAAAGAGCTGATTTCCGACGCCTTCGTCCCGAAATCCATGATGACTCTTTCGTTCTCAGGGAGTTCACGAAATATGCACCCTGCTATATAAAATAAATATAATTTGCATATATCCTGCGCGCACTGGGGTAAAAAAAAATAATTTACTCTAAACTAAATTAATGACTCAGAGTCAAAGTTGAGATTAAGAACAAATCATTATATTTACTTATTTATTGTAATGGTCACAGACAATTAAGAAATAAAGAAAGAAAATAAACGGGCAATAAGAATAAATTGGGAAAATATGCATATATATAACCTGTTTAAAAAAAAATATTATGAAAAGTTACTTATCTTATTTGGTGCTTCAGTTGGATGGTTGGAAAATTTCTTCCACAAAAATCTTGGAAGACTACATTTTTGGAATAATTTCTCAGGAGCTCTGTTTTGAACTCCCCACTGCTATCGCTGCCTAGTCTCTCTTCTCTTCCTTATCTTTTCCTCAAATTTCCCACCAAGATTTTTATTTTTTAATAGAGTAAAAAAAATAATTAAAAAAATACTCCAACTGTTAAAATTAAAAATAAAATTATCATTAAAATTATTATTCTAAATATATATTATTTTAATTGAATAATATTATTTGAAAATATTAAAACAAAAATAGCTGATTATTTATTTAAAAAAAAGAAATTTATTATAATATAATAAATTATATACATAAAAATTAAGTAGTAAAAGAAAGTGAAGAGATGGGCTGGTTTGACAATGAAGAATTCTCGAAGTCCGCTTCGTTCTTGTCGAGGCAGCTTCACCATTGTCCACCAGCTTTCTATTAGGCACTGTGGGTGAGCTTTGTGGAGGCCGCAGAAGTGGCCTCTACATTGGTATCAAGTCAGTCACCATAGGTCGTGTGGCTCAACTACAGGAAAGGGGAATCTGAGTCTATCTTAGACTCTAGCTCGGTGTTGTCTAGGTTGAAGGCTTCAGGCTCCATCTACGCCTTACATTCACCTAAGCCTTAGAGGAGAAAGGGTGGGACATGGTTATGTTAGGTGGAATTCTGGGTGAATCTGGGTATACAGTGGTCACGAGATGTCCTAACATAAATACACTGCGAAAATTTATTTTGTTATTGTTTTGGAAATGATCAAATTTTTAAATTTGACTAATATAGAAAAGTTGCCCACAAGTCCAAAAATATAGATAAATGAGCCTAGTACTTAAAGTGTGTTAGGACACCTCGTGACCAGAATATGCCAAAATCACCCAGAATCCCTCCTAACCTAACCATGTCCCACCTTTACCCACCAAAGCTGCAAACCTCTAGTGATTTTGAGGTGTAGAGATGGAGCCTGAGGCCACCTTCGGCCTTGACAACAACAAGCCAGAGTCCAAGATGGACTCAGACATCCCTTCCTGTGGTCAAGCCACCTCACCTGTGGTGGATGACCTGGCCCTACCAAGCTAGTCTGAGATAGACTCAGACACCCCTTCCTGGTGGTCGAGCCACATGTCCCATTGTGGCTGACTTGAACCCAAGCCAGAGTCCAAGATGGACTCAGACGCACCTATGGTGCTTGACTTGACTCCACCAGTACCAAGCCAGACTCCAGCATGCCTATGGGCAAGCCACAAGCTCATGGTGGGTGTTGAAAGTCTTCAGCCAGAACACCAGCTCCACCACGAGCCCTGAACCTTTCCCAAGCTGACCCAAGATGCCCAGATCCTACAAAATTAATTATATATTTTTATTCAATATTTTCTAATCTTTATTTTTGTTAATTTTATTTTAATAATTTCTATATTTAATTAGTTTATTATTTTTTAAAGATACTTTTTTATTTTTTCACAGAAAGAAGGGTGATGATAGACTTGGGGGGTGAGACCAGCAACACTGGGGCAAGGAAGCGGGATATTTATATTTAAAAAACAGTTTGATTCTTCTTTCTTGGAAGCTGAGGCCTGGGAGTTGCTTAAAGCTCAGGCCGCTGTCTGCGGCCTTGGCCGCCCTTTTTCGAATCCTGGACTTGAGTGGCTGAATCCAGAGGTAGGTGGGGAGATATGGGATTTTGGCAAGATTTTTGGCCTTTTTTTAAAGTTTATATTTATATATATTAAAAAACGAAAGAATTTTTTTTTATTTATATTAAACTCCTCCCTATTTTAACCTTATATATAGTTTTTTTAATCCTTTTTTTAAATCTTATATATGCGCGTGATCCTATTCAAGTATTTTTTCTTTGTTTTCAATAAATATTTCTGATGTACATTGAAAGATTATTTTATTGGTTTAAAATAAAATATGTTTTGCCAAAAATGATTGGTTAATTTCCCCCTCAACATTTATTGCTAGCCGGTACAGCTTAAGGTCTCTACATGTACCATAGATGAATACATTTGTGGTCTGCTTTCCTGCAGCTACTGGCGCCGGAATATCTGTGAATATATTTTTATTGATTAGGCCTAAATAAAGTCTTAAAAATTCTTTCTACCCATGGTGTTTTTTTTTTTTTTTTTTTGCCAAGCAACAATATAAAAATCGTAAACAATGACTTCCCTTTTCTCACATTCAAATAATGACTTCACATTTCTCTGATTCTTGCTTAAGATTGGCAGAGAATGAGCTCGCGACCTCCAGATCTGTTGTTTTCAATACAGTAGTTAAAGAAAATAATGACCATTGCTTTCTTTTATATGTCACACACGTTTATTTTAAAATATTTTGGGGGTATACATATAACAAAATAAACCTGTTTCATTTATTTTTTGAAATATCTTTGCCAATTACAGGGTGACCCAAAATAACAGTTAAACACTTTTAGTCATGATTTAATTGAATAGAAAAATTGAGAAATTAACAATGCATAACAATAATTTGGGTAATAACAAATCCTTTATTTAGCCTGTATCAAAGTGGCCTTCCTTGGTGGTGTTCCAAACGTGACTTGAAATTTTCAACTAAAAGCCGCAGGTCCTCCTGTGGCAATCGGTCCCATTCTCATCACAGCGATTGCTTCAGCGACTTCAAACTTTTGTCGCATGTAGCACAGGCCCTGACCTGCAGAATGGACCACACGCGCTCTAATCCATCAGGTTGAGATACATGATGGTCAGTAAAATAATCACTTCAGGCAGAAAACCAGCTCCACCACGTCCTCAAGATTTTCAGATCCCACCATGTTGATTTTATTTTTAAATATTTTTTTATTTTAATAATTTTATCCATATTTATATTTTATTTGTGAAATTTTCTTTAATATATTTTTATTATTTTTATATCTCTTTACTTTATAGAGAAGAGTGATAGCTTTGGGGGTGAGTTCAACAACACTGGGCCAAATAAGTAGGATTTTTTATTGTAATTACATTGAGAGCGGAAGGCAGGAACAAGAAACAAGGGGAGTTGTTAAGCAGCGGAGAGCGCACATTTTCCCAACCTTGGATATAGGTTGCTGAATATTAAGAGAGGTAGGTGGCGGAAAGAGTGATTTCCTGGACCAAATTGTTTTTCGTTGACATACTCCTCTTTTGAAATAATTAATTAACTACTTTGCAAATTTATTCAAATTGGCAAGCTTTAGAGTTTAAGAAAACTCTTCTACAGGCATTTCTCTTCCAAATACAAACATTTAATTTAAATGTAAATAGAGATGCCTGTTGAAGAGTTATTTAACTCAGAAGCTTGCCAATTTGAATAAATTATAAAAGAAACCTTCTGTGGAGAAGTTAATTAAGTATTTAAAAATAATTTCTGCAATTTCACACACACACACACACACACACACACACAAAAACGATTGAATAGTGCTCTTTAAATATTTTGTGTGAGTATATATATTTTAACCCTCCCTCTGAATATTATATAAATGTTTTAAATTTAATTTTTTGTTCTTATATAATTTAATTTGTGTATATTGAAAGTTTTTATTAGTCTGAATAAGATATGTTTAGTAGAAAAGGAATGGTTATTAACTCCTTTAAAACCTTTTGCAAGCAGATACAGCTTTAGGTCTCTACATGTGCAATTAATAAATAAATTTGTGGTTCGCAGCGATCACTGGCGCCCAATTATTGGACCTGAGGAGATTTGAAAAATTAAATTTAACATCATTTCAGAATATCTAGGAAAGGATGACTCTATAAGAGGATATAAAAAATATCAGATAACTGAGGTTCATTCCCAAGCGTTTCCAAAGATCATAAATGACTTGACAAATCATCATAAAAATTACTTAAATTTCTATTCTTTCTTTCCTGACATTAGTTATGTCTAAATTCAAAATCCGAATTAGTCACAATTTGCTTGTCATAGATATAAAAATTTGTCACTATTTAGCAAAACCTCATTATGCTTACCTTTGAAAATTGTGCCCACCAAGACAATAAGATCTCTCCAAAGAACCATCATAAGCTTTTAATAAAAATTCTGGTAATTTTATATTTATCTTTGCTTTTCTACTAACAGTTGAAAGAGCATCATCTTTCCCTGATTACTAAATATGTTAATTTTCTGCTCCATACTAAACCTTTCTTGTATATATTTCTCAGAGTCTTCATAGTCCTCATTAATTTCTTCCACAGTAATCCCCTCTTGGGCTAATAAACTTAATTGGCGTTGTTAATTTAAAGTTACAAATTATATATGTAGAGACTTAAGCCTATTAAACTTTACATAAGCAATATCGCTCAATGGAAGACTTTTTTTAACTCAGCATTTAAATCAATAAGTTTAGTAAAAATACCTCTTACAGCTCTTCTAATCTTTTGTTCACTTCCTCCATCTTACCCCCAAACCTATCGCGTCAGGCTCACAAGAAAATATTGTGAACAATATTGAAAAAATAAAATAAAAAGTGTTTATAACTGAACCTTATAATTAAAATAGCGATTGGTTGGTGGCAATCCAGAGGTAACAACAACAAAACCAACTAAATTAACATACATGAAATTTATTAAATTCAATATGATGATGTATTTATAATAAGAAAATATTTAAAACAAGAGCCAGTTATCTTAATTATACATCTGACTATGAAAAAACAATAGAAAAAAAAAGGATAAGTGGGTCAGGTGTTGATATTAAAAATAAAGAAGGCATCTCCTGACCACGAGCACATGTGCTTTTTAGATGGCAGAGCGCCATCTAGTGAAGCAAAAATAAACTAAACGTTTATTTAGCTTGCTTCGTGATATTTGGCCAACCCAATTTCTTGATAAATCGAGAAAAGCCATCCACGAACGCGTTTCGCGCTGTTGGCGCTCGTCAGCGTGGAGAAGGCTGTAACCACTGCGACCAAAAATATTTTTGGTCCTAATGGCTTCCCGAAAAATCAGGAAATGGGTATTTAAGGCCAAATTTGCGTAAAGACGCTTAACACATGAAAAAAACAATAGAAAAAAAATAAAAGATAAGTGGGTCAGGTGTTGATATTAAAAATAAAGAAGGCATCTCCTGACCACGAGCACATGTGCTTTTTAGATGGCAGAGCGCCATCTAGTGAAGCAAAAATAAACTAAACGTTTATTTAGCTTGCTTCGTGATATTTGGCTAACCCAATTTCTTGATAAATCAAGAAAAGCCATCCACGAACGCGTTTCGCGCTATTTCTATTGTTTTTTTCATGTGTTAAGCGTCTTTACGCAAATTTGGCCTTAAATACCCATTTCCTGATTTTCGGGAAGCCATTGGGACCAAAAATATTTTTGGTCGCAGTGGTTACAGCCTTCTCCACGCTGACGAGCGCCAACAGCGCGAAACGCGTTCGTGGATGGCTTTTCTTGATTTATCAAGAAATTGGGTTGGCCAAATATCACGAAGCAAGCTAAATAAACGTTTAGTTTATTTTTGCTTCACTAGATGGCGCTCTGCCATCTAAAAAGCACATGTGCTCGTGGTCAGGAGATGCCTTCTTTATTTTTAACATCTGACTATATATACTAACCTCCCGCAGAGAAAATTCGATTATTTTCTGTATTATATTTCATTTTGCTTCTATGTACTCTTGCCCAGGCATTCAAATCTAATCCACAAATTCAAAAAAATATATTTTTGGAAGATCAGCGAAGAAGTGGGATTGGTTTTATTTCTTTAGTCTTCCATTCAGTTCAAATTAGCCGCCAAACAATTCTGGCACAGCTTTTTTTTTTTTTTTGTTCACATATTCCTTAAACTTCAAAGAAACATATATCTAACAAACAAAACAATCCGCAGCTGGTCATCCTTTCAAAATTTTTATACCATGCTTGCACAGCTAACTGCAATGTTTCCACTCATTGGCTTCTTTCAGCACATGGTTATATAATGGCAAAAAAATACAAATGAAATAGTTTCAACAGAGTTTGCCTATGGATTGGTGGCTGGTGAAAAAGGTTTAGATTCCAAGTATCCCTTAAGAGTATGCGATCTTCTCGTTATCATAAGAAAATGAATAAAGCATATTTATCTGAACACAGTATGTAACACATTCACATAGTTATCATCATTCCTTTTATTGCTTTTTCAGTTGTTCTATAAACTTATACTCATCGTGATATCTCTATTTAATATTCAGTAAATTTGTTGAGCTAAATTTATCATGTTGCTATCAGAATTTTATAGTAATACTAGCGGATGTGTACCCGGCTTCGCCTCCGAGTGAAAGTTTGCCTAACGAATATTATATATTATGAAGTATAATAAACAATGTTAAAGATTAGTTTTAATTATTAATCAAGATTGTGTGTGAATATGTGAGAAAGATGTAATATCGTTGTTGTTTTCTTGGCCGACTGTTTTACATATGGTGTTATCTTAAAATTGCTTGTTTTGAATATTTTTTTTAGATTGAGTTGAATGAATTGTGGAATTTTTTTTGTATTTATATATAAATAAAATTAACTCTGCTGATTTTTTGTATTTAATCGATGACAGCGAAGTTACGCATGTTAATGTTAGGGAAAATATTTTTATGTTAAGCAAAACCTGCTCCATCTCGTTTTACATAAATGTTGAAAATTTGGTCGAAATTGATGCATTGTAACGAAAGTTTTTAGTGAACAACACTTATGAAATTTGCATTTTATTAATATAGATAACGCAGATTCTATATATTCTCTTACCATGAGAAATATCCCAGACTTCTCCACTGGATACTTTTTTTTTCCAAACAATAGCCACACCAATAGATTATATATGAAAAATTTTTTTAGCACTACAGAGTTTTGCTACACAGTTCGCTTTGTAGCTTATATTTTCCTTTAGAAAGTTGCGTTCAAAATTGAAAGTTGACACATTGTGATTGATGAGGAACAAATAAATAAGAGAGAAACAAAGACTTTAATAGGAATTCTTAGTATTATTTATCACCACTCCAAAACCACATTTTTCTAAAAAAACAACCTTTCATTATTTATAATGCTAAATTTAATTGAAACTGAATTCATATGACCCTTTTAATGTAATTTTTATTGAATTTTAATTATTAATAGTTCACATACAAGGTATGATCATTGTGGAATAATGGAGATCTACTGGGAGGGGGGGGCAGATGACGGTCCAGGGGACAGCAAACAAACAACCCCCTTCCTTCTTTCTATTTAAAACAAAGTAGCCTCAGCCGCTGGCAAATAATTTTATGATGGAATCTGAACAAAGGGTATGTTTAAAATTTTGTTTCAAATTGATTAAATCGGTTTCTGAAAGTTTGCAAATGATTCAAAAATCGTTTGGAGAAGAGGCTATAAAAAGAACGATGGTTTTTGTGTGATTGGTTTAAAAAATTTAAAGTAGGTGTGACGAGAGTATTTATGAGCCAAGGTGTGGGAGACCACAGACTGTCCACTTGTTGCGTTCCCGGTTTGGATAGATGAAAAGGGAGGATACACGATGTGACTTATTAAAGTTTCCTTACTTAAGTATATATATATATAGCAATATAGGCCAACAACCCCATGTATATAACCCGCAGCAAGACCTTAATGTTGTATAATAGAAGCACAGCTGTCAATGATGCACTATCGACATATGCCTTTACATCATCACATGTAATGCAATTTGTGCAAACAGGATGAATAAAAAAAAAGGGGGGGGGGGAACGCTGTAATTGATTAAGAGTTGAGCTAAAGCAGGGATCGAGCATATAATATTGTCAGAATAAAGGTCTAAAGATGGAAACAGCTACGACACTAGTATACAATTTCATCAGACAACCTATATTAAGGCTTTTTTTTTTATAGCCCAAATAACACAAACAATAGTCAAACATACAAATCTGTTGCATCATGCTGTACCCTCCTAACAGCGCAATAATAGCCCAAGAAATCATTAAATATGGTATAATGGTAAATATGATGGAATAACACACTGAAACACATAAAAGTACAAACATTTAAGGTGTGGGGGTAGTACCATAAAGCAAAAGGAATGAAATATGTATGAGAGGAAACAAGAAAATTTATCTAGATATTTATTTAAATAAATTAAAATTTGGGAACATGTCTATACTGACGAGATATGCTATTTACATAGTAAAATTTAGATAGAGGTGACCTGAAGTTACTTTATAGCCTTTTAGGGCCCATGCGAAATCTAGGTTGGTTACTACACAAAAAAGGGGGGGGGGCGCTAAGTCATAATGACAAATGGCTTACCTTTTTTCGAAAGTGCCGGCAAAGGTCTGGTCTCCCGTCTGAAAACTGTCCTCTCACTGAGCGACTCCGATTGAATCTGCCTTTTGGCAAAGAACCTTCTTTTATTCATGTCTCTCTCCGTTTTCATTCGCTGAGAGAAAAACCAATCAAAATGGCCAACAGCTCCAGTATACGATTTCACAGACGCCCCAGGCCTCTCCCATCAAAATAGAACATATAGTATTACCAAAACAAAAAAATCTAAAGAGAGAAACAGCTACGGCGATAGTGTAAGATTTCAGACTCCAGGCCCCCCTTCCACATGGATTGAAATACTATCCTCCCTTTTTCTCGGGACGGTATATATAGATCGCCCCCCCCCCCTCCATCTTAGCTAAAAATCGACACAGGCCCCTTTTCACTTGAACTGTAATATAACGCTTTCCTTTCTCGGGAAGGATATTTTATAAGGTTCAGTCTTTTAGAGATCTTCCTTCTCCATTTTTTTTTCTGGTCACCTTTATCTAAATTTTTGGTGAGGGGAATATATGTACATATGGAACAACAGCTTCCAGCGCGGATGTCCCTGGATGTCACTGGTGTCTTCTTCACCAAGCATCAGCTTTCGGCATGGAAGTCTGGTGTCATCAATTGTCTAGGTTTCTGGGCAAAAAGATGGTCTGTAAGTCTATGTGGGAGGGAAGCCATGTATCCATTTGGTTTGATTATACATACGCCTTCTGTTGGGGTATGGTTACAAAAAACGTGCCCCAACAATCCTCCCCCTGCCAAGTAATGGACAAATGCGTTTGTGCTATTCATTATTCATCTGCCTTTCATCAGTTACTATGAAAGCAGGCCCATTTTAGCAAAATGCATTTTCCATTACTAGGTGAAGCCAGGTGTACCGAAACCTATAGGGAAGATAAGGCTAATCAAAATGATGGTATGCTATTCTAGATGTTTATTATTCCGAACATTAGTGGGCATTGTGCGTCCTGGCAAAGGGTTTTTTTATGTGTTATTATTCTGTCAGCACACTGTTATCAACATAGGTTATGGGGGACAGTCATATCATATGTATGGAAGTAAGCAAGGTCATCTGTCTTACCATTCATGGGTATATATACCACCCTTCCACTTTCTTCTTTGGTCTTGAGGAGTAGGCCTTCCTTGTGGTAGGTCCTCTCAACCCCATCCTTGCCTCTGGTGTGCTGGTTTCATTGCTACCTTCTTTCTGCTAACAATACAGTTAGAACATTTCCCTATTACATATTATATAAAAAAATTTGGGCGCCAAGAAGTCGTTTAGAAATAACTGACTAGTCCAACTCCTAAAACATGCCAGCATCTTTATTTAAGTACCAATCAAGACATTCGTGTGGTATAGTTATACATATACAATCAAAGGAAAGGATAATTATAGTTAGCGGAAAGAAATATCTTGGTATATAATGATTAGCCTATGACATGATGACTTTTGCTAAATAAAAAAAAAAGATTACAGAAAACAAATTGTGAAAGTAATTATTAAATAAGGCACGAAATATGTAATGATAAAATTAATCCTTCCATGTTATATGATGGGTATAATATATATATTGAAGAAAACACGTATCATGCAGATAGTGATTAAATATGATAAAAATCATCCCATGATAGAAGATAAAGAAAACTACTACAAAATTATATATGATGACAAAATATATATACTTATACAAGTAAGGCGGATAAAAGACAATAAGGATAAAATAGATCATGCCTTGAGGGAAGAATAAGCCATGACAACATGTTAAAAAAAATCGCAACATGGCAGGTAAATATTACTAATATCATGAATATCAAAGGAAATAAAATTGTTGAAATGAATAGCATATGATTATAATATAATATATATGATATAAAATAATAACATATTCAATAAGAAAATGAAAACACATTATATATATTTGTGCGCTGAAGGTTCAAGGTTTTGTATCTCAGTTAAGTTTTCAATCTTATTCAGTCTGGAATCACGAGTTGGTCACTGGGTAATATTCGTCTATCCCGATCCTATTGGAGGGTGTGTTCTCTCTTGTGTGTTAGATTCCTCAAATTACAATACTCTCTCAACCCAGATGGGTACGTCATTTAGAATCTTGGTCAAATGGAACATAGCCCAGACCTCTATTAAACTACACAGTCCATTTAAATCTAGGGTGACAACCGTATGAAGAAAGCTCTCTGTTTGACAGAGAAACTAATCAACTTCTCCCATTTTGTTTGTGACTCCGTTTACCTTGTCTCTGGGGTGTGTACAGTTCAGCTACCTCCCCCTTCCAAGAAATTCATATTACTTTCATCTACCAATATACTCCCTATTCATTGACCTGAACCCTATAAATCTACATCTTATAAATTTGAATTTTATCAATCTGAAATTTTGGTTCTTTTACAAATTCCTTCAGAATTCTACTCCCTGTATAACTGCTCTTAATTCTACTGTCCTCAATACAACACTTCTAAAACTTTGACTCATTGGCTCGTTCTGGCGTCTCGTTCGCGGTCCTTATAGTTAACTAATACTTTAAAATCTTATCCTATCATGGAACGAGTCTAAACTCGTTGCAGGTCCTAATAATTACTTATTCTGTCTCTCGAATCGGTCTTATGCTCGAATTCATTCCAACAAAACGTATGGCAGGGCGAATCCTTTATTAGAAGAAACTTCCGCTAGCTATGGGGGATCAAACTGGTACCAAAAAAAAATTCAATAGACGGAAACACTTCGTCTAGAATAACTGGGCAATCTCTGCCTACTTGCCAATCTTACAGGACCTCCCGTCTGCAACACCCTCGCTCCAGCCACGCTAAAAGCGTCGAAACTACGGTGTCAGATCGGTTACCCTAGGTCGCGCCGTTATACCCCAGGCTATACGGCATGGCTAAAACAAATCCCCCATCCTGCATAAAATTCAATCTATACCTCTTCGCTTCCTCTTGCGAGGAGGAGGTGAGTGGGCTGTCGGCTTGATCCCTGCCTCCCACTATCTCCAAGTCTGAGGGTCGGGATAGGGATCATTTATCCACAATCCTTAGAATTCAAGCTAAACTAAGATAAAAGAAAATCAAAGGGAAATTATACCCCCTAACGAGGGACCTAACAAAAGGGAGCGAATATTTTCTAACTAGATAGAGTTGTAGTTGTCCTGTGAGGCTATCGTTCCTAACAAATAAAGAAATCAAAATTGAAAATTGAACCTATTAAATTCCCTAACACTACTCTAAAGCAATTTTGGTCTAACAGTATACTAGTTTTTAACCTTCTCATCATTTATTCCACTTCACATTCATACAACAAAAAAAAAATCAGTCACTGTGGGCATTCATTCTAAAGTTAAAAACTGCTATAGACGCCAAAACACTCAATAATCTCTATCAAATAAACCCTAACAATTTCTAAATTCCAGGACTAATGTGAAATCAAATAAAGTTTTCTAATTAGAACAAAGTGGGGACTAAAGCCCTATTGACTTAAATAAATGCCTCATACAAACTCTATATATACTAATACTTTATACTCGATAAATGATTGTTAATAAAATGGTTAACAATTCTAAATAATCTGAAAGCTAACCTACCTAAAAAAATGTAATTTCAAAAACTGCCCTTGCTTTGACACTAAGTGACTATTCACGACAATTCTATAAAGACACTCCCAAATTATAATGGCGAATAAAGGACCATTAAACGTGACACCTCATAAAAGCGGAATTGAGTCACTCCCCTAGCCACCGTGGGTGAAGTCACTTTCTTCCTACTTCATCTTGCGTCTGTCCCCTTTGCAGTAGTCCGACCTCAACACTCTATTGAAAGATGGATTTATAGGGTTTACGATTCACTACCCAACACTAACATTCTCAAGTGCTTTCCGAGGATCGACTACGGTCTGGGCCTACTTAACTTCTACCCCTGGCTTAGGGTCCCTATACTTCACAACTTTACTCTGAAAGATTGACCTTTCATGTCCTCATTAGAAACCAATTTCAAAGCTACTACCTGAAGGCCAGGGATTATAGGGTTTCTGAATTACCCAACACAAGTCATAGGATGCCTATTAGGTTTGTTGTTTTAGACATAGCCCCCCTCTAAGTTGTGATTTCCTACACCTTCCTTCACCTATTACTCCTGATAATAACTAAAATTTCAGATTTACACTAAATAGTTAAATCACAATGGTATACATTATTCTCATTGGTCTTTGAAACTTGGGTTTTAACAAGAAATAGTTTGTATAGAAAAAAAAGGAATCCTAATGAAGTTCTACTTTAAAAAAAAAAGGTTTTTAAATGAAAAAAAAAAAAAAAAAAGGTTGAAATCTCTAAACTTCTCATTCTATCGAGCTGATTCTCCGTACACACTCCAAAATCCTAGTTAGTGGCGACGGTCTAAGCAGAATTTACACTGTGTGGGCCTTTTCACCCTTGTAGACCTGCGTAAAGTTAAACTGTTCACACTAACTCTGTCAACTTCTCCTCGTCTCATTACTTCTGAGTTCGCTCTGGTTCTATTGTTGGATAAAATTGTAACATAACAATAAAAAGAAACTAAAATTTTCCTAAATCATATCCTGACAGGTTGTACAAGCTCTTCAGAACGGTGTGTCATATTAAAACAAGGTTGTGAGACGACTCTTAATTATATACTATACTAAAAATGAGGCTGAGCTAATTCTACACTAGGAGAACACGAAAACCCAAGATGTCGTCCTTGTAGCGAGCATGGAGCCCTATCACAAACCCGAAGTGCAAGAACAGACTGCCTAAGGTCTTGTGACCGACTAGTAAGCAGCGGGATGACGTTCCTCCTGTTGAGGGAGCGATGTCAGGAGGACAGAGTTTCCTGGTATTCCCTCTTATCTGGCACGACCGGTCGGGGTGGACAGTCGCGTCACGTGAAAGGAGGAAATATCTGAGTTCCCCCCTCTTGCTCTAACCGTTGTGTCGATTTGGCTCATGTAAATAGTAACTCTTATACTATATCTAAAATCTCTCATATAACTTATTAAATAAAACGGTGTAAAAACGGTGTTCTATACAAGGATAAGGATGTGACAATTTTCTCTAAATGACACACTAATATTAAAACAAATTGTGAAGATCTTTAAAGATGGCGACAAACACTACAGTAAGGTTGTGAGACGGTATTCTGCACAAATACAAGGTTGAGACAAATAACACACAAACCCTGAAACATGGTGTTAAAGCTCCTTTCAACACTTAGCACTAGAACACATGTTAAAAAAAAAAAACTGCAAACTGTTTAAAGTTCACCATAACACTAAGATATATTTGCTATTTAATATATAACCTAATATTGTAATTAATAAAGACCTATCTATATTAAATAGTGTATACTGTTGCCGAAACTTATGTAAATCAGCTTACACAAACCCCCAGTGCATAATATGTCTTATTTTAAAAGAAATAGTTCTATCGGGGCGATATTGCGGTCGACAGCTACGCTTTATACATTAAATGTACTTTCTTCCATCAATCTTTATCTACTATTTACAAAACCCTTTATCCAACTTTTTTCAATTCTTTCTCTTTCAACATCTTTCTGCATCTTTCTATCTCTTCCTCATCAACATTCAACGCTTTCTCACTCTTTCATCATCCTTCATCATCCTCAACGCCTTTCAACTTACTTCCATCGCATCTCTCTTCAACGCCTTCAACACATTTCATCTCTTATTCATCACCTTATAACACAGTTCAACGCCTTTTTCATCATATTTCATCGCCCTTCCATCACTTTCAACACCTCTTTCATCCCTCTGAAGTCTCTTCGAAACCCGTCATCGGGATCTGGATCCCGATCTATTATCACTCTTAATTTTGAACTACTCTATTCCAACAGCCTATGACCTTTAAGCTTTATAACTCCATATACACTCGGCGGGGTAGTTACCTTGTTAAGAAAACCTAAAATGTCATAGATCATTTAGAGAGAGAACATAACAAATTTGTGCGAATAGTTTGCTTCAACTACTGATTGTAAGCCTATTAAACTCGTTCTCTTTAGGTTGGCTCGCTCATTAATCTACAATCTACGTTCAATAGTCATATTGAGTTCACATGGATGCTAGATGTAAACTGTATCAAAATAGTGTAGTTTTCTAGTTTCCGAATTATATGACAGTTAGAAAAAGAAACAAACATTCTGGAAATATCTCGCACTGGCTACTATAAAAAAAATTGAATGGGGTACAGCTCTGATCTTACAGGATACCTCATGGCTCATAGAATCGAATCGCTCACATGGATGCTAGATGTAAACTGTATCAAAATAGTGTAGTTTTCTAGTTTCCGAATTATATGACAGTTAGAAAAAGAAACAAACATTCTGGAAATATCTCGCACTGGCTACTATAAAAAAAAATTGAATGGGGTACAGCTCTGATCTTACAGGATACCTCATGGCTCATAGAATTGAATCGCTCATTTCTCACTAAAATATTCACACAGGGTATGGAGGTCTCCAGCGGTTCTATAGCTATTGGTCAACTAAATTAATTAATGGCAGGAATTGAAGTTAGTTTAAATGCTCATGTGCTGTTTTGTCATGCGTCTTTATGTCATCTGCAAAGGAAAGTGTCGCCTCAAAGGACCTAATTCTGGGACTAACATCCGCTGCACATTTCAGGAAGGAGTGGTCGTCCATACAATAGCAAGATATCATTTTGCTGCCAATGTACAATGTTGAGCATTTTCCATGTCGTCATTTTGTCGATCCCCAATCTTCTAGGGTGTTTCTTTAAGCATTTCTTGATGTCATTTAATGCTTCATGCGATCCCGCCCGGCATTCAATAAGTAGTATTTGATCGTACCACCTCCAGGAGACCATCCCATTGCGGCCGAATCATTTCCACCCAACTTATAACGCCGTCCATATCGCGTAATTGAAATTAGTGTAAAACTCAAAGAATAAGACCTTAGTCTCTTAATTCTTTACTAATTTCAGTTGGCTCAACATAAATCTTCTCAATTATTAATTTAGTACAGTGGCGTGACATGTCACACTTCTTCTAGTTCTTTCGCAAGCTCGATTAATCCCAGTGAAAGCCAGTTCAGGCGTCAATCCCGTGCTTACCCGTCATGCATGACTTCAAATTTGGAAATTATTAGACCTGAATATTTGCAGTGGCATCTGCTTCCACTGAAAGTATTTAAGACACGAGGCTGCCTTTATCTTGTTTAAATCACTGTCTTTACTCCCATATGCCTGTGTAAACTTTAACCATGACCTTATCAATTCTCAAATTCTGCCTATCGAATATCCTGAGAATCAATGTTCTTCTTGTCTACGGCGGATTAACACAATAATTGTTCCCTAGAGTTATCTGCGTCGAGTGGTCAGTCTGTACTACTAATTCTCTACTCTAACTCCAGGATTCCTTTATCTACTCAGGCTGTTCAAAAATTTTCAAGACAGTTGTTCAAATCCCCAATGATAATCTGCTAAATTTCGATAATTATTGAAATTCTCATTAAACAGACTAACTACACCTTCCTGACACAGAAGTGTCCAGCATCAAGATATGGCGTACTGCCCATTTCTTCATTTGATGACTGTGTCAAATTACAGCTGAAGAAACATACTAAGCATATAACTGGTTTAAATTTCATGTAATCTCATCATGCCTTCTGCTGGCAAATATTTACTGTAAAATTCAATACTATCAAGATGGTTTTATTTGTCTTCATCCAAAAAAAAATGTTTCAGAAATAGAATCTTGGAAATCTCTACTAAAGACAAAAATTATACATTTGTCAATTCAGGATAACCTTCCCTTGTCAGAGTATACAGGATATTTAAGATCATATGCAGTTGGAGGCATCATGAAAAAAAAAAGTGTGTTGCCTGACGCGTCTTTTTATGGTGATCAAACTTCTCTCTTCACGGGTACGCTAACTGGATCTTCAATTCTATTTTCACCTTAAGGCTCATATATCTGCCACTCTCCCAATCCACTATGCGTTAAAAAAATAAAATCGATTAACTATCATTCAGCATGTTAGCCCTAATCTGGATGCACAGGCTAGTATGATTTGATAGAAAGCACTATTAAAATGAAGTTAAGATATTTGTATCCAGCAATAATTATCAGAACTCACCTCTGCTGTGAGAAAATTATATCAGAGCTATGATGAGAAAAAAAAAGCTAAGTCATTTCAGTAGACTACTGTAAAACACTGATCACCGTTCTAAATTTGAACCATGGGAAATCCAACCTCATTTCTCATACTGTATATAATAATTTGAGAAAGTAAAATAAAGAAATTGTAATCAATGGTGCTCGCAACAGAATTCAAAATGATTGAGACACAGAACATTATAAATAATGTCCAGCAAGTAGGATACCAAACCACCTTTATATTACAACATTTCCACAAAATATCTATAGGGCGATATGTTACATTCCATACTCACAAACATCTATAACAATAGCCAACTACTTAAGAAACTCTGGCATCCAAACATATTACTGTAATTCCCCTAACATAGGCTCCACCATAAAAGTCCACTATCTAAAAATAATCCTACTATCATAAAACCCACTAACCAAAACAGAGAATAAAAGGCAATATATTCCCCCAAAAAAAAAAAATGTCTTAAGAAAACAAATAATATGCAAAACTTCCTAATGTATATATATATGTACATAGAATCATAATAGTTTTAGCATCAGGCGACGTTATATTTTCTTGATATATTGTATATGTTTCTCCTGTAGAAGGGCGGACAAACTCGAAAGCTCGAGAAGACCAGAATAAAAGATATTCATCCCCATAAACGTTTTACTTTGATATCAGAAATCAATGATAATATTAAGGTTTTGCCACAAGCAATGTGAATCGTAAAAGACAGCGGCGAGAGATGCGGTATACACCGCCTCAACATAACTTTCATTGCCTGATAAAATGTCAGTGAAACGGAAAGCATAAATTAAAATTCACGATTTATAATAGACTGTTAATCTCAGGATGCGTGGACTACTTCACCAATACTTAAAAATAGTATGGCTTTTCATTAGGTATATATTTCTAAAGTATAGGGGATGAAACATATACTAAATTCGAGCCCCGCGGCGGGCGACATTGTTGCGTTCCCGGTTTGGATAGATGAAAAGGGAGGATACACGATGTGACTTATTAAAGTTTCCTTACTTAAGTATATATATATATAGCAATATAGGCCAACAACCCCATGTATATAACCCGCAGCAAGACCTTAATGTTGTATAATAGAAGCACAGCTGTCAATGATGCACTATCGACATATGCCTTTACATCATCACATGTAATGCAATTTGTGCAAACAGGATGAATAAAAAAAAAAGGGGGGGAACGCTGTAATTGATTAAGAGTTGAGCTAAAGCAGGGATCGAGCATATAATATTGTCAGAATAAAGGTCTAAAGATGGAAACAGCTACGACACTAGTATACAATTTCATCAGACAACCTATATTAAGGCTTTTTTTTATAGCCCAAATAACACAAACAATAGTCAAACATACAAATCTGTTGCATCATGCTGTACCCTCCTAACAGCGCAATAATAGCCCAAGAAATCATTAAATATGGTATAATGGTAAATATGATGGAATAATACACTGAAACACATAAAAGTACAAACATTTAAGGTGTGGGGGTAGTACCATAAAGCAAAAGGAATGAAATATGTATGAGAGGAAACAAGAAAATTTATCTAGATATTTATTTAAATAAATTAAAATTTGGGAACATGTCTATACTGACGAGATATGCTATTTACATAGTAAAATTTAGATAGAGGTGACCTGAAGTTACTTTATAGCCTTTTAGGGCCCATGCGAAATCTAGGTTGGTTACTACACAAAAAAAGGGGGGGGGGGGGCGCTAAGTCATAATGACAAATGGCTTACCTTTTTTCGAAAGTGCCAGCAAAGGTCTGGTCTCCCGTCTGAAAACTGTCCTCTCACTGAGCGACTCCGATTGAATCTGCCTTTTGGCAAAGAACCTTCTTTTATTCATGTCTCTCTCCGTTTTCATTCGCTGAGAGAAAAACCAATCAAAATGGCCAACAGCTCCAGTATACGATTTCACAGACGCCCCAGGCCTCTCCCATCAAAATAGAACATATAGTATTACCAAAACAAAAAAATCTAAAGAGAGAAACAGCTACGGCGATAGTGTAAGATTTCAGACTCCAGGCCCCCCTTCCACATGGATTGAAATACTATCCTCCCTTTTTCTCGGGACGGTATATATAGATCGCCCCCCCCCCCCTCCGTCTTAGCTAAAAATCGACACAGGCCCCTTTTCACTTGAACTGTAATATAACGCTTTCCTTTCTCGGGAAGGATATTTTATAAGGTTCAGTCTTTTAGAGATCTTCCTTCTCCATTTTTTTTCTGGTCACCTTTATCTAAATTTTTGGTGAGGGGAATATATGTACATATGGAACAACAGCTTCCAGCGCGGATGTCCCTGGATGTCACTGGTGTCTTCTTCACCAAGCATCAGCTTTCGGCATGGAAGTCTGGTGTCATCAATTGTCTAGGTTTCTGGGCAAAAAGATGGTCTGTAAGTCTATGTGGGAGGGAAGCCATGTATCCATTTGGTTTGATTATACATACGCCTTCTGTTGGGGTATGGTTACAAAAAACGTGCCCCAACACACTTTGCTGAAAATGTTGAAAAGATAAAGGTTTTTATCATTAAAAATCGTCGATAAAATTCAGAGAGATTTCAGAAGCGACCAACATATCTTTTGGACTATGCCATTAAATCATTCATAAAGATCTGGGTCTGAAAAGAACTGCAAGCAAGTTTGTGTCTCGTCATCATGACAACGCCTGTCCGCACACAATCCATTCAGTACTAGCTTTTTTTGCCAAAACAACACCCATCTCCTACCTCAATCCCCATATTCTCCAGATTTAGCTCCTAATGACTTTTGCCTTTATTCTAAATTGAAAATTTTCATAAAGGGAAGAGGATTGACACAAAAGAAGAGATAAAAATAAAATCGCTGGAGTCTTGAGAAGCCAAGGACGATTTTGCAACTACGTTAGTTGTGAAAAAAGATGGATGGAGGAGATGCATTGATGCAGGTGGATAATACTTTAAAAAGTATTAACAATTATTTATAATAATACTTGGTAGAATAAAGTCATACTACTAGTCCCCCCCCCCCCCCTCCTCCAGGAACTTAACAATTATACCTTGTATTTGCATTATGTATAAAATAATTTCTTTTTTATCAATATTTCATTTTATAAAGTTTTTTCAATAATTATAAAGGAAAATATTGATTAAACAATGTGATTTTAATATCTTGGGATAACAAATAATTTTTTATTAAAAAAAAAAAAAAGAGTTAAATATTTTTATTTTTTGTATCTTGTGCAAAGAATTATGGGACAGATTTTTTAAAAATAAAAAACACAAACATTGAAAATGGCTACGCCTTTGAATAGGCAAAAGTGTTTATTTAAATCAGGGTTTTGTCATATTTTAATTTTGTTTTATATTTTCCGCATTGTTTAAATTAATGATGTTTGTGATATAATATCCGTCCGCATTAATTTAAGAGTTAGTTTTACATATCACATAAAATTTTAAAAAGGAAAAAGCCAAAAATTTAAAACGCAACAATACAAATCAACCTAAAACTTCTTTCCCAAAATATTTTAATTGAGAGCACAATTTTTAATAAGGTCAAAATATGTCAGTAGCATATTTATATTATTTATTAATGCTAAAATGCATAATTCTTATGCTTAATTCATTAACTGAAGCATTCCCTTTAATTAGTGGTAAGTGAGATACTATATTTCAATTATATATATATTAAATATATTGATATGATTTTTTTTCTTTCAGGAATAATCAGGGTGACATACCACCATGTCAAGTACATATGTTAGTGAATGTATTTTAAAAGAACAACATATTATGCCTTTATAATATATATTTTTAAATGTACATTTCAGAATTTATATTTATCTCCTTTTAAATCAAGACCAACTTTTAATACAATTATCCCATTAATAAATCATATATCCATAAGGATGTTTAAATTTTACTAAAATGTCATTATGACAGATTTTATTAGAGAGTGCACTTTTAAAGAGAGGCCTTGCAAATAATAGTAAATTATATACAAAATTTATGCATTTTAGTATTAAATTATTAATACATTTTATTTTGTCTAACCAAACTACACAAAGTATTGGCCAATAGATTCATTGTAGATAGCAACTACCTTTTACTGTTAATGTACATTTAGAAAGCAATTTTGATGTACATTTATGAGATGCCAGAGACCTATTTGGTTATTTTCACACAATGAAAGGCTAGAACTTGTTCAATAATTCTTCCATATAAGCATCAGTATAAACAAGCGCTAAATACAGCTTAATACATTTTCAGTTTGCCAAAGCTGGTGTTGTGTATTTGTCACCGACCCGAGACCGCTAGTTTGCGGTGACGGTCAATAGATGGCGTCTGGTTTTGACGTCTTATTTGACGGGAGAGGCGACCCATGTCTCTTTAAATCAATATCCTCCCGGCAAAATTTCCATCTATATAATAATAACTGTTTTGAAAATAGAGCAATCCATATTTAATTCATTAGATAATAAAAAGGCATATATTGGATTTAATAAAATATTTATTTTGCCAATATTTCGGCTGGCTGAACGCCAACCTTTATCGAGGCATTACATTTTTGTATACACAAACTCAGCGCCGCATAGTGTATAATATCACAGTTGAAATCAATTAAAATACAGAGTAGGTGGGAAAAATTTGTGAATGAAAAAATTATTTAATATTTTTTAATAATAATTTTTTCATTCACAAATTTTTCCCACCTACTCTGTATTTTAATTGATTTCAACTGTGATATTATACACTATGCGGCGCTGAGTTTGTGTATACAAAAATGTAATGCCTCGATAAAGGTTGGCGTTCAGCCAGCCGAAATATTGGCAAAATAAATATTTTATTAAATCCAATATATGCCTTTTTATTATCTAACAATAATAACTATTGGTGGTGTTTTGGCCTCCATGGAATGGAGGATGCCATTGCCCCGTTAGTCAGCTACATTTCAGAGTTCCCTGTTCACAGTTACCATAGCAGCTCAGGGCTCATGACACCGTACTTCACCCTACAGGCAGTCCCTTACTTGAATAATAACAATTATTTTTGGCAATATGTTTCTTATATTAATTATCAAATAATTACCACAGACCTTACTGCAATGATAAAATTGATTAGATAAAGGGCTTGGCTCATCAGTGGTGAACCCTCTCAGCAGTTTAGCCAAATCATCATCAGACTACCCTACTATTATATTGGGTTATTTTTTCTTATATATCCTGCATTTACTATGGAAGGCAGCTTAAGGGTCTTAGGGAACCTATGGACATAAGCTTATAGGTCTGAGAGGTACATACAGTAAAACCCCTCTATAGTGAACCCCAATGGGACAGAGCTTTTGGTTCACTATAGCCACGGTTTGGCTATTTTTTTTTACTTTCCAAAATTTTTAGACCGTATAATTTAAGGACAGCCATACACACAGCAAGAGGCTTCCTCTTAATAGTGGTCACTTTGTTTTAATTCCCATAATTGATCAATTTCCTTACATTAATACTGAATAACAATCGAAATCATTAGATGATAGGTTCTTCTTATCATTAACATACATGTACCTCTATGTCTAATTTAAAAATCAAGACAAATCCTAGGCAAAGTTTTATTAAATATATATTCAAAGATATAAAATGATTTTAAAACATATTTATCACATTATATAATACAATGTTTACTTGGAAAAATGGCTCTAACACCTTGTTGCTTCAAAGCATTCTTCAAGCATTGCACCATTCAAATAAAGTTAGTGTTTTACTTCCATTTCATTTTTCCACATATTCTTCTAGGTCTAGAGTTCTTTTTTTTTTTTTTAACTTGTCATGTAAAACATTACTGACTTTAAAATACCATAGTTAATGGCATAAAAATAATTTTTGTTTCATCACGGGACCATATTTGGACTTTTTTATTTTTTTGCCTTAAAACGTACGATCGCGATCGCGGCAAAAGTTGAGGTTAATTCCTCTTTGTAACAAATTTTAATAGCTTTATATTTTATCTTTTATAATAGAAAAGTTATATTCTCTTATTTTAATATGTTCTTAACATTTTGCTTGTGTTGTTTCACTTTGAAAAGTTCTGAAAATGGCCTTTTTTTTTTTTAGAGAAATTACGTTTTTGTTTTTAAAATGACTTTGTTTTCTTTATTTTGGAAGCCATTTGCATTTTTTATATTTCAAATTTAATGAATGCAAAGATATTCTATTTAATAAAAAGTATAATGTGTAAAAATTTATACAACATACAGCAAAAATAAAGTGCAAAAATAAAAACAAACAATGCCGCTAAATTCATTGTTTTGAAATCGCGATCCGCGAGCTGAAACATGCTTAAAATTTTGTTGTTTTATTTTTTTTTTTAATTACAATTCCAAGTTCGTTATAAGCATAGTATTTTAAATAGATTTTATTATTTTGGGACCGAAAATAGGTTCGTTATAGGGGTAGTTCGTTATTCTAAAAATCGCAAAGTTCGTTATAACGATGGTATTTTTAATGGAATGGAATTGGGAATCGGCGTGGGTTCGTTATAAGGGAAGGTTCGTTATATCCAGGGTTCGTATTAGCGGGGTTTTACTGTACATATAATAATTACATTAGTAATCAAATGGGGCTCTGGCATATTTGTAAGTGCAAAGTCGAACTGCTTTTCACATGTGTAGACATGTGGTGAACTTACAGTAAAAGCAGTCGCCTACTTCTACCCACCATGATTATCATGGCCTGTACCACGTGTACTAGGGATAAGCAAAAAAAAAACATTAGTATGCATTGAGCAATGCTCTTTCACAAATATTGCTTCATATTAAAGATATTTTTAGAAAATTATAATTTCAATTTCCCTTTCTTTTAATTAAATTTCTAACAATATTTTTGTCAATATTGATGAGGCTGAAGTGGGGATATAAAACTCAATTTATTGGTAGGTTGCAGTACATTGTCCTGGTGGGCTATGGTCACCATGGCCCGTTCCAGGGCTGGGCTTGTGGTCCGGTTCTGGAGGGTTGTTGAGGTCCGATTCTCTGCGGTATAGCCGTTGGGAGGGTTAGATCTGGTACAAGACATCTTTCGTTCGCCGGGCAAGGATAAAAAGAAAAAAAATAAATAAATAAAATGCACGAAGGTCCAACGATAACGGCACCGATA
Source organism: Cordylochernes scorpioides (assembly GCA_030710605.1). Taxonomy (NCBI): domain Eukaryota; kingdom Metazoa; phylum Arthropoda; class Arachnida; order Pseudoscorpiones; family Chernetidae; genus Cordylochernes; species Cordylochernes scorpioides. The sequence continues at coordinate 187,650,517 of CP092864.1, forward strand.
ACTGGCACGTTGTATTTGTAAGCATTCCGCAAAAACGGTGGTCCGTGGTCAAATACAACTTGTACCTGTTATCTCTGTGTGGTGCCGTTTCTCTGATAAATAAATAAAATAAACAAAATTTAAGATAATTTTGCAACGTCACGTGTATTTCCGGTCGGTTGTTTGTTGACACACAACAATATGTTATTGATATTTATTATCAAATACTATCTCTACAGACCTTACTGCAATGATAAAATTATTGTAAAACAACATTTTGACAATTTTACTGCAAATGTTTCTTTTGAACAAAAAATCGTAATTTATTTGGACACTTTATTTTTCCATTTATCATTACTCTTCACAATTCATCTTTTCATACTTCATCCCTAAGGATAGAAATAGTCGTTATTTCTCCTTAAAATACATTTTTTGTTCAAAGGAAACATTTGCGGTAAAATTGTCAAATGTCGTTCTACAATCATAAGCCCCATTATATTGTATTATAAATTAACTTTATATAAAATTATTGTGATGAGAGAGACTTGGCTATCAATAAGTTTCAATATAAAATAATATTTGTAGAAAAGAGCATTGCTCGATGCATATCCTTGTAATTCTATGTATGTACCTCTACAGACCTATAAGCTTATATACAGCCATGCCCCTACTTCCTGACTCCCTGCCGGCCTGGAACTACCTGGTTCACCTCAGCAATCTGCCCCCCCCCCCCCATGACTAGACTTCTAGACTGTAGCTGTACAGCCCGGGTAGTTGGCGATTTATGCTCCAGGAGCCCGGGTTACCTCTATTTTCTCTCTCTCTCTAAGCTAATGTCCATAGGTTCCCTAAACACCCTTAATCTGTCTTCCATAGTAAATGCAGGGAATATAAGAAAAATAATCCAATACAATAGTAGAGCTGTCTGGAGATTAATTTAGTGAGCCACCTGCTGAGAGAGTAGTAAACAAGGGAAACAAGGAAGTTCTACCAAGTGACCATGTCATGATGGAAGAAGCTGGTGACAAAACAAAAAGGGGTGCCAGGGAGATGACTGTTTTTGGATGTTATATAATTTAAATATTAATTTTTATTTTATAATTGTCAATGTCAAACACAAGGTAATAAGACCAAATCCAAATAAATAAATAGTGTGTGACGTTTCGGTAACAGCATTGTTACCGAAACGTCACACACTATTTATTTATTTGGATTTGGTCTTATTACCTTGTGTTTATAATCTATAATCCAAATTGTGCCTTATCGTCAATGTCAAAATGAAAATCAAAACTAGACACCATCTATTGACCATCGCCACAAACTAGCGGGTCGGTGACAACACCAACTTTGGTAAATTGAGAAGTGCCTGGTTCTGTTTGTCAAAGCTGGTGTTGTGGCTTTGTCACTGTCCCGAGGCTGCGAGTTTGCGGCGACATGCAATACATGGTGTCTAGTTTTGACATTCATTTTGACAGGAGAGGTGACATTTATTTTTATACCTATTTTATAAGACACTATAATTTAACACATGATTTATTTATTAATTATAAAAAATATTTCATTCATTTATATATTATTTAAATATTAGCACATCATCAATAAGCACACTTGCGTATTGTTCCTCTGATGCATCTGTATAAATGATTGTTTTTGACAATTTTTGGCTTGTAACTCCAATAAGTTTCAAGATAGAAACCCGAAATTTAGAATTTCTTCCTCCTTTGAGACCATGAAAAATTGCTTTTAAAAAATTAGGCCTCAACTCTCAACTGTTTCTGAGTTGAAGCCGTGCATCACCAACAGTCAGATGGAAAGTACAATAAGATTCCAATAATAATAAAACTTCTTTCAATTAAAAATATTAAAAATAGATAAAAGTGATATGACACCCAAATAAATAAATAGTGTCTATTTATTTATTTGGATTTGTTCTTATTACCTTGTAATTCTATGTATGTACCTCTACAGACCTATATGCTTATGTCCATAGATTCCCTAAACACCCTTAATCTGTCTTCCATAGTAAATGCAGGGTATATAAGAAAAATAATCCAATATAATAGTAGAGCTGTCTGGATATTAATTTGGTGAACCACCTGTTGAGAGAGTAGTAAACAAGGGATAAACAAGGAAGTTCTACCATGTCATGATGGATGAAGCTGGTGACAGAACAAAAAGGCAGGGAGGACTAAGGGTGCCAGGAAAATATACAGGGGGATTTTACTGCAATGATTTATATATTTATTATCAAATCAGACACAATATCCTCACAAGGGATGCTTGCGTCAAGTAACAACACTAAACTTAGATACTATATTAAGATGCACTAGCGCGCCATCTGTTATCAAATTACAAAACTATTTTAGACGCGTAATATTCTTTTTAAAATGAAACAATTTCTACTGCCCTTACTGCAATGGAAATATTAAAGGGAGGGCCTGGCTCATCAGTGGTGAACCCTCCCAGCGGTTTCGCCAGTTTAATCTACCATACCGCTGTTATATTGCATTTTTGGAACTTCCTTTTATAGTGATACTGATGCTTGACTCTTCGAATGGGTATTTTAAATGAACTATGGACATAAGCTTTTAGGACAGCAGAATTACATATAATTATAAATATATAATGTGCTTCGAGCAATCGCTCTTCCGCAAATATCGATTTGTGTCATTTATTCAAACAATTATATTAAGATGCAATAGCGCGCCATCTTATATGTAATTCTGCTGTCCTAAAAGCTTATGTCCATAGTTCATTTAAAATACCCATTCGAAGAGTCAAGCATCAGTATCACTATAAAAGGAAGTTCCAAAAATGCAATATAACAGCGGTATGGTAGATTAAACTGGCGAAACCGCTGGGAGGGTTCACCACTGATGAGCCAGGCCCTCCCTTTAATATTTCCATTGCAGTAAGGGCAGTAGAAATTGTTTCATTTTAAAAAGAATATTACGCGTCTAAAATAGTTTTGTAATTTGATACTATATTACATAAACAATTGAATAATTACAAGGTTTGAGTTTAAAGAAGAAATTAAAGGACACTAAAATCATGCTTGAATTTACAACCAACCAATGAAATAAATATACCTAGTTTGGCAATTACGGTTTTTTAACATAACTTTGATAATACATTAAAACCTCTCTATAAAGGACACCTAGTTGTAGTGCAAAAGTGCAAACCAAACATTTTGATTTTTACTTTTCAAGATCCTTCTAAAGAAAAACCTAAATATATTTTTCACCTAATAATTGGTTAAAGTTATGTCTAAGAACAGGTTTATTATATAGGTGACTTGAAAATGAAAAAGGGAGTAAGCAAAGTAATTTGGACCTTGCCTCTCATTGTAGCTAGATAATCTGATCTTTGATTTTTTGCAGCTTCTTGAGACAATTATATCTTATCATTGTATAACAATTGTACTCAATCAATTCTTTTTTTTTTCTTCCATTTTTTGGCATTACTTCTCTATAATAACTACTGGGGCACCCAGATCTGTGGGGAACAGAGGCCAGCTGGGATATAAGCTAGTCTGCACTGACACCATTGATCCTATAGAATACCGCATAAACTCAAAGACAATGCTAAGAAAAAATTGGTTTTGGCCATCAAAAGCTAGTGCAAATGGAGCTCCTGAGTCAGAATTGACTTCATATAGAAGGAGGAAAACTGACCTAAATTAAGAGTCAATGAGGTCTTCCTAGCCATGATCATTATCTTATCTAAAGAGACAAATTTGATCATAAACCTGTATTTGCTTCTAGGGGGCCTTATTCAGTCCCTACCCACCATGATTATAATAACCTGTGAATTTGTGTTTAGTGACATGTTTTTTTAAATAATAAATATTATTACAGTAGAACTACCTCCCCTGTGTAAAAGACACTTAGTTGCAGAACCAAAGTGACATTTAGGGAGAAGTGTCCTCTTACTGCAGAGTTGCTAATTAGCAAAAATGTTGATTTTGGTGATGAAAGCTGTCCTTTGTAGAGGGTGTCTTCTAGTGAGTGTCCTCTCATTGCAGTTCTACTGTAATTTTCAAAGAAAATTCCTCAAGGTCCAACAAGCATCTGATGTAAGCTATGTAATGGTGGTGTGGTGCAAGTGTGGTTCCTGGGTGTGGCAGGAGTGACAAGACCTGTGGTCCCCCTCACTGCCTCCCTCTTCCCCACTGTGGCATCCATAGTGTCGGTGGCCGTGGTCCTGGCCTCCCTTACCCTCATCCTCACCTGTATCTGCTGCAATAGGAAACTCAAGGTGGGGTCTTTACAGCAGCTCACTGAGTAAATAACTCCTCATGACTTGTTTCAGTCAGATGCTAGCCAATGATGAAAATTGTTGTCACCATTGGTTGGGTATAATAGGTGTTGCTGATGGGATTATTGTGTATATAACACACATGTCTGTTTACAAACATATTTATGCTCACAACACATACCTACACACATACACACAGATGCTCATGATACACACATATACCTAAACACACATATACTTACACACATACACACATATACCTACACACATAAACCTAAACATATACCTAATACATAACATAATACATAATTTATGCTCACAACACACATCTACACACATACACACAGATGCTCATTGTCACACATAAACCTAAACATATACCTAATACATAACATAATACATAATTTATGCTCACAACACACATCTACACACATACACACAGATGCTCATGATACACACATATACCTACACACATACTTATATACATATATATGCACTTGCACCTACACACACAATACACATATCTAAACACACCTACACATGCACCTACAAAAGAAACATTTATATCTCTTAGAAGGTCGGTAGAGAATTGGAATAAACCTTTTTTTTTTTTTGCTTATCCCTAGTACACCTGAAACAGGCCATGATAATCATGGTGGGTAGTTAGCGACTGCTTTTTACTGTAAGCGCACCACATGTCTACACATGTGAAAGCAGTTCGACTTTGCACTTACAAATGTGCCAGAGCCCCGTTTGGTTACTTGCACTCGCTGGTGGGGTTGGACTTTTGCAAGAATCGGGGAGCCATTGGAGCATTTTTTTTTTTTAAACAGAAAAAAGTGTCCAATGCGGGGATCGAACCCGGGTCGTAGTGATCGTAAACCAAACGGTTTAACCAGCCTTCCACCGACCGAATAAACCTTTGATTTTCAACAGTCACAACTCTGGAACAAATCTTGCATTGGGCACCTTTTTCTGAAGACTAAAATTGCTTCAGTGGCCTGATTCTTACAAAAGTCCAACCCCACCAGTGAGTGCAAATAACCAAATGGGGCTCTGACACACTTGTGAGGGCAAAAGTTGAACTGCATTCTACATGTGTAGACGTGGTGCACTTACAGTAAAAAATTAATTGCTAACAACCCACTATAATTATCACGGCCTGTACCACATGAACTAAGGAAATTATTTTTTTAAAAGCAATTCAGTTTTAGCTGGAAACACAGATTGATAGTAGTCTTAGTTGACTAAGGTGTCTTTCAAATCTCCCAACTGGATATAAAAAGACTTGTATGAAGCAATTTTTTCCTAGTTAATAAAACTTTGTTCTCTGTGTCAGCCATAGATAGAAGATATAGGGTGGGTTGTGTTGTGTTGTAGAGTAAACCCATCTTCAGGACCACAAGGCCGCCCTCTGGCTTTGAGACCTTGGAGTCGGAGTTCACCATCTTCCCCCCAGGGTCCCTCAGGAGTCCAGATGACAATGTCAAGGTGGTGTTTGAGCCCCTCCCCAAGCTGGTGCCTCCCCTGGAGAAACAGAGGCTGCACCGCCCTGCCCACTTCAACACCATCTTCTCCCATCCTGTGGATGTCAGTGACTGGTTTGGTGAGTGGGACTCACCCACCCCTTGATCATTATCTTCTACAGAGCTCTAAGGATGATACAGTTACCTTATTTACTCAAATAGTCTTTCAGGTCTCATGACCATTCAGCTTTAAAGAGGTTTTACCTTGTATTTTAGAACAAAAATGTTTTAATCCCAGGTTATATCAACAGCAAGGATTGTGTGGTGGTTGCAGGCAGTGACTGGACCAAGCTCCAGATGCCAAGAGACAAGATCCAGTACCAGTCTGAGCTGGGGGAGGGCTGGTTTGGTCGCTCGGTGGAAGCAGACCTGCTGGGACCCCAGCAATGTACCAGGGTGGTGGTGAAGATCCTGCGCAGCGATGCCTCCCCCTCTGAACACCACTACTTCCTGCACTCCCTGCGCCCCTTCCGCGACCTGCAGCACCCCCACCTGCTGAGGCTGCTGGGCATGTGTCTGGACAAGGACCCCCACCTGCTGGTCCTGGAACATCTCCCTATGGTAGGAGTTTATCACCATGGATTTGGCCTATCACCATGGGGATGGATACCTGAACATTCTATCAGGACAAAACAACTTTGTAAAACATTTGATCTTCTCTGGATAAAACATGCTGATTTTCAAATTGGTGAATAAACCATCACACCTGCTCTGGCCACTTGAAACAAAACCCAAGCCATGGTTTACTTAAAGTATAGCCTCTTTAACTCAACCTAAATTCTTATCCCTTGGGGTATTGAAGAAGTTGGAAAACTATATTTGATACCTTGTTATGTTTCATGTTTAATCCAAATTTTACTTTCTTGGGAGAAAGAAATAATTTCATGCATGCTTAATCATTTTGCTTTATAAGGTTAAACTTCAATATAGTTAAAGATTGGTGTTTTTATTCAAAACTTGTTGGTTGAAAATGTTTCTAGTTCTATAGTACACTGCTGTCCATAATTGAGTGAACAAATGCTAAATAGATCTCTTCTCTTTATTGAAGCTAAAAGGACCAAAATTGGAAAGCATATGATCAATTGACCTGTTATATTATTTTGATCTATTGACGTTATTTTTATAAGGCAATAACGTGCCTTCTATATATGAAGAAATAAAGCACAAATGTTTCTTTTACACATAAAAAATGAAGTCCTTACTGCGATGATGGGAGGGCTTGACTCGTGAGTGGTGAACACTCCCAGCGCTTCGCCAATCTAATCTACCAGACTGCTTCTTAGAGCTCTAATACTGTATTGGATCATTCTGCTTTCATATGCTACACTGAAGGGTGGAATCTTATAAATGGTATTCAAGTAAACTATGGACATAAACTTTTAGGGCAGTAGAATTACATATAAATTATTTGCATTGAGCAATGCTCTTCCACAAACAATAAGGCCAGCTAGGTATTAATTAATTATAAGGCAATAACACACCATCAATACATAATAAATGAAAGCATTAATTGATAATAGCTTCTCTAGGCACATAATAACTGTTATTCTTTCAATGAATTGTTTATCTAATGATTTACTAAGGAGAGAGCAGGCCACTCCCAGACTGAGGTTGCCACATGGCTCAATCTTAACAGAACTATGGTCTGTCAGCCCGGGAAACAATTCAGTGAAACCATCACCAGAGGACTAGGACATCCACCATGACTCAACAAGACCACTAACTGACTGTTACACGCTTGTTTGGCGGTACATATACTAAAATTGGAACGATACAGAGAAGATTAGCATGGCCCCTGCGCAAGGATGACACTAACTGACTGTTAAGTGCCATAGGCAATGACAGCTACTCAGATCTTCAATGAGTTCTCAAGTGCTTCTGGAATAGCAGTTTCAAGACACTTAATTGAAGGCTTCAGAAGGGTGGTCTCAATGCAAGGCCAGCAATGGTAGGTATTATCTCACCCCTTCTCACTTGAGAACCCTGGGCCCCTTCAGTGACAAGTCTAAGATTCAGTCTAGACACTGATTCTCGATGGGTTTTTATCGGGAGAGAATCTGGAACCAACTTCCATCTCACTAACACTACGGAAATATACTTATTTTGGTGGAGGGAATATCATAATTTGGGCTGGCTTCATTTTGAACAGATTTTTCTTTTAATCCACATGTTGTGGAGGGAAGTGCACATTGATCGCTCAATGATACAAGACATGAACGAGATTTTTGAGCCCTACGCAAATTAGATAATTGATCTAGTACTGTTTCTATTAGTGGTATGGGATAATTATCTACAGACACACAAAAATGTTTCGAGCCATCACTTTTTCTAGCAAGTTTTACAGGAGCAGCATATTGGCTATTCGATGGTTCTATTATTTCATTTTCTAACATTTTCTCTATTTGATATTTTATTTCAGGGTAATCGTTATATGGTATTCTATATGGTCTTAGTGTTATAATCTTATCACTGTTATGTATAATTTTAACCAGGTCGATATTTAAAGCAGGTACTGAAAACCTATCGATAGGAAACAAACCAATATTTTCTCTAATAAGATGAGATTGTTCAGGGTTGTTATTGGCCATAATTTTTATGGATAATAATGCACATAGTGCTAGTCCATGGTTTCCTTGAGAGTGAGGATATTCACACAGAGGATGGCCAGGAAAGTTTGAAGTTGAGCAATACAGGCAAAACTTCAGAACAAGGGTAAAATAAGAAACATTTCTACTATGAGAAATTAAAGGCTATAAAAATTTCTACAAAGAGGAATCAACCCCAAATTTTGTCCCGATCGTACATGTTAGCATCTCACATTTCAGAAGTGTTTAACCTAAGCTAAAAAAACACCCTAATAAAATTGGTCCATGATGCAGCAAAAGGTTATTTTTTTATGCCATGAACTATGGTGTTTCTGAAGTCAGCAATTGTTTGCATGACAGGTTCAAAACAAAGTGATGAATGTGTGGAAACTGAAAATGGAAGAAAAAATACTTATTAACTTCATTTGAGAGTGCTTTCAAGCAACAAGGTATTAAAGACATTTTTTCAAGTAAATTATTATATAGATATTAATATAATAAAAATATAAAAATATGTTTATCTTAATTATATAATTAATAAATCTTTGCCTAAAAATAAATTTTAAAATAGAGACATAAATCAAACGTCGTTCTACAATCATAAGCTGCATTATATAGTATTATAAATTAACTTTATATAATATTTACAAACGTAAAAATATGTCCAGGGTAGTCTAGTGGACATGGCATCTGCCCGGTAAGCGGAACACTGTGGGTTCGGTTCCCATCCCTGGACACTCTATTTTTCCAATCATCATTACTATTCACAATTCATCCTTTCATACTTCATCCCTAAGGATAGAAATAGTCGTTATTTCTCCTTAAAATAAATTACAATTTTTCGTTCAAAAGAAACATTTGTAGTAAAATTTGTCAAACATCGTTTTACGATCATAAGCAGCATTATATTGTATTATACATAAATATATATATCTTATAATGAACCTATAATCAAAGGATTTTTTCACAAGATATTTCGCGGTCATTTTGACATACATCATTAATATATTGGTCAATTTAGGAACCTCTTTGTAACCTAAGAGAGCCTTTTTTTTTGTGTGTATGAAAAACTTTCCTTTAATTATATCACATCTTTAAAATTTCAAAACTAGCCAAACCATGGTCTTCTTCTTCTTTCTTATCTCCACTCAATCATATTAGGATGTCAAGCTTGTAAAGCTTGAGACTTTTGAAAAAGAGATTTGACAACCATCATGACTGGGTGAAGTAGAATGCATCTGCCTTTGTCATTAAGACTGGGAGCACTACTCAGTGGCAGGCCGACTTAGGTAGCCAAACCATGATAGCTGTAGTGAACCAAAAGTTTGGTCCCATTGTGGGGTCCAGTATAGAGGAGTGTTATTGTATAATGATTTTTTTTTTTTTTGCAAGAGGTTAGAAACCTTCAGCTGAAACAATAGAAATAGCCAATGACGGAGATCTCTGAAATATCTTGACTCATATCCTTCAATAGTTTCAAAGTTTTTATCCACTTAAACAGACTTTTCCTCTCTGTAAATAAATACACTCATGGACACAACTTAAGTAAGTGGAAAGTCTTTGATGTCATCAGTTATTATTATTATTTTTTTTGATGGTGACAGAGGCAATTTTTTTCATAATTGGTTATTTCGTGTGTAGGTTACTGTGTATCAAATAATTTTCAAGAGTTATTATCTGAACCCTGATACACATGCTGAAAGGTACAACTTCCTTAAGTTTTGTCCATGGGTGTATTTCCATCTTGAAAATTGCAGTGGACCTAATTATATCAGCTTCCTCTTAAAGTTCCCAATGTTGTTATGACAACAACGTGGTTGTAACAACATAAAATCTTGGTCCCAATTAATGTTGTTCTAATGACCATATACTTAAACATTCCATTTCTCCTGGTTGTGCATTTGCCCAAACAAACTATGACAATGCTGATGTTTTGTTGTTGAGTGGAGCAAGAATTTTGCCACCATGTCATTTAGAGTATTCTCCAAGTGTTTACAGGCCTCTGCAAGAAGAGAAACACTGAGGAAAGAGAGCTGTGTGTAAATTGATATATAAAAAAAACAATGGTTGCCTGTAAAGTCGGTTTTACGGGCGAAGATTTTACGTGACAACGGTAGAATATTTATTGATATGAATATATTTAAATTGCACAATAGGAACAAGGAATTGAATGAAAATAAGAATTGCACAAATTTTAACTATATAAATATATTTATTTATTCGAACAGAAATATATTTTGTTTACTAAAACATTGTACATGTAAACTTAAACTTAACTAATTCCTATTTGAGTGATTTTGTTGAGGATAGGACGATGATAGGAGAAATATGAAATGAAAGGAAGTGTTTCTGCTGTAATGTGTCTTGCGAAAGTCAAGTCGATAGTTGTTCCTTTTAACGTAGTTGACTTAGAAACGTTTGATACGCAATCAAGATTATACGTATTTTTCATGAAATTAAGAAACGAGTTGTCAGGCTTTACGTTTTTGTTAAAATCACCACACAGAAGAATCGGTATACTAGAATCAACTTGCACGAACGGTGGCACGTACTGGCTGTTGTGAATGTACGGACCGAGTCCTTGCCGTAGTAACATTCCAATATCCTGCATACTAGCTCCTGGATGAATATATACAGCACCGAGTATAAACTTGAAGCTAGTATTAGCGGCGAAGCAAGTAACTTCAGTCATGCACATGTCACCCTTGGTTTTAATGACACGAGTTACGTCTGTAATCGCAACTTGGAACACTTCCGCCGTAGATGTCGATGATAATTTACGATAGATCGCCACTCCACCAGCCGCGTTGGTATTTGAAATTCAAAACACTTATTCAGATCGAAGGTTCAAATTTTTGCTAAATAAATTTGAAATTAAATTAAATTTGTAATTGTAAATGATGAAGTTGAAAATTAAAACATTTACTTAAATTAGATGTTAAAATTCTTGCTCAACACAGTTTAAATAAAGTTTTCTTATATCTGCCACTTTTTCTTAATATTTGTAATTTTAAAGAATCAATTCGAAAATCAAAACATTTATTCAGATCGAAGGTTCAAATTTTTGCTAAATAAATTTGAAACTATTTAAAATTTGTAAAATAATAATTAATTAATTAATTAATTTTAAACTAATAATTTACTTAACACTATCAACATTTATCAATAGTATGACATACCCTATAAACTCAGTTTCTCAACTTTTGTGTCAATCTAACAATTAATCAATCAATCATAGTTTACGATAATGAAATATCAGTGTACAATTATTTACCTTTATTGTTGTAGTTGTTGTAAATGACGAATCTAAGCACTCCACATTTTCACTACAGACACAGCTGACGATACTTTAACCACACGTGTGAACTTGTATTATGACGCTTTCTTGTTTTGCCAACGCCAAGAACGTTCGAGAAAGACAAAGACAGAGACAAGCATGCGCCGATTCAATGCGCCTAATTCTCTAGCGCTGCGCGCGCAGCACTCTCGTTCGGTGACTCATCGTAACGTTACCGGGCGTTACACTTTTTCATAAGTGACTCCCAGCCGCAACCTAATTTAAGACGTTGTCACGTCAAAAATGATCACCTGTAAATAACTAATATTTTCTGGGCAGTTATCACCAGGGTGAATCCTGTGTAAGGCATAGATCCCCAATAAAAGGCTTGTTGTGGTTGTATTTATCCAAGAATCTGTGTGTCAGTATAATTGTTGTCTTGGAGATTAGATGGATGGAGTGTTGTTGTCTCCAGGACTTGAAAGCCTTCCTCCAGCTCCACTGTGACTATATGGAGATAGAGAAGACCGGAGCCCTTCTGAAGAGGATCAGTTGCCACCTAGCCTCTGCCCTCCAGTATCTACATGAGCATGACTTTGTCCACAGGTAGGTATTCTTTGTTGTTTGGGGAAGTTTGACTGGAACCTCTTGTACTCACAAGTTTTAAAACAATCAGTTTTTTTATTAAGACAATAAACACAAGGTAATAAGACCAAATTCAAATAAATAAATAGTGTGTGATGTTTTGGTAACAGCGTTGTTACCATCTTCAGACAAAAGTACTGAATGAGTACCATTACTTACTTATATACCATACTATACCAGTACTTTTGTCTGAAGATGGTAACAATGCTGTTACAGAAACATCACACACTATTTATTTATTTGGTCTTATCACCTTGTGTTTATAATCTACTAGCCGAATGACCCGGGCAACGCCCGTGTTTTACCCGATTGAATGTTTTGATTCAAATACTATTTGTTACAATTATAAATTGGCGCCTTAAATAATTGCATATGTTAGTTAATAACTATAGCCTATGTGCTTTATCTGTCTATGTACTGTTGGCTTCCGTAGGTGTCTCTTACTGGGAAAAGGAAAGAGAGGATTCCATTTGGTTATTATCTAATATATGCATTTATTTAGGGAGCGACCCGCTCCAACACAATAGTTACAAAGACAAAATAGCGAGTGGGGGGGGGGCAAAGGTGACAGACCGTAGCCAACCAATAGGAGGGCGCCATTCCAAAAAAAAAAGCAAACGGTGACAGAGATGAAAACTGATGACTGATTGATTAGGAGATGAGGAATGACGCTCGTAACTGTATAATCTATAATCCAAATTGTGCCTTATCAATTATTAAGACAATGATAATATTCCCACATGCTATAGGAGAAGAAACACAGGTCGGGCAGAAGAACAGAAGCCTTATGTAAGAAAACAATCATACAAGCTCTTTCAGGCAAGATGTCCTTCTATGGGTGTAGAAGGACGTCTTGCCTGAAAGTTTGTATGATTATTTTCTTATATAAAGTTTCTGCTCCTCTGCCCGACCTGTGTTTCTTCTTCTATTCACATATCTTTCATGACGGAGGGATACCTTTTAGGAGATTTTCCTTTTCCGGTTGTAAGACTACTCGCACAAGTTAGAATACTTTCAAGTTTTTTTAGAGAAAACCACACCAAGATGCTCTGCGGTGAGGACCCGACTTGTACCTTCTGTAATTCAAAACTAAAAAATGAAATCACTCACTATATTTTTGATTGCCCTGCTCTGAAAGAAGAAAGAAGAACCCTTATGCTCAAAACTGGGCAACTCTGTGCTTCACTTCCATCAATAATTGACAATATGACCCAGAATAAGTATATTGCTACGGCGTTTTATGGTTTCCACAAGTCCATATCTCAGAAGAAGGCCAAGTGATACTCACTCCTCACTTTCTTACTGCTACTCTTTTTGTGTTGATTTGTTGCTTCCCTCTTTCTTTCTTTTTTTTTTTCTTTTCTTGTTTTTTTTTTTCTTTTTCTTCTTACTCTGTATATATCGTTATTTCCTTTGTCTCACTGCTTTGTTCTTATGCATACCTCTGGTGAATCCTGTATAGGGTCAGTGACCCTAAATAAAGGCTTTTTGTTGTTGTTGTTGTGTTTCTTCTTCTATGGGCTTTCTATGGCACACAGGAGTAATGATACTAAACTCTCATTAACTGAATGTTTGTCCTAGTGACCTGGCGACCCGCAACTGCCACTTTGACCCGGGGTCCTTGGTTGCCAAGCTGGGAGACTACGGCACAGCCATGTCCACTTATCCAGTGAGTACCGCCACATTTTTACACCGCGCATGTCTCACCCCTCACCCCCACAGGAGGACTATTACTTCCTGGGGGAGGTGGGGTTCCCGCTACGTTGGACAGCTCCGGAAAGCCTGGACTGCTCCGGAGTGATGCCTGCCATCTTGGAGCCGACATCCCAGGCCAACATCTGGTGTGTACCTCCTGTAGTACAACAAGTGTTGTTACCAGAGTAGTATGTTGAGTCCTTCTCTTCTATCTATCTTGCAGGACATAATACATGAGGGATGTTCCACCACCCTTTATATCAATATTCAGGTCAGGAGCCACCATCCTCTTGCCAGCACTGGGAGTAGCTATTGCTATCCAGGCTAGATCTGCCGTTTGGCACCTCACATGAGGGATGTATATACAAGTATACTATAGCACCAGCATGTCACACGCGGGACATTTAATTGAAACCAATATGCTGTGTTTAACCAACTACAAAACTCTTCAACACTACTTGAACACTTACTTTAATTTACATCTAGTTGACTTTGGTGACTAAATGGACAAATATTCTCCGATTTGATCTATTAGTCACTCACAGTTCATCTTGTGACCTTCTGGTAGCTTCCTTGACACCCTCCTTGGAAGTCTTCTTCTCTTCCTTCAAATTTTCCCAACATCAATGCCTTTTCTCAACCATTTTCTCTCATTATGTGTCTGAAGTAGGTTAGTCATTGTTTGCATATTTGGGATTCTAGGGATCTACCTGGATTAATTTTATATGTTCATTCCTTATTTGTGTGAAGCCACAATTTGGCTTCTTCTCAGTAGCTGAGACCCCTCGTAGCTAGTAAACAGATGTGGATCACTTAGAAAAATTGATCTAGATAAAGGAAGAAGAATACAATTAAAACTGATCCCATGATGCACCTTGTTTGTATCAGGTGATTGGAACCTCTGTTGTAATTTCTGGGTTATTTTTCTCCAGGAGCTTTGGTATTCTTCTATGGGAGCTGCTCTCCAAGGGCATGCGGCCCTACAACACACTCTCAGACGAGGAGGTACTTCAGAAGGTGGTGCTTGAACACCAGCTGCTACTGGAGCAGCCGCAGTTGTCCTTCCGGCAATCTGACAAGCTGTGAGTTGTTGCCCTCGGCCCCTGTGGTCAGTAAATGGCTACAGGGTGTGGTTGGGTGTAGGTACCAGATCATGCTGATGTGCTGGAGGCCAGAGACTCTCCGGCCACCGATGCCTAAGCTCAACTTCCTGCTCCACCAGCTCTGCTCAGAAACCCTGCTGCCCCACTCCTTCGATACCAAGTGGAGCTCCCTGGGGAGCAACCCTCCTCAGGAACACAACATCCCCGAGGGCAGGGCAGCCACTGTCTTTGGTTTTGAGAGTGATTTTGTTCCTCCTCCACGGGAGGCTGAACTGTGTGAGGCTGACCTGAATAGCATGGAGGAGCTCTGTGTCACTACAGTTCTCCAGGATCTGGATTTCATCTTGAAGGAAGTCCCTCTCTGCTCTGCTAACATCACTGAAGACATCACTGCTCAACCAGATGTGTGCCGCCCTCAGAATTCACCCCTCTCTCCCTTCTGCCTGCCTTCCACAGCCCGGGACCTGCTCTCTCCTGAGGGGGAAATCGCTCTCATTGAAGCTCTCTGTTCTACGTCATGCGAAGATAATCCTCCCCAAGTCCCACAGAAATCTAATCACTTGCCTCATGGCTTGGAAGAGGCTCCATCCATCTTTAAAGATGAGCCGTTGGAAGATGTTGCCATCCTTGATCTGAACAAGTCACTTGAACTGCTCAACTCTGGTGGTACCTGGTGTGAAGAAGTTCCCAGCGATCCTTCACTTCCTCTAGACCAAAGCTACCTTGAGGAGCAGCAGCCTAGCTTGCCTCCCCTGCCCTGCCCCACCTCAGAAGTGGCAACAAGTTGCAACAGCCTCCCAGAAATCCACATCACATCCCCGCTGAAAGAGTTGGAAGAAGACAGGAACATGCTGAGTCTGCCAGATCCTCCTGTGTGCATAGCCCAGGGGACCAGCCTGCCGTACAACCCGGACACCGTCTCCTCCACCATCCCAGAGATTGAAGTCTATGTGGCCTCTTCCCTTCCACAGGGAGCAAATGACTCAGACCAGGTCCATGACATTCTCATTGATGAGGATAATGACTTTCTGATTGAGAATGACTATGAGAGCCTGATCCAGCAGCTGTTCACCTCCCAGGAGGAGAACCCCCACTGCAGAGTGGAGGAAGACTGCTCTTCTCTCAGCCCAGACTCAGACTCCTCCAGTTCCAGGTCCGACATCCCGGCCATTGTCATTGAGCCGGTAGGTGAGGAGTCCTCTTCTCCAGAAGAGATCATCTTGGTGGAGCACCAGATGCCGGTGATTGCAGAAGAGGAGGAAGTGGAGGTGAAAGAGTTGTTCAGTGAGACCACACTGCTGCCTCCCTCCTCTCTGGAGCTGTCTAGCAGCGAGGACTCTGGCAGGGCCTCTCCCTTCCACCCCCTGGATGACACGATGGAGAAACTGATCGACTCCAGCGGGGACTCGAAATCTGATGAGATGACATTTGATACAGGTGCTCTGCTCAGTCCGAGCCAAGACAGCAAGCTAGTCTCCCTCAGCAACAGCTCCAGTGAGGACAACCTAGCAGGCCAGCTCTCCGATGATGAGCTCAGGTGGAATAAAGCCCCTGATGTGTGGAGGACCCAGGAGTCTCCAAAGATAATAAACCTGCCTCCCACTACTGTCTCCAGTGGCTCTTCACTTTCATTTTTCTCCGCTGAGCCCCCACTGGCCACTTCAGAGAGTGAAGTGAGCCTGGGAGACTCCAGCTCTCTAGTCAGCTTCCAGACTGCCAGGGACACCACCCTGGTGTCCTGCCACCCGCCCCTGCTGAAGTCCTTCCTGCTGGACCTGGACCCTGTAGAGGCCTCCACCCCTGTCCACTCCTCCTCCACTGACATCCCCTCCCCTCCCCCGCCCTTCAATGTCAGGCTCAGTAAAAGCAAGGCTCTGGACATCTTCCTGGCCGGAAGTCTCTCTCCCACCAGCTCGGCCCTCAGTGACTTCCAGGACTTCAACCACACAGATCACAAGTCAGGACTGGACAACATCAAGCTCATCTTCTCCGAGGACCATGAGAAAGCTGCAGGACTTCAGGATGACTCGCCCGGATGTAGTCCATCTGGAGACTTCACTGATGGCAACTCTCTAGGAGAGGACTTTGACCTCTTTCTTCACATAGGAGACTCCCCCTCAGTGCCGCCTCTCCAAGGAGCAGACCCGGATGAAGAGGTCCTCCAGATAGACACGGAGACCAACGAGGCCATCCTGGTGGACAGCTCCAACTTTGTCGTGGGCTTTGTCCCCACCCACACCACAGAGGAGATCCTTAATGGAAGCCCAACACTGCTGAAGAGTCTGGAGCTGTTCCCCAGGCCAGAGGAGGGTCCAGCCTCCCCCTCCACCTCTCACAGCATGAGTGAAGAAGGCAGCACCCCCAGGAGGGAGTCCCTGGACCTCAACGCCAACAACTCCACAGACATCAACTCCAACCACCAGGTGGCAGTCATCAACGAGGAGAACCGGCTGAAGACCCTGGTGCTGGAGAGTGAGGAGATCCTGGCAGGGGACAGCAGCTCCCTGGAAAAGAAGAAGAAGGAGGACATCAGCTGTGAGGCCATCATATTGGACCTAGCGAGTCCGGCCGACTCCAGCAGTCCCCATCACGACTCCTCCTACACCCCAGACTTTGAGAGTGATGACTACAGCAGCAATGATCGGACTTCTGTGGACGAAGAACCCTTTGAGGAGGTGGAGAGTCCAGAGATAGTGTCCAACAAGTCCCGCTGGAACTCTGAGACCACCCCCACCAAGAGTGCCCTCAAGTCTCCAGAAAATAAGGTACAGCTCCTTTGTTAGAAACCTGATTACCTACAGTATAGTAAGCATTTGGTCTCTCTACCTAAACCATCTTTGCTTTCTGACATATACCAAAAGAAAATATGTTGGTGCAGGATTTATCAGTCCGGGTGCGCAAGACGGTCTCATTCAGTGCGGTGGGCCAACCCCAGGTCTTCAGCTACATCCCAGACTCCAGCAGTGAAGATGATGCCTCTATTGTATTCCACCGGCAGCGGGACTTGTTGACCTCCTTTGAAGGCAAGTCTCTTTAAATCCCAAGTAAATAGTTAGTTTCAGGCCATGATATAATCATGATGGCTGGGCTACAGCTTATCCTGTAAATATCATGTTCCTACACTTGTAGGAAAACTTACAAGATTAAGAAAAAGGCATCTCCTTATCATTGATAAGAAAGTTGCTGATGGCTTGCGCCATCTGTTGGAATAAATATCAACTATTTGTTGATTTTTAAATATTCCGGAATTGGCCAAACACCCATTCTTGATTAATCAAGCCATCAGCAACTTTCATGACGCAAACCATCAGCAACTTTCTGTTGCACGATAAGGAGATGTATTTTTCTTAATTTATGCACCTTATCCCAGTACAATGTCACATTTGTACTATTTTTCACACTTATAAGATGTTATTTGGTACTTGCCCTCACAGGCAGGGTTGGTGGACATGGGTGAGGAAAGAATAATTGACTTTACGATCAACAAGTCACACATTTTTTTAGATTTATTGATCTTGTCACATTTCAAGTACACAGGAGACACTAAATTCTAAGACTTTTTAAAACCTTTTTATCAACTTGAGGTATATAGGAATTGATAAGGCACAATTTGGATTATTGGTCTTATTACCTTGAGGTATATAGGTTACTTGCCCTCACAGGCAGGGTTGGTGGACATGGGTGAGGAAAGAATAATTGACTTTACGATCAACAAGTCACACATTTTTTAGATTTATTGATCTTGTCACATTTCAAGTACACAGGAGGCACTAAATTCTAAGACTTTTTAAAACCTTTTTATCAACTTGAGGTATATAGGAATTGATAAGGCACAATTTGGATTATTGGTCTTATTACCTTGAGGTATATAGGTTACTTGCCCTCACAGGCAGGGTTGGTGGACATGGGTGAGGAAAGAATAATTGACTTTACGATCAACAAGTCACACATTTTTTAGATTTATTGATCTTGTCACATTTCAAGTACACAGGAGGCACTAAATTCTAAGACTTTTTAAAACCTTTTTATCAACTTGAGGTATATAGGAATTGATAAGGCACAATTTGGATTATTGGTCTTATTACCTTGAGGTATATAGGTTACTTGCCCTCACAGGCAGGGTTGGTGGACATGGGTGAGGAAAGAATAATTGACTTTACGATCAACAAGTCACACATTTTTTAGATTTATTGATCTTGTCACATTTCAAGTACACAGGAGGCACTAAATTCTAAGACTTTTTAAAACCTTTTTATCAACTTGAGGTATATAGGAATTGATAAGGCACAATTTGGATTATTGGTCTTATTACCTTGAGGTATATAGGTTACTTGCCCTCACAGGCAGGGTTGGTGGACATGGGTGAGGAAAGAATAATTGACTTTACGATCAACAAGTCACACATTTTTTAGATTTATTGATCTTGTCACATTTCAAGTACACAGGAGGCACTAAATTCTAAGACTTTTTAAAACCTTTTTATCAACTTGAGGTATATAGGAATTGATAAGGCACAATTTGGATTATTGGTCTTATTACCTTGAGGTATATAGGAATGATATATTTGTCCCATCACTGAAAGGTAGGCCTAGTGTTTACAACTCTCCCTCCATAAGCTGCCACCACCTGATATTCCAAGGTTGAGAGAAGGGAGGTTGTACTTAGTAGTGCCATCACCACTATGGTAGAGGGTCTCCTGTCTACACATATAGAAACAGTTGGACTTACTATTGGGAAGTTGTTCAATAAGACTTGGAACAATTGGAGAAATATATTCTTTATAAATTTGCATTGCTGGTCTATATAAAGAAAGGTCAGCTCTCCCATCAAAATAGATGCTAAAATGTCATCTATTGATTGCCCTCCACAAAGTAACAGACTCAGGTTGATTACAGCACCTGCTTTGGCAAATTAAGAAGATTGACCTTGGTTTTGGGCTAATAGTCAGTCCAAGTCTGGCCTTAATTTCATGAGATTTGAATGGGATTCCTGAAATCTTCACAGATGACTCTCAGTTTGCCAAGTTGGTGTTATCACCTGCCACGAATTTGCAGACAATCAATGATGGCACTCGGTGTTAGCGTCTATTGTGACGGGAGAGACAACCTTTCTTTTTGTAAATGACTCAATCCTCTAGTCATTATTCTCATTCAATGGTTTAGAATGTGTTGAATGCAGACTGGAGCCTGGACGACGGCATAGCAGAGGACGTGGAGGAGCTGGACAACCCCCAGGAGGAGGATGAGTACCTGTCCTGGAGGTACAAACACCTCCCTGTCCGCACCCTCCCCAGCAGCTTCCTCTACACCCTCACTGGGGGCTACAGCCTGGAGGACTTCTCCATCTCTCCTGGTACAGCTCTTTCTTCTTCTTCTTTCTTATCTCCACTCAATCATATTAGGGTATCAAGCTTGTGAAGCTTGAGATGACAACCATCATGACTGGGTGAAGTAGAATGCGTGTGCCTTTGTTATTAAGACTGGGAGCACTACTCAGTGGCAGGCCGACTTAGCTCCAAAAGAAATGACCGCCTCTGACATGAGGAACAGACGCCATGTGCAGCCGCTCATAACATGGAGTACAAACGCTGCTCATCCTGTGTCCCTGGATTAGGAGCCCTTACAGGGTACTATCAGCTGGACCAGCTGAGCCCAGGTTTTTTACCGAGCTTGTTACTGCTTCCCCTCCTCCTTTTTCATCCGGGCTTGGGACCGGCAAAGGCGGAGTTGTACAGCTCTGTGACAACTCTGATTGCCCTCATCAGTCCAGGGCTGGTCTTAATTTCATGACATTTGTGAGGGATTCCTTAAAGGATTAACCAAGTTCATGCTCCTCCAGCTGTTTTATGATAATGCCAGCTGCGAAACAAGCAGAATAACTCTGACAAATAAGCAGTCACAGACCAACACACACAACACAACACACACAACAACACACACACAACAACAGCAGCATTGTTAGAAGAGGAGAAAGACCTCTTTAAAAATCCTGACTTCAACTGACCCGATGATAGACCTCAGCAAGGGTCCCACTCCAGGGATACGGAGGAGCTGCGTCTGTACTCATGTTAGAGTCAGCAGCAAAGGCTTCCATGTTAGGAACGGCCTCAAATTACAGGCAAAGTCAGACTTTCACCATACTGTGCCTAGATCATGGTGCCATGATCAATGAAAACTACACCCCATTCCATAAGCTGTGTTGTGGTGTGACAGAAGGCAGCCTGGAGTCCCCCAGCACCTCCCAGAAGAAGTAGTGCCAGTTGTTGCCTGTTGTTTGCAGAGGTTTCTAAGTCCAGTTGTGTACATAGTGTGTTGTTACTGACGACACCTCTGCTGAAATATATTTGTTTTCTTGAGGAGAGATCTCAACAAGAGATGTGTGCTTAAATATATTTACCCCCTCCTCTTCCTTTTTTTATTTTATGTTTATTGTACAATATCCTTTATACTTTACCTTTTTCTTGTTTTAGAAAACAAGTTTTTTTTTTTTTTGTTATTGTTTGAAAAATTGTTTTTTTTTTTTCTTTTTTATAATAAATTTATTATTATCATGATGACTTAGTATTTTGTTGATAATGTTTTTAAATATATATATAATAAATGCCATTTTTTGCCATATTTTTTTTTTCAATATAAAGCTCTTAAAACCAAATATATATTTATTAAAAAGTTGAAAAAAAAATTTTTCTTTTTTTTTTTTTTTCAATTTTCTATTTTTTTTTTTAAAGAGTTTTAGAAATTATAAAACAGAAGAAGTGTTTCCCTCCAAATTTTCTTGTTCAGAATTGCTATGAAACTTTCAAAAATTCTATTTAAAAAATAAAGATATTTATACACATTCAAAAAAATCTATTTTTTTAAGTCTTAAAAAGTTAAAAGGATTGTGTTTTATTCTATGAAATACATTATGGCTGCTCAAAAAACAAAAAAGATGATTGGTTCGCACATGGTTGTGTAGCTTTCCTGTCCTATTCCTTACCAAAGATGAGGTGCACACCCGCGCAGAGAAGTTATATCATTGAAGATGTGGAATTGTCATCTTCACTAGTTAAACCTTATTTTTTTAAAGTATGCTGAAAGCTTTCCATTTTATAAATATCCATTTCTTCTCTTCAATGTTTTTTTTTTTTTGTTTTCAACCCCCAGGTACAAATTTTAAGTGTTTTGTCTTTCTCTCTCTCCCTAGAAACTTCATCCACAGAGAATAAACCTCAGCTACTTGCCTATCATTCAGCAAAATGAATAGCTTCAGGTCCAGCATTGAAGTTCATACCCTCCCTTCTTCTGTTATACCTAATGCCTCCTCCAATCCATGTATAGTTTAACTCTGTTGACAAACTTCATGCACTATTTCTCTCTTCTTTTGTAGAAAATTCCTTCCCTCCTTCTGTTATACCTAATGTCTCCTCCAATCCATGTATAGTTCTCTGTTGACAAACTTCATGCACTATTTCTCTCTTCTTTTGTAGAAAATTCCTTCCCTCCTTCTGTTATACCTAATGTCTCCTCCAATCCATGTATAGTTTAATCCTCTCTGTTGACAAACTTCATGCACTATTTCTCTCTTCTTTTGTAGAAAATTCCCTCCCTCCTTCTGTTATACCTAATGCCTCCTCCAATCCATGTATAGTTCTCTGTTGACAAACTTCATGCACTATTTCTCTTTTCTTTTGTAGAAAATTCCCTCCCTCCTTCTGTTATACCTAATGCCTCCTCCAATCCATGTATAGTTCTCTGTTGACAAACTTCATGCACTATTTCTCTTTTCTTTTGTAGAAAATTCCTTTCATTTTCCCCCCCCTTGGAAGTAGATTTGTGTTTTCAAACACTAGCTCACTTTCAAAGAAGCGTGGAAACAATTAATGACAAAATTGTAATTTGTTAGAACATTTTTTTTTCTTTGTTGTTATTTATTTTTGTGATATTATTTCCTATTTAGAGAAAAGTTTTTGGCACCTATGTTGGTTCCAAGATGTAGAGAACCCTCTATTTTTTATTATACTTACTCTCTCTCTATATAAAAATGTATATTTAAACAAAATATTTATTGACACATTGATAGAGATATACATGTCTTTGTTTGTCTCATTTATTGTTTTTTTTATTAAGTCACTTCAAATAGATTTTCCTCTTTTTTTTTTTGATTGCCGAAATGTGCAATAAAATTTCTTTTTCTATTAAGTGTATTGTGGTTTATTGTGTTGATGTTTAACAAAAGATTTGAAGTAGAATTGTGGTTACATGTCATGAAAGATATCCATGTGGGGGATTTATTTATTGAAAACACACACACACACACTGTGTTGCAGTAAAATATCCTGAATATATAATGGAACCATTCTAAATAATGTGTGAAATAATCCACCAAAGGAATTTGTTGATACCTTATTTACATACCCATCACCACCCAGGTAAAATGGGGATAGAAACAGAAACGGAGATATCGGTGTCCTGGTGTGGAACTAACACCTACCCACATATTCTAATACTCAGCAATGGCCTCAGCCTTTCAGAAAATGGACATAGACCCAGAGCAGCAGCTTTACACACTCAAGATAGTGGACATTACTGCTGCTGTGATAGAGATGCATGGAGACATCCGAGGCTCTTCATTGGACACAACAACAACAGAAACGGAAGGATATGCTCCACAATTTTTGGATCAGAGGGTAACATGACAAAATTTCAAATAATTTGTGTGTAAGAATTTACTATCAAGGCTTTGTTACTGAAACCTAGCATACAATTTTCTTTATTTAGATTTGGTCTTGCTACCCCTTATGTTTCTTTAGAAAATCAGATTATTCTGTTTTTTTGGCAGCCCTGGCAGAAGAACTAGGGCTGGGCTATATAACGATTGGATTTCTCCTTATTTTTATGTTGCCAAGAGAACAATAAAATTTAATTTTTAGATTTGGTCTTATTATCTTGTGTATCTCAATGACCACTAAAAATCTGGTCTTTGAGGCTTCCTGAAAAATCAAGAAATGAATTTCTTAATTCATGAACCTGATCCCAGTACAATTTCACTTTAGTTTCTATATATATAAAACTATGTACAGTGGAATCTCACATTAGGAAATTTTCTTTGTTAATTTTCTAAAATACTATAAGTTCTTTTTTTAACAGAGGTCTTACCAACAACATATACACTCATGGACAAAACTTAGGGAAGTGAAAAGTCTGATATTGCGGGTCATCTGTTTTTTAAAAGGAGATAGATGCAATTTTGTTCACACTTGGTTATCTCGTGTGTCTTCAATAAAGGTCACTGTAATATCTTTCAGAGTTATTGTCTGAATCCCGATATACATGCTAAAAGGTGTAACTCCCTTAAGTTTTGTACATGAGTGTAATCTTGGTCACAAGTGATGATGTTCTAGCAAGGTTCTGTAGCTTCCAAGATGTCTTGAGGGGCCATAAGGAAAAATGTTTATTAAATGGAGGATTCCAGTCCTGCTTGGTACAGTCCTCTGAAGTGGCCTGGTGGTTAGCTTTCTGAAATGGTTTACTTCAACATTACTCCTCCTTCAATGTCTTCCTCTACTGAGGGTGGGCCACATGGTCTCTCCATATCTCCCTCCTTCAATGTCTTCCTCTACTGAGGGTGGCTGGCCACATGGTCTCTCCATACTTCCTCCTTCAATGTCTTCCTCTACTGAGGGTGGGCCACATGGTCTCTCCATACTTCCTCCTTCAATGGCTTCCTCTACTGAGGGTGGGCCACATGGTCTCTCCATACTTCCTCCTTCAATGCCTTCTTCTACTGAGGGTGGGCCACATGGTCTCTCCATACTTCCTCCTTCAATGTCTTCCTCTACTGAGGGTGGGCCACATGGTCTCTCAATACTTCCTCCTTCAATGCCTTCCTCTACTGAGGGTGGGCCACATGGTCTCTCCATATCTCCCTCCTTCAGTGCCTTCCTCTACTGAGGGTGGGCCACATGGTCTCTCCATATCTCCCTCCTTCAGTGCCTTCCTCTACTGAGGGTGGGCTACATGGTCTCTTCATATCTCCCTCCTTCAGTACCTTCCTCTACTGAGGGTGGGCCACATGTTCTCTCCACATCTCTCTGCTTCAGTACCTTCCTCTACTGAGGGTGGGCCACATGGTCTCTCCACATCTCTCTGCTTCAGTACCTTCCTCTACTGAGGGTGGGCCACATGGTCTCTTCATATCTCCCTCCTTCAGTACCTTCCTCTACTGAGGGTGGGCCACATGGTCTCTCCATATCTCCCTCCTTCAGTGCCTTCCTCTACTGAGGGTGGGCCACATGGTCTCTTCATATCTCCCTCCTTCAGTCCCTTCCTCTACTGAGGGTGGGCCACATGGTCTCTTCATATCTCCCTCCTTCAGTACCTTCCTCTACTGAGGGTGGGCCACATGTTCTCTCCACATCTCTCTGCTTCAGTGCCTTCCTCTACTGAGGGTGGGCCACATGGTCTCTTCATATCTCCCTCCTTCAGTGCCTTCCTCTACTGAGGGTGGGCCACATGGTCTCTCAATACTTCCTCCTTCAATGCCTTCCTCTACTGAGGGTGGGCCACATGGTCTCTCCGTATCTCCCTCCTTCAGTGCCTTCCTCTACTGAGGGTGGGCCACATGGTCTCTTCGTATCTCCCTCCTTCAATGCCTTCCTCTACTGAGGGTGGGCCACATGGTCTCTCCATATCTCCCTCCTTCAGTGCCTTCCTCTACTGAGGGTGGGCCACATGGTCTCTCCATATCTCCCTCCTTCAGTGCCTTCCTCTACTGAGGGTGGGCTACATGGTCTCTTCATATCTCCCTCCTTCAGTACCTTCCTCTACTGAGGGTGGGCCACATGGTCTCTCCACATCTCTCTGCTTCAGTGCCTTCCTCTACTGAGGGTGGGCCACATGTTCTCTCCACATCTCTCTGCTTCAGTACCTTCCTCTACTGAGGGTGGGCTAAATGGTCTCTTCATATCTCCCTCCTTCAGTACCTTCCTCTACTGAGGGTAGGCCGCATGGTCTCTCCACATCTCTCTGCTTCAGTGCCTTCCTCTACTGAGGGTGGGCCACATGTTCTCTCCACATCTCTCTGCTTCAGTGCCTTCCTCTACTGAGGGTGGGCCACATGGTCTCTTCATATCTCCCTCCTTCAGTGCCTTCCTCTACTGAGGGTGGGCCACATGGTCTCTTCATATCTCCCTCCTTCAGTACCTTCCTCTACTGAGGGTGGGCCACATGGTCTCTCCACATCTCTCTGCTTCAGTGCTTTCTTCTACTGAGGGTGGGCCACATGGTCTCTCAATACTTCCTCCTTCAATGCCTTCCTCTAATGAGGGTGGGCCACATGGTCTCTCAATACTTCCTCCTTCAATGCCTTCCTCTACTGAGGGTGGGCCACATGGTCTCTCCACATCTCTCTGCTTCAGTGCTTTCCTCTACTGAGGGTGGGCCACCCTGTCTCTCCATATCTCCCTCCTTCAGTGCCTTCCTCTACTGAGGGGGGGGCCACATGGTCTCTTCATATCTCCCTCCTTCAGTGCCTTCCTCTACTGAAGGTGGGCCACATGGTCTCTCAATACTTCCTCCTTCAATGCCTTCCTCTACTGAGGGTGGGCCACATGGTCTCTCCGTATCTCCCTCCTTCAGTGCCTTCCTCTACTGAGGGTGGGCCACAAGTTCTCTTCATATCTCTCTGCTTCAGTGCCTTCCTCTACTGAGGGTGGGCCACATGGTCTCTTCATATCTCCCTCCTTCAGTGCCTTCCTCTACTGAGGGTGGGCCACATGGTCTCTCCATATCTCCCTTTTTCAATGCCTTCCTCTACTGAGGGTGGGCCACATGGTCTCTCCATATCTCCCTCCTTCAGTGCCTTCCTCTACTGAGGGTGGGCCACATGGTCTCTCCACATCTCTCTGCTTCAGTGCCTTCCTCTACTGAGGGTGGGCCACATGGTCTCTTCATATCTCCCTCCTTCAGTGCCTTCCTCTACTGAGGGGGGGCCACATGGTGTCTCCATACTTCCTCCGCCATCCTCTTCATCTCCTTGTAGGTGTGTCGTCCAGTCCATTGTTTTAGATCGTCTGTGTATCCCCGTCGTCTCCTTCCCCTCGATCACTTCCCCCGGAACTTTCCCTCCAACACTGTCAGCAATATCTCTTCTGCTGATCCGCACATCACATATCCATCAAACATCAATTTTCGTTGTTTTATGAACTTTATCAACTGGTGCAACATTACTCAAATGAGTGAATAACAAGCTGAGGGTGGAGATGGTCAAAGTTCAACATTTTGCTATCTCTGTGACAGAGAAAAGGGTTTAAAATAAAGAATTTTTTATTTAAAAAAAATGTGTGATTAATTACAGTAAACACAGAACTTCTTTAATTTAACTGACTATAATTCAATACAGGGGGGGTTGGTGGATAGGTGGTCTGAACCGTTGATTTTCGACTGTTGCAACCTAGGATCAAATCCTGCATTGGGTACTTTTTTATAATTAAAAAAAAAAATGCTCCAATGGCTCCCAATTCTTGCAAAAGTCCAACCCCACCAACGAGTACAAGTAACCAAATGGGGCTCTGGACATTTGCAAATGCAAAGGTCAAACTGCTTTTCACATGTGTAGACATGTGGTGCATTTTCAGTAAAAGCAGTCACCAACTTCTACCCATCATGATTATCATGGCCTGTACCATGTGTACTAAGGGTAATAATAAACAATAATAATAATAATTCAACACCAACACTTTAATTCAACTGAAAATGCTGATCCCTTGGGGTGTTGAATTAAAGAAGTTAGATTGTGTGTAAGGACAAAGTAATAAGATCAAATCTAAATAACTAAATAGTGTGTGTGACGTTTCTGTAACAGCATTGTTATCATCATTAGACAAAAGTGACATTCAATCATTTGTCTGATGATGGTAACAATGCTGTTACCGAAATGTCACACACTATTTATTTAGATTTGGTCTTATCTTGTAGTTCTAAACTCTAATCCAAATTGCACCTTCTTTCATATCTTCACTCACAATTATATTAGGGTATCAAGCCTGTAGAGATCTATAATGATGCTCCAAATTGTACCTTATCAAGTTGGACTGTAATTCTATATTATTATTCTAGGGTTGTTTTCCTCGTGTTGGACTACATCATAAGTATATCACAGAAAGGAAATTACCAAATCTTGAAAAAAATAGATATTTATTACAGGAATAATCACTGTTATGATCTGAACATTTCTGGTGGACAAGCCTTCCCAGCTCATAAACTTCTCAGGTTGGGAACATAAGGCTGTCCTTTCAGAGCTCTCTCGAAAGGCCCAAACAGTTTGTAGAAATGATCCTGAACTTCTAATTTCATCTTATGAAGAAATAGCTTTCTTGATATTATAGAATGGGTGTAATATCATGCCGATAACCACTCTGATAAATAATTGGTACAATTTGAATTATAGATTAAAAACATAAGTTTGTGACGTTTCAGTAACAGTGCTCTTACCATTATCAGACTTTATTCAATACTTTTGTCCGATGATGGTAACAAGCCTGTTACTGAAACATCACACACTATTTGGTATTATTACCTTGTGACTATTAAATATTTAAGAAATAAATTCAATTTAAACCCAGAAACCTTACAACAATGAACACAGCTCCAAAAATTCAAAATGCAGAATTAGACATAACCATGCCTAAGAGAATCAATGACTCTCATGACTAAGAGAATCAATGAAAGGACACTACTATATTTTAAAACTTACATCTTCTTCTTCTTCTTTCTTATCTCCACATTGGGTGAAGTAGAATGTGTCTGCCTTTGTCATTAAGACTGGGAGCACTACTTAGTGGCAGGCCGACTTAGCTCCAAAAGAAATGACCGCCTCTGACATGAGGAACAGACGCCATGTGCAGCCGCTCCTAACATAGAGTACAAACGCTGCTCATCCTGTATCCCTGGATTAGGAGCACTTAAAGGGTACTATCAGCCGGGCCAGCTGAGCCCAAGTTTTTTAGCGAGCTTGTTACTGCTCCCCCTCCTCCTTTTTAATCCGGGCTTGGGACCGGCAAAGGTGGAGTTTAAAACTTACATAATGAATGTGTGTGCAAGAGGGAGAGTTCCACAATTTAAGAACGGACTGTGGTTGTCACTGGTTAGATACCACTTTGTAATATGCAGTAATGATTCAGAAAGTTCTGACCTGAATAAGGTCATATTTTCTTGTAACAATGCAGTAATAAAAATAATAATTCTAGCCTGGAAACTGGATGTTCTATAAAAAGCACAAGAAGTTTTGAGAATTAATATTCTCAGCGTAACATTTCCCAACATAATTGACAAAGACTGTATAAAAAAAATTAATTAACACACCAACTATATTTAGCCGGAGACCTTGATGACACGTTTGGATTTTATTTACTACAATTTAATTAGAAACCTGCTGTCATTGGAGAGATCTTCACCCTGATGGGGATGCCATTTACAACTCCCCCCACGAATATTCTCAATATTTCATATACAGTAGAACCTCCATGAGAGGACACCCACGTTAGAAGACACCTCTCTATAAAAGACAGTTTTCATTTGTGAAATTACCAATTTTACTATTTAGCAACTCTCCGGCCCATTTCTCTCTGCAGGGGTTACACCTAGTAGACTTGCTCTAGTTCCTATCCTTCCAGTCTCAATTACTGATACAAATGGGTGATTTGATGAGTGTTTTAAATACACCAGAACAACCTCCATGAGAGGACACACACTAGAGGACACCTCTCTATAAAGGACAGTTTTCATTTACAAAATTACCATTTCTACCATTTAGCAACACTCCAGTAAGAGGACACCTCTCTATAAAGGACAGTTTTCATTTACAAAATTACCATTTCTACTATTTAGCAACACTCCAGTAAGAGGACACCTCTCTACAAAGGACAGTTTTCATTTACAAAATTATCATTTCTCCTATTTAGCAACACTCCAGTAAGAGGACACCTCTCTCTAAAGGACACTTTGGCACTGTAATGAGGTGTCCTTTACAGGGAGGTTCTACTGTATTATCATTATCACCTATTAGCATCATCTATTGATAAAACTGGCAAAACCACTGGAAGGGTTCATCATTGATGAGTCATGCCCTCCGCTTCTTAATTTTTTATTCATTGCAGTATAAGGTCTGTAGAAATAGTTTTTTTAATTAAAGTTAATTTTTAATGAAGTGTTAACAATGATAGCTAATAAACACAAGGTAATAAGACCAAATAAATAAATAGCGTATGATGTTTCTAAATAACATGAAAACTTTCTCCGTTGAATATAAATACTAGAGATAAAACGTAGGGAGAAAAGATTTTTTAATAATCAATTAAACGTGCGACAAGCTTTCGGGCAGTCACGCCCTTCGACAGGTGTCGAAGGGCGTGACTGCCCGAAAGCTTGTCGCACGTTTAATTGATTATTAAAAAATCTTTTCTCCCTACGTTTTATCTCTAGTATTTGTATGATGTTTCTGTAACAGTGTAGGTACCAAAACATCACACACTATCTATTAATTTGGATTTGGTCTTATTACCTTGTGTTTATAATCTACTAGCCGAATGACCCGGGCAACGCCCGTGTACTGAAGAATTAAGAACGCATGACGCTCGTAACTGTATATATAATGTCTACATTTATGTAGATGTTACATATATATCCCTAATGATAATAGTACTTACATATGTACATAGGTATGTGTATATATATACACCTTAATAGTACAAAAGCTACATACCTATACTTTCGATATTTGCGGACCTATAATGAGGTATTGTTAACAATAGATTATTTAAGGAGCGACCCGCTCCAACACAATAGTTACAGAAACCAAAAAGCGAGTGGGGGGGCATGATGGGGGGAGGCAAAGGTGGCGTGATCGTAGCCAACCAATAGGAGAGCGCCATTCCAAAAAAAAAAAGCAAACGGTGACAGAGATGAAAAATGAAGAATTAAGAACGCACGACGCTCGTAACTGTATATTGAATAATCCAAATTGTGCCTTTTCATAATGATAGCCAATATTCATATTCATTATAGGGGATCAGTGGAAGGATAGTCTAAACCGTTGGTTCTCGACCGCTACGACCCGGGTTCGATTCCCGCATTGGGCACTTTTTTCTGATAAAAAAAAAAGCTCCAATGGCTCCCTATTCTTGCAAAAGTCCAACCCCACCAGTGAGTGCAAGTAACCAAACAGGGCTCTGGAACATTTGTAAATGCAAAAGTCGAACTGCTTTTCACATGTGTAGACAGGTGGTGCACTTACAGTAAAAGCAGTCGCCTACTTCTACCCACCATGATTATCATGGCCTGTATCACATGTACTAGGGATAAACAAAAAAAAAATTCAATATAGCAAATTATAAAATAATTTTTATCTCTCTCTCTCTCTCCCTCTCACAGAATATATTACCTTTATTAAAGTAATTGATACAAATTACTATTTGACCATTTGAGGGGGAGCAGTAACAAGCTCATTAAAAAACCTGGGGTAAGCTGGCCCGGCTGATAGTACCCTGTAAGGGCTCCTAATCCAGGGATACAAGATGAGCAGCGTTTGTACTCCATATTAGGAGTGACTGCACATGGCGTCTGTTCCTTATGTCAGAGGCGGCCATTTCTTTTGGAGCTAAGTCGGCCTGCCACTGAGTAGTGTTCCCAGTCTTAATGACAAAGGCAGACGCATTCTACTTCACCCAGTTCTAAAGCTTTACAAGCTTGATACCCTAATATGATTGAGTGGAGATAAGAAAGAAGAAGACTATTTGACCATCTTCTTATAATAACTGGTCTACAATATTTCAAATTACCCAGCTCAGACATCAAAATTACAAATGGCCACTTATCCAATACAAAATGGAGAGGTCATGTGTTTCATCATTGATCTATTTTATACAAGAAAGAACCCTTCTCATAACACCTTCCAATGGCTGATTGTTGTAAAAAAATTAAACTAAAAAGATTATTAATAAAAGGTAATAAGATCAAATCGAAATATATTAATAGTGTGTGAGTTTCGGTAACAGCGTTGTTACCATCTTCAGACAAAAGTACTAAATGAGAAAATATCATAGCATGTTCTTAGTTAGTACTGTTATCAAATATGTAAACAAGATAGCAGATAAGAAGAAAATTGATTTCTAAGAACTCTAAGATATACAATTTTTAGATTAGTACGTATGTATATCTCTTAAGTAAGTGGGATTTTTCCATTTCTAATTCTAAGAATAGTACAGTATAACCTCGTTAATTCGACGCACCCCAATTCGACACTCGGTGATAATTCGACCATGTTCTGATATCCCGACCTCCGGCCTATCAAATAACAAACCGTAATTCGACATATCGATAATACGACACTTTCGATAGTTCGACCATTTTAAAATTCGAATTTCGACAGTTGAATGTTTTTTACATACAACTTTCCGCTAAAAAGGTATTACGGCGGCGATCGGCGGGCGCCGATATAAATATCACGCGCGCGCACTTTTGGTTCCTGGTTAGTTTAAGTTTCACTTTGCAGTGCCATTGCGCAATGTTGCGAGTGGTTTCTTTTTTTGTTTTGTTTTTTTACGCTGGGATTTAGGCTTCGTGCGCTAATTAACAATAATATTTTATATTTAAATTTCAGCATTAAAATATTTTAGTTATTTTAAAATTTACAAATAATTTCCTTTTAAATAAATCAATCTTTATAAAATGTAGCCACAATGATTTTGATAACATTTTATTTCAATATTCCATTTCTATGTTATTATAAAAGATTTAAACATAAAATCAATAACACCTGCAGCAGCAGTGGATGACTTTAATACATTAAAATTTATTTATTAAAAGACATTTCAGAGGAAGAAAGGCATGCGTGTTTTTTCAAAATGACCATCTGGAATACATCCTGAATAGGATTTCAATGCAAAAACAGACATCTTTAAAGGAATTTTTTAAAAGATCTTCATGATTATTTTAAAATGATATTTTAAAATTTTCTTTTTATATTTACCATATTTATTTCCTTTCAACTGCTATATTTTTCAATTAGAATAAAATATTATTTAATTAATATATACAGTTATCAGCGTCATGCATTCTTTCTTAATTCTGTCACCGTTTGCTTTTGGTTCAGTGGTAGAATGCTCGCCTGCCACGCGGGCGCCCCGGGTTCGATTCCCGGCCGATGCATTTTTTTTTTTTTTTTACAATTTTTAAAACTCATTTATATTATTAAAATATATGTGCTTTTCCTGTCTATGTACAGATTTATGGTCTATGTACACAAGTATGTATACAAGTTATTTGCAAATTGCGTGGCAAATTTGCCTTTTGGCTCGCAAGCAGCGCCTCTAGCGGTGAAGATGGGAGGTAATATCAGCTGACCTAATGGACATGTAAAACGCATGTTAACAGGACATAGAGAAAAATCTGGAAAAGATATTTTTCGGATTTTTAGTCAAGAAAAATATATTGACAGGTTCTCGGAAAAAAGTAGTTTTTTATTCAGAAAATGATGATGACAATATTGCTGTATCATATTTGATTATCAGATACAAAATTATATCCGGAAAAATTCCAAAAAGCAGAGACCACGGGTGAAGCCAGTTCATTTTTAGTATGCAGGAACAAAATTCTAACAGAAAAACATTCATTCGAGCAGAAGACACAAAGCCAGATCATCTCTTTATAAAAATATCGCTTCTCAGACACAAAGTTTGGAGCGGGAAGTTTCACAAGAATGACATCCACGGCGCCAATTTATAATTGTAACGAATAGTATTTGAATAAAAGCATTTAATCGGGTAAAACCCGGGCATTGCCCTTTCTTAATCAATTCTGTCACCGTTTGCTTTTGTGAAAGGAATAATTACCCAAATATGGCCATTTCTCATAACCATAGGTGGTTCAGTGGTAGAATGCTCGCCTGCCACGCGGGCGGCCCGGGTTCGATTCCCGGCCGATGCATTTTTTTTTTTTTTTTTACAATTTTTAAAACCCCTTTATTTATTATACAAGAATGACATCCACGGCGCCAATTTATAATTGTAACGAATAGTATTTGAATAAAAGCATTTAATCGGGTAAACCCCGGGCGTTGCCCAGGTCATTCGGCTAGTATATTATATTTAATATTTGATTATATTACCGAAAAAAAAACACATTACCAGTAAATTTATTTGTTACAATTATTTATGTTTCTAAAATATGTATTAATGCCATTTTGTCACTGATACTAAAAGTTAATCATGAAAATAAAATAAAAACACACAATGGTTTCAATTAATATCATTAATTTATATTACAAAGCTATTTTTAAAAAATATTATTTTAGCGAGTTAGATGATTAGCTAATCATCTGACTTTAATTCAACACTTCCTTTAATTCAACCAAAAGCTCTGATCCCTTGGGGTGTTGAATTAAAGAGGTTCGACTGTACATAAATAGTGTGTGATGTTTCGGTAACAGCGTTGTTACCATCTTCAGACAAAAGTGCATTAAAGCAAACATTACACACTATTTATTTATTTGGATTTGGTTTTATTACCTTGTGTCAAGAAAAGATGTTATCCCAAAACAGAATGATCAAATAATCTGGAGATAAAGGCTTGTATGACTACATGGCAATCCCAGTAGGAGAGACTATCATATATGCTTAAAAATAAAATCCTCTGCAATATAGAAAATGATAAATAAAATGGCTTTCAAGGATGAGTTTCTTGCTTTATTTTATATTCTTCTCAAGCTCTCGGGTTTTACAAATCTTTCAACCGGAGTATATGGTCATATGCACTCCTGTAGAAGGGTTTGAGTCAAAAGGCAATCCATCAATTAAGTTTATATAAAAGAAGATACCTGGATCTGTAAAGAAAAAAAAAACAATTTTTTTCTCAAAATATTTCGAGAGATTTCTCCCTCTTTATCAATTTATTGCACACTGTACAATAAATT
Organism: Cordylochernes scorpioides; assembly: GCA_030710605.1. Lineage (NCBI taxonomy): Eukaryota > Metazoa > Arthropoda > Arachnida > Pseudoscorpiones > Chernetidae > Cordylochernes > Cordylochernes scorpioides. The sequence goes on from CP092864.1 coordinate 187,685,531, forward strand.
GATAAAGACGGAGCAATCTCTCGAAATATTTTGAGAAACAATTTTTTTTTTCTTTACAGATCCAGAGGTATGCTCTTTTATATAAACTTCTGTTGAAGGGTTTGTAAAATCTGAGAAAGTTTGAGAATAAAATATATAATAAAGCAACAAGGTAATAAGACCAAATCCAAATAAATTAATAGTGTTGGTCTTATCACCTTGTAGTTCTAATCTATAATCCAATAAGGCAAGAAACTTATCCTTTCAAGCCATTTTTTTATTATTTTAGATTATCATATATTTTTAAAATCGTCAAACTGTATGAAAAACTATATTAAGTGCTTAACATATTCCAATAAAATTCAATATAAACCTAAAAACAAGCAACTTCACAGAAGTCAGCTGAAATCTTGAATGAGATAACCATTACAGTAGAACCTCCCTGTAAAAGACACCTGATTGCAGAGCCAAAGTGTCCTTTAGGGAGAAATGTCCTCGGAGAGTTGCTAAATTGTAAAAATGGTAATTTTGCAAATGAAAACTGTCCTTTGTAGAGAGGTGTCCTCTAGCGGGAGTGTCTTCTCATGGAGGTTCTACTGTATAGAAGTAACAATTCAATCTGTTCCCAAAATTCTAAACCCAATTGTTGAAGCTGAACCAAGTGTATCCAGGAAGGATCAAAGAGAAACCATAACTTCATAAAGGAACAACAAATTAATAAAGTAACCACAACTTCTGGTGTTTAGAACATGGATCACCAACTTCCTTCTCTTTATGATAAGGCACCATTTGGATTATAGCTACAAGGTATTAAGACCTAATCCAAATAAATTAATAGTGTGTGATGTTTCGGTAACAGTGTTGTCACCATCATCAGATCAGACTTCTTTTGTCTGATGATGATAACAACGTTGTTACCGAAATGTCACACACTATTAATTTATTTGGATTAGGTCTTATTACCTTGTAGCTTCCTTCTCTTTAGTTTCTTATTGAAGTGTGAATTTGGTTGTGGGGAGAATATTGTGTAGATCAAGGTACCACATCCAAATAAATGAACTGTATTTGATGTGTTGGTTCTCTGCTGACAGGTCTCATGTACTTAATGTTTTCTTGTTCCCTTGTGTTTTCTAATCTAAATTGTACTTTACACCAAGTACAGGACATATTCATAGCAGGGAGATTTGGGGGTTGGTGGAAGGATGGTCTAAACCGTTGGTTTTCAACCGCTACGACCTGGGTTCGATTCCCGCATTGGGCACTTTTTTCTGAATAAAAAAAAAATGCTCCAATGGCCCCTGATTCTTGCAAAAGTCCAATCCCACCAGCGAGTGCAAGTAACAAAACGGGGCTCTGGAACATTTGTAAGTGCAAAGTCGAACTGCTTTTCACATGTGTAGGCATGTGGTGCACTTACAGTAAAAGCAGTCGCCTACTTCTACCCATCATGATTTTCATGGCCTGTGCCATGTGTACAGGGATAAGCAAAAAAAATAAATAAATAAAATAGTTGGGAGATTTGATAACCATCAGGGCTGGGTGAAGTAGAATGTGTCTGCCATTGTCATTTAAATTGGGACTAAGACCATGTACTAAAGTTCAATTCTCAACCTACAACCCCAAGACACACTATTGACTGTATTGACTCATCCATTGATATGCTCTACTCATCCCCAGCAGACACCATCAAAAGTCTCAAGCTCTATAAGCTTGACGCCCTAATATGATTGAGTGGAGATAAGAAAGAAGAAGACATATTCATGATTCTAGTATTGCCCAACAATGAATTATCAACAAAAAAGACAAGGTAATAAGACTAAATCCAAATAAAAAGTGTTTGATATTTCGGTAACAACACTGTTAATTCTAAGAATAATATTTTAGGGTTCTTAGAAAATTATCTTCTTCTTATCTGTTATCTTGTTTAAACACTTGATAACAGTAACTATTTAAGACATTCTGGGACATCTAATTTTTCATTCCATTCCATTTTTAAACCATTCATACACTTAGGTCAGTAGTCCGTAAAACATATTCTCTCTCTCTAATTTCTCATTCAGCACTTTTGTCTGAAGATGGTAACAACACTTTTACTGAAACGTCACACTATTAACTTGTGTTTATAATCTCTAATCCAAATTGTGCCTTACCATTATCAACAAAAAGGCTTGGCATCTAATTAACTATTAGAACAAGGTCAATATATAACTACAAGGTAATAAGACCAAATCCAAATAAATTAATAGTGCGCTAAGTGTTTCATAATAATATATTAGGTTCACAGGACCACTATATAGAGGCCATACTAAATATGGGTATCTAGAAACACAAGGTAATAAGACCAAATAAATAGTGTGTGTCATTTTGGTAAAAGTGCTGTTACCGAAATGTCACACACTATTTATTTGGATCTGGTGTTTTTAACTGTTTCAAATCTATAATCCAAATCATATATCATGACTATCTAGAGTTCACATTAGGTCACATCTTTCATCAGACTTTGTTGTCTTCACACAGCTTATATCAACCATTTTAAATATACTCTCTACCTTCTTTAATTCAACACGAGAAAGTGAAAAGAAACACAAACAACTCAAGAAATCAGAATTTTTGATTGAAAAAAGTCGGTGTTAAATTATAGTCTGTTAAAGTAAATAGGGTGATTTTGGAAAATGAAAAATTAGTCGAAGTAAATGTTGAATTGATATGGCTTTCATTTACTTGATTGTATTGACTTTTAAAAACAAATCCTCCTAAAAAAAGAAAGCTAGCTGCGAGTGTTTTTAAACTCTCCTCTTCTTTCACTAATTCTGAAAAAATTCATTAAAAGATAGCAGTGTAAACGTACAATGTTGAGTTGAATGGCATGTGATCACTATGTCCATTGTGGGTTTTGACATTAACTAAAGAGTAACTCAGCCTTTGCTGGTCCCAAGCCCAGATGAAAAAGGAGGAGGGGGAGCAGTTACACTCTCTTAAAAACCTGGGCTCAGCTGATAGTACCCTGTAAGGGCTCCTGATACAGGGATACAGGATGAGCAACAACTGTTCTCCATGTTAGGAATGGCTGCACATGACATCTGTTCCTCATGTCAGAGACTGCCATTTCATATCGGAGCTAAGTTGGCCTGACACTGAGTAGTAGTGCTCCCAGTCTTAATGACAAAGGCAGACAGTCGCATCCTACTTGTAAAATTATAAAATGGGATAAACACAAGATAATAAGACCAAATCCAAATAAATAAATAGTGTGTGACATTTCGGTAACAGTGTTACTACCATCTTCAGACAAAAGTACCGAATGAGAAATTTTACCACAGCATTTCTCATTCAATACTTTTGTCTGAAGATGGCAACAATGCTGTTACCGAAACGTCACACAATATATATTTATTTGGATTTGGTCTTATTATCTTGTGTTTATAATCTATAATCCAAATTGTGCCTTATTATAAAATGGGATAATAACAAAAAATGTTGCGGTGTCACAAATGATAAAGCACAATTTGGATTATAGATTAGAACTACAAGAAAATAAGACCTAATCCAAATAAATTAATAGTGTGTGACATTTCAGTATCAACGTTGTTACCATTTTTTCTCATTTATTCTTTTGTCTGATGTTGGCAAAAATGCTGTTACCGAAACGTCACACACTATTAATTTATTTGGATTAGGTCATATTTTCTTGTTGTTGAGGTGTAACTCTTGTTACATGGGTAATCCGCCGTATTCCGCCACTTTTGGGCAGTCTTTATAGGTACAGTAGAACAACCTCCATGAAAGTACTCTACAAAGGACAGTTTTCATCACCAAAATTACCTTTTTTTTTTAAATTAGCAAATCTCTGGTAAAATGACACCTCTCTCTAGGACACTTTGGCTCTGCAACTAGATGTATGTTTCTAAAAATGAAGCCATTCTAAATGCTAATGTTTCTATATAGTCACAAGGTAATAAGACCTAATTCATAAGGCACAATTTGGATTATGGGTACAGTAGAACAACCTCCATGAAAGTACTCTACAAAGGACAGTTTTCATCACTAAAATTACCCTTTTTTTTAAATTAGCAAATCTCTGGTAAAATGACACCTCTCTCTAGGACACTTTGGCTCTGCAACTAGATGTATGTTTCTAAAAATGAAGCCATTCTAAATGCTAATGTTTCTATATAGTCACAAGGTAATAAGACCTAATTCATAAGGCACAATTTGGATTATAGATCAGTTTAAGACCTAATTCAAATAAATAGTGTGTGACGTTTTGGTAGCAACACTGTTACCGAAATGTCACACACTATTTATTTATTTGGTTTTATTACCTTATGTTTATAATCCATAATCCAAATTGTGCCTTATCTGCTTCTATGTTTATTTATTTATTATCATCAAATCAGACACGATATCCCCACAAGGGATGCTTGCGTCAAACAACAACACTAAATTCAGAGATTATTTTACATAAACAATTGGTGAATTACAAGGTTTGAGTAGAAGTTTAAAGAAGAAAATAAGGGGAGAGGATATTAAAACCATGCTTGATTTTACATCTTACCTAGGAACAACCAATGAAATAAATACAAATACAGTCGAACCTCTTTAATTCAACACCCCAAGGGATCAGAGCTTTCGGTTGAATTAAGGTTATATGATTAGGTAATCATCTAACTCACTAAAATAATATTTTTTTAAATAGCTTTGTAATATAAATTAATGATATTAATTGAAACCATTGTGTGTTTTTATATTATTTTCATGATTAACTTTTAGTATCAGTGACAAAATGGCATTAATACATATTTTAGAAACATAAATAATTGTAACAAATAAATTTATTGGCAATGTGTTTCTTTTCAGTAATATAATCAAATATTAACTCTACAGACATTAAAATATTAAATATAATATATTAAATAATATTTTATTCTAATTGAAAAATATAGCAGTTGAAAGGAAATAAATATGGTAAATATATAAAAATAAAATTTTAAAATATTATTTTAAAATAATCATGAAGAGATATTTTAAAAAATTCCTTTATACGAGGGGCATCCAATAAATAAGTTTCCCTATTTTTTTTTTCGGCGAACGAAACGTTGTAAAAATTAGTTAGTAGGTAAGAAATGGTCACTAGGATGCGTTGGAAGCTGGTGACCTTTCAAAATCACTCTACTCGTACGCGCAAGTCCGTAGCGCTTCAGTTTCCATGGAGCTACCACTGGTGAACGTGTCCACTTGCGAACTCCGTTCTGTAATTCGTTTTTTCACAGCGAAAAATGAAACTGCGGTCAATATTAATCGCAATTTAGTGTCAGTGTATGGTGAAGGATGTATGAGCATCCAAATGGTTCGCCGATGGCGTTCATGGTTCTTGGAAGGACGGCAAAACCTGCATGATGATGAGCGAAGCGACAGGCCCGTTACTGCTACGGACAATGCAGCCGTGGCTGCTGTTCGGAATGTGGTGGAAGCAAATCGCCGCGCCACCATTGACGAAATAATGATTCGACTGCCTCCTGGAATCGAAATTGGATGCTCTTCGATTGGAACAATCATGTCAGATGTTTTGAATTCGAATTGAAAACAGGCGGAGGCGAACCACTGGCTACGAAGACAGGACACGGCTTGGTACAACAGTGGTATCAAAAAATCGCTACAACGGTACCAAAAATGTTTGGACAGAAATGGTGATTATGTAGAGAAGTAGTCTATGAGTTGTATAATGAAAATAAAATAACTGCATAATTGTAAATAAAGTTGTTTATTTGTTACAAAATAGGGAAACTTATTTATTGGATGCCCCTCGTAGATATCTGTTTTTGCACTGAAATCCTATTCAGGATGTATTCCAGATGGCATTTTGAAAAAACATGCATGCCTTTCTTCCTCTGAAATGTCTTTTAATAAATAAATTTTAATGTATTAAAGGCATCCACTGCTGCTGCAGGTGTTATTGATTTTGTGTTTAAATCTTTTATAATAACACAGAAATGGAATATTGAAATAAAATGTTATCATAATCATTGTTGGATCATTTTATAAAGATTTATTTATTTAAAAAGAAATTATTTATAAATTTAAAAATAGCTAAAATATTTCAATGTTAAAAATAAAAAAATAAAAATTATTATTAGTTAGCGCATGATGCCGAAATTCCCGCGTAAAAAAACAACAACAATAACATCCGCGAAATTGCGCAACGGCACTGCAAAGTGAAACTTAAACTAACCAGAAACCAAAAGTGCGCAGGCGCGATCGTATCGGCGCCTGCCGATGCCGATCGTCGCCGCCGTAATACCGTTTAGCGGTAAAGTTGCATGTAAAATAACATTCAACTGTCGAAATTCAAATTTTAAAATGGTCGAACTATCGGAACTGTCGTATTATCGATACTGTCGAATTACGGTTTGTTATTTGATAGGCCGGAGGTCGGGACATCGGAACATGGTTGAATTATCGCCGAGTGTCGAATTGGGGTGTGTCGAATTAACGAGGTTATACTGTACATAGTTTAGCAATTATGGTTTTTTAACAGAGAGAGAAAATCATATATAGGTAAAGGTCAGAAATATTTAGCTGCTAGAATTTCATAACCGACTCGTGTCTAGGGGGAATTAAGATGGCAGCCAAACTTGCAACGTCACATTTAATCAAATAAGACTAACAATCTCTGACATTATTGCAAAATACAGTTAAACCTGTCTATAGCGCCCCCTCTTGGGACTCACCAAAATAGGGTGTTATCAACGTAAATCGCATCGTACTACTTATTTGAAATCGGGTGCTATAGAGAGGGAGGCGCTATTTAGAGGGGGCGCTATAGACAGGTTTAACTGTAAATTGGAAATCATTCTAACACTTTTATCTGTTTAATTTGATGACTACAATTTATCTTCAGTTAAAATCATTAGCAATTGAAAATGTCACCATTTTTAATTAAACTTTGGGATTTATTCTCCTTTTGTGTGTGTGAGATTATACAAAAACTCCTATATAATAACTTGAAACTTAAGGTAATAAGACCAAATCAAAATAAATAAATAGTGTGCGACATTTCACTAAAAGCATTGTTACCAAAATGTTACACACTATTTATTTATTTGGACTTGGTCATTTTACCTTGTGTTTATATTCTATAATCTGAATTGTGCCATATCTGTTTCTATATTAGTAAAAGATCAGAAATATTTAGCTGCCAGAATTTCATAACATATCCATGTCTAGGGGGAACTAACATGACAGCCAAACTAGCGACGTCACATTTAATCAAATAAGACAAACAATCTCTGACATGATGATAAAATATATTGAAAATCAAACACTTTTATCTGTTTAATTTGATTTCTCTACCATTTATCTTCAGTTAGAATCATTAAGCAATTGAATGTCACCATTTCCAACCAAATGTTGGGATTTATTTTCACCTTTTGTAAACACATGGTAATAAGACCAAATCCAAATAAATAAATAATGTGTGACGTTTCAGTAACAATGCTGTTACAGAAATGTCACACACTATTTTTTTATTTGGATTTGATCTTATTACCTTGTGTTTATAATCTATAATCCAAATTGTGCCATATCACCTTTTGTGTGTGAGAGATATTAGACAAAAACCCCTATATAACTTGAAACATAAGGTAACAAGAACCAAATCTAAATAAATAAATGGTATGTGACATTTTGATAACAGTGTTTTTAACCATCATCAGACAAAAGTACTGAATGAGATCACATTATTTATATATTTGGATATTATCTTATTACCTTATGTGCTTCTAATCTATAATCCAAATTGTAACTTATATCACCTTAAGTACAAGAAAATAAGACCTAATCCAAATAATTTATTAGTGTGTGACGTTTCGGCAACAACATTGTCCCCATCATCAGACAAAAGAACCTTTCATCATTCTGATGATGGTGACAATGCTGTTGCCGAAACGTCACACACTAATAAATTATTTGGATTAGGTCTTATTTTCTTGTATTATAATCCATATTGTGCTTTATCATCACCAACAATATAACCTCCTTAATTAGACATCCTATAATTTGACAATTGCGATAATTCATGTTCCGACCTGAAGCCTATATAATAACGAACGTTAATTCAACTAAATGATAATTCGAGTTTTAAAATCAAATTTTGACACAATAGATAATTCTTGTTTAAATACAAATTTACTGCTGAAAGTACAATACTTTGGCATAGCAGACACAGCAGTCATAATTAGTGTATGCGCACCATGCTTAAAAGTCTTAAAATGTGTCGATAAATTGGTGCAATGATGGATGATTCAGGCTTAACTTTGGCGGCCACCAAATTACCGATGTAAACAAATGTCTTAGAGACTCAAGGTAATAAGACCAAATCCAAAAAATTAAATAGTGTGTGATGTTTCGGTAACAGCATTTTTTACCATCTTCTGACAAAAGCATCTGAAGATGGTAACAATGCTGTTACCAAAACGTCACACACTATTTATTTATTTGGTCATATTCCTTGTGTTTATAATCTATGATCCAAATTGTGCCTTAAATAGTGTGTGATGTTTCGGTAACAGCGTTGTTACCATCTTCTGACAAAAGCAACTGAAGATGGTAACAACGCTGTTACCGAAACATCACACACTATTTATTTGGTCTTATTCCTTATGTTTATAATTCAAATTGTGCCTTATTAAATGTCTTAGAGGTTTTTCCTTTTACTTTCTTTTCTAAATTTATTCACTTTTTGATCACTGCATTTATTCACCTATATTAAAATCCTATTTATAATTTTTCCTTTGTTCACAAATTTATTAATGTAATTCTATTCACCACTTAAAGGTAGGTAATCATGAAACATTCAGAATTTTTTTTTTTTAAAGTCTCAGTTCCAAAATCACTTTATTAGGTACCGCTCAAAAAGAACAACCTAGTTTATGATAATTGCAACAATAAATAATATGTGAAGATTATTCACCTATTAAACAAAATGTTAACGCAGGATTCAATCCCGGTTCATGACTGTCGGGAATCGAGGGTGTTACCTACTTGTCCACCGACTTCTTTTCATAAAAAGTCTCAATATGAGGTATCAATTCACATTAATAATTAAAATATATTACCACAATATTCTAAAAAATTATTATTTTAATTATATATTTGGTTATCCTAGAAAACATATCCACTAGAAATCTTCTTTCTTATCTCCACTCAATCACACTAAGGTATCAAGCCTGTAAAGCTCGAGACTTTTGATGGTGTCTGCCGGGGATGAACAGAGCTCATCAATGGATGAGTCAATACAGTCAATAATATGTCTTGGGGTTGCAGGCTGAGAATTGCACTTAGTTCCACTAGAAATGAATTAAAACAGGAAGTAGGTGAATAGCGTGGTAAGTTTCTTTATTTCGCACAACAAGCTTTCGGGCATCAGCTGCCCTTCATCAGGTACAATGCGTGGTTAGAAAGAGTGAACCAATATTTATATGCAATGAATTAGCATAAAAGAAAACTAACTAAGATCTACTTGAAAATTAAGAAATTTACATATGAGACTAAAGGGAAAAGTACGAAATTTCTGAAGAAATAAACTAAAAGATCTGCCTAAGGCGAAATAAAAGTAAAGCACGGGAAAAAAGAATGGAAAGACAGGAAACGAAAGTATCTAGGCATAATGAAGGAACAAAGAAAGATATCAGCGGCCAAGGTTAGAAAAAACAGTATATTGGGGGGGGAGATCTATTTTTCTGTTAAAATGAATGTTATGATTAAATCATCTTACTTTAATTCACTCAAAAGCTCTGATCCCTTGGAGTGTCAAATTAAAGAGGTTAGACTTTTATATAACTTTTAAAAAATATGAAAAAGGCACAATTTGGATTAAAGATTATAGCTACAAGAAAATAAGACCTAATCCAAATAATTTAATAGTGTGCGACGTTTCGGTAACAGTGTTGTTACCATCATCAGACAAAAGAATAAAATTATTCTTTATATAGTATATAATAAAATTATTCTTTTTTGTCTGATGAATGGTAGCAATGTAGTTACTGAAACATCACACATATTTATATTATTTGGATTAGGTCTTATTTTCTTGTTTTAAAAAACAATATATAATTTGATACTACTATCTGAAACTAACGTAGCATATTAATGTATTTATATATTAATATTATTGTTTATCTTTTTATTTTTTATTACTTTTTCTTGTATAATATGCTTATAACTGTTTCTGTTTAATTGATAAGGCACAATTTGGATTATAGATTATAAACACAAGGTAATAAGACCAAATCCAAATAAATAAATAGTGTGTGATGTTTCGGTAACAACGCTGTTACCGAAACATCACACACTATTTATTTATTTGGATTTGGTCTTATTACCTTGTGTTTCTGTTTAAAAAAAAAATGTAAATCAACGCAATTATCCCTAGCCAGGATATCGGGTTTTGTGTGTTGAAATAAAATAAAATATTAATATATTGGCGGCATATGTATCTGGGCAAAACATGGAGAGAATTGTCCCTATATTCCAACATCTAGAGCCTTGTATAGAGAATTAAAAGCCAATAATTATATGACAAAAAAAAAAGTTTTATTATGCATACAAAGTATAGGATCCATTTTGTATTAACACTCCAAATAACCTCTAAATTGTGAAATATCTTACAACTTAATGCACAGTCAAAAATTCTTTTTTTTTTTCTTATGGATGGCAAATTTTTATATTTTTCTTTTTTTTTTTTTGCAAAATTGAAAATACTTTTATATAAAATTTATTTTTGTTATTACAAAAAGAATATATATCTTTAAAAGTTAGTGCTTTTTTAAAAAATAACTATTTGAAATCTACCATTTAAAAATCCGTGTTGAAGGGTGACTGGCCTTTAATTCTATGAATTTCACTTAGGTCATGTCTATAAAATGTCCAAAAAATGATTTTTAAATTGCCTTACTTTTAGATGCATGGCCAAAAAGGTTCAATTTTTTTGTCTCAAATGTTTTATGTACAAGTTTGGTGGAATTGTCAAAAATTTTTTAAAATGTGATTATACTTCTATATTCATATAAAAAGAATACACAAAAAGGTTTGAAATTAAAATTTCTTGAGTGTTTTTCTAATAAGGCCCATTCTTTGCTTGTGTGCATCTGTTGTGCAAGCTTTTTTATAAGGCCGCAATTCATCAGATCCAAATCCTGGTACCCATAAGTTCCAATTCTTCTCCAAACACATTTGGACATCTTTGACTTCTAAACTTGTAGACTTTCTATGCTTTGCCAAAGTGCACGAAGTAGAAACAACATTTTCGATGAAATCATCTGCAATTTGAAGCAATAAATCTTCTACATCATCATCCAATTGTTCGTTCGGGTCTATTTCTCGAACCAAATCTTGGATTCTTTGACGATTCAGAACCTGTGAATTATCATTGGTAGCAACCGAACCTGAGGGGATTAATTTGACCGCCATTTGATTGGTGGCGACGTTTGATACAGGCATAACAATATTAGAAGTTGAAGTATTAATGGGAGATGTCATTTTTTTATATCCCTTAAACAAAATATATTTGCTCACTAAGTTTACAAAACAAATAATTATATAATGTATTAAAAATATTTTAGTTATGGCCAGTGTAATCAAATATAAATATTTTATTCTTTGATCATTGATTTATGTAAAATTAAAAAAATATATAATTAATATAATGAAAAATAATATACATAAAAATAAAACATGAAGCATAATCATTTTATTTATATTTTTATTAATATTTCAAAGCAAATTTTGAACAAGTAATTATTTTTCAAAGATAGGTTTTGACCACTCCTACTTCAGCTGCTTATAGAGAGCGACTTTGGCAACCACTTCCTTTCGTGTTATGTCTCCTGATTTACAGTGTTTATCGTATGTTATAAATTAAATTTGAATAGAGATTTTTAGGTTTAAAACACCTTTTTAATTTACCTATAGCTTTATTTTAGAAATGCAGGCAATAAAGTGCGTTGTTGTTGGCGATGGGTATGTATAGTGTTAAAACAAAAATTTAAAATATTTTTCAGTATGTATAAGTTGGCAATATAAAAAATACACTCATTTTAAGTAAAAAACCCAATGATATCAATTTAAAATTACACTTAGTATTTTAAATACTTGTTTTTTAAATATTTATATTGTATAATTATAACATTTGAAAAAAAGAGTTTAATCTACTTTAAATGGCTACAAAAATTTTTATTTTCCTTATTTTAATATAATAAACGAATATTATACAGGAGATATTTCTCGTATCTTTAAATAACAAATGCCATATTTTTGTTTCCTAAACAAAAACTTAGATACCCTTAAATAAAAATTTATTTTTAAATATATCAAAATTTATTGTATAGAGCAATTTAAGTAAACTTTTTCAATTTTTTTACAAATATAATTAGGATTTCTCTAAAACATTTTTGACAAGAGAAACATTTTTTAAAAAATATAAAATGATAATTAATAGAAAATTTAAAAATATTTCAATGTAACTCAATTTTTATATATAAATATATTATATATATATATTTTAAAATTTAATAAACAAAATTAAGAACTAAAAGTAGTTTTATCATTTATAAATATAGATAAATATATTTATGATTTTCATACTTTTATACTACTGCTTTTTGATCCATTAAATCAGTTTACATCAATTTGTATATAGTGGAATATTTTTTTTATAAATTACTGGAGGAATTTTTGTTTAGCACAAAATTTTGAGTGTAAATAACAAATGATTTCATGTGTGTGGCATGTATACTCTTGAATTTAATATATATAAGGTGGCCCAAAAAGAATAACTTTATCATTTTGAGATAGATTTTTATTAATGATCAGGTTTCCATAAACTTGTATCTGTAGGTCTAGCTTTCTCTCCACCTAGGGGATGTAAAAAGCTAGTTCCCTGGTTGAATAGTGTATGTGTTCCTCAATTAAATTTATACTACGGCAGCTAAACTTCTCCCCCCTGTTTAACATATTTACAACCTCCTTAATTCTCTCTCTCTACATTCCAAGGGATCAGAACTTTTGAATTAAAGTCAGTTAGAGGATAAAGCACAATTTAGATTATAGATTATAAACACAAGGTAATAAGACCAAATCCAAATAAATAATTAACGTGTGATGTTAAAAGTGGTGCAAAAATTAGACAATGACACTGGTTACATTTTCCCTAAAACTTGGCCAAAAATCTACCTATCTCCCAATTAACATACATTGCAAGAATATTTTCTAATAGTATTATTTTATCTCCTAGAAAAAAAATGTCCAATAGCAGTGAATGTTGTGATGAAAACATCTAACTGAACATAAGGTAATAAGACAAAATCCAAATAAATAGTGTGTGATGTTTCGGTAACAGCGTTGTTACCATCTTCAGACAAAAGTACTGAATCTCATTTTAGTATTTTTTGTACCTTGTGTTTATAATCTATCATTCAATACTTTTGTCTGAAGATGGTAACAACACTGTTACCAAAATGTCACACACTATTAATTTATTTGGATTTAGTCTTATTACCTTGTGTTCAGTAAGATGATTTCATCACAACATTCACTGCTAGTAAACATTTTTTTTTCTAGGAGATAAAATAATACTTTTAGAAAATACCCTTGCAATGTATGTTAATTGGGGGAGAGGTAAATTTTTGGCCAAGTTTTTGGAAAAATGTAACCAGTGTCATTGTCTAATTTCTGCACCACTTTTTAAACTGGTGACCAGCCGTCACTTAAGTTATGCCTGAATCGTTCAGGTGTTAACAAGAAATCTCGTGTGACATTGGCGACGATATTTACATCGCATTGAAACACTTTTAAGTACAATGTGCACACACATGCACAAACTCCGCCACTATGCGCTGAGTGCCAAAGTATTGTATTTGTCAGCAATAAATTTGTATTCAAACAAGAATTATCTAATGTTTCTGACATTTAATTTGAAAAATCGCTTAAATTATTGATGGTGTCGAATTATCATTTATTTGAATTAACATTTGTTTTTTGATGGGTCGTGACATGAAACCATGATCGAATTATCACAAGTGTCAAATTAACGAGGTTATACTGTAATTTGAAACTGTAGCTATCAAATATGCAAATAAGTTTGTATAGTTTTGGCTCTAGACTTTATAACTAGCAAAAAAATGTGGTTGCAAATTTAGGCCATATTCAGTTGGCAAGTTTATTCTACTGCAAAAGCTTTGGCAAAGTGTCCACTCATTAAACACCTTGTTATCATCTATGCTCTAAGCCTTTTGTCATAGACTTGCAGATTCTTCTAGTAGAGGATGAAGATAAATCTCATTTAAACTATCACAGATTTCAATAACTCGGGGGCTTGAAGCACAACTTTGTCCCATGTGAGGTTTCAAGATAGCATTACCAAGGACAACTGTTGGTGGTGGTGTCTTGTCTGTGGCGCAGGTCCATGTACTCTATGATCAACTGAGATGCTCTGTCTATATGTAGGTCTTCTTCTGGGTTGATGTTCTCCATGGCTACAAAGATGGCTGGGCAGATAAATATGTGATCTGAAGTAAGCTGGGTGTTGTTGAAGTTTCTGTAGGGTCTTGGCATGTATCAGTTCATTTTCATCCCTTTGTCCTGTTCTTATTCTGGAAATTTTTGTCGTTAATTCTCTATTGAGCTGGATATTTAGATTGGTGATAGTTTTGATTTTTACCTTAGTATTTGCATTCTTAAAGGTTATTGAATTGGTTTGCTCTCTTCCTGATTTCGTCATGCTATCAGCTCTCTCTATACCAACATTGGCAATGAGAAAGGTTATTCACAGCAATTATTGCCTACTGAATGTTTGGCCAGAAATTTTTGGATGTGCATGATGGAACAAAAGTTATGGTCCAATAAAAGCCTGTATTGCCTTTAACTGTGTAGCTAATACATACACAATATGGAACTTAATATTTTTCACTTCTATCATAAAAATCCACTCCACTCACAAAAGTACCCTTATGAACTGAAGACATAATTGGGCAGATCTTTCGAAAAAAAAAAAAGAGTATGATGATGCCTTAGTGACATGTCACAAATGACTTAAAGATTTTAGAGGAATTCCTAAATTCTTACATCAAGAAATGTGGAAAATTGAAAAACGTGATATTGTAAAAAAAAACTTACTCTGAAGGCAGGTTTACATTTTTCAATACCATGACCTCCTAGATTCCCAAGCCTTAATCTTTGTGGCTCAAAAGCTGGGTTTATCCACCCAATTCTAATAGAAGTGACTCTGGAAGAGAATTGTTCAAAACCTGGTAGCAGACCTCGGAACTATTACATGATAATTGGGTCCAGTGATAGTTAGTTGCCAGAGGAAGACTTGTGCAAAATCTTTGACTCAAGATATAGTTAACTAGATGATAGTGTGATAATCAGATCTAACTACACAATTCTATATTTGAATCTCACACTTTTTTAAAACATCACCCTACTACATGCATAGATATGGGGTGAACCTACAGTGCAAGTAGTGACAACCCTTTAACTACCATTATGGCCTACATGTGTGTGGCATACATACTGTCACCATGGCTACTATTCTGTCAGTACTGGACAAACACAGGCAGCCACTCCCTCTATCTCTACCCTCCAGCCATTTTTTTTTATCAGCCAGCTAGTTTGTTTACATCTCTCTTGTTTGAGGTCAGACTCCCTTCCTGGTTGATGGGCCAGCCACCTGGCAGTCCAGTGATTGGGAGCTCAATACTCCCCATTTACTGTCATTTTGTTCTTCTTTTGAGGATACTCCAGGTGATTAATATGGATCCAAACTTTAAATTCATCCACCAGCATAAGAAACCAATCCCCTTCACCTATCCCAAGTGCCATCTCCCAATTTAACTGTGAAAAATTATACTATAAGAAACTTTTCACCTCTCTTGATTTTGTTCTTCTTTTGTTGATACTCCAGGTGATTAATATGGATCCAAACTTTGAATTCATCTAACAGCATAAGAAACCAATCCCCTTCTACTATCCCAAGTGCCATCTCCCAATTTAACTGTGAAAAATGATACTATAATATACTTTTCACCTTCTCATGATTTTGTTCTTCTTTTAATGATACTCCAGGTGATTAATATGGATCCAAACTTTGAATTCATCTAGCAACATAAGAAACCAATCCCCTTCAACTATCCCAAGTGCCATCTCCCAATTTAACTGTGAAAAATTATGCTAAAAAAAGACTTTTCACCTCTCATGATTTTGTTCTTCTTTTGATGTTACTCCAGGTGATTAATATGGATCCAAACTTTGAATTCATTCAACAGCATAAGAAACTATTCCTCAAAAAAATCCCTTCATCTAAACCAAGTGGAGATGTCCAATTTAACTGTGAAAAATTAGACTTTATACTATCAAGAGACTCTTCACCTCATGATTTTGTTGTTCTTTTTGATGATGCTCCAAGTTTTTATTCAACTTATCATTTTGTCCATATAAAATGTGCTACATAAACCCAAAGACAATACTATGGCAATACTATGAATTTGGCTACCTAAAGCCCCCCAGAAGTGACAGCTTACCTAGGAGATGGAAAACCCTTGGTTTAAAAAAAAAAGTGATTTTTTTATAGCCTTTGACCAAAGTATACTAATCTAAAAGAGAGATCACAAACTTGATTTGATTCAAGGGGCCCTATCATCCTCTAAGTTACATCATGGAAAGCTAGCTAGAATAGTCTGGAAGATATGATCTGCTCAGAACAGGGTGAAATGGTGTTCTAGAACTGCTCAGAACAGGGTAAAATGGTGTTCCACGATGGCCGACTTCAATATTGGTGGTGGTGGCATTCCATTTGGCCTTGTTATCTAATCCAAATTGTATAATAGGTTGTGGAATTAATAGCTTTCTTCCCATCCTCCTATTTTGACAATTCCATCCTAGTATTAAAGGAACCCCAAAAGAAGACTCCAGTTTGATAATAGTTTGTTTCCCTTGTAGTTCCTAGAGTTGTCTCAATATCCTGTCACACAACCCATTATCTCTCAAGGGATTCCCCAACAAGGAATTAGCTCTAATTGAAGATTAATTTTGTAATAATCTTAATTGTTGTTTACCACAAGAGTTGGTTGGTTGATGTAGGAATTTATCTGGAGTAGTTTGAATATAGAGGCGGCAGATATTCTTCCTTCAAATCTGCTATAATTAGCCTCGCTATCTACTCCTGTGTGACTCAAACTTTACTTTTAAATATTATCAGTTTTCTATAGTATGTCATTTTGATAGTTTGTACAACTTTTAACTTTATAAACACAAAAGGTAATAAGACCAAATCAGATTTGGTCTTATTTACCTTGTGTTTATAATCTATAATCCAAATTGTGCCTATCTTTTTACTTTATATTTCATTATATCTTTAAAGTTTCATTATCTTTTTATTTTTTTCTCCCAGGAACAATATAACAATAAATGTGTGTCCACTCCCCACCATTAGAGTTTACATTATTACTGATGGCACTTGATGGAAGTTGTTGGTATTTCGCTACTTAATCTAGCTGAATAACATTTTATTTTACCATCTCTCGGTAGCAAATACTCAGCAGTGCCCCCAGTCCAGACTCCTCCTCTACTATTGTAGTATACACTCGCAGACAAAGCTTAAGAAAGCGGAGAGTCTTAGATGTTGTCGCCTGTCATATATATTTTTTGTAAGAGACAGAGGCAATTTTGTTCACTTTTGGTTATCTCGTGTGTATTTTATTTGACCATCTCTCAGTAGTAAATAATGAGCATTGCTACCAGTCCAGACTCCTCCTATACTATTGTAGCGTGCATTCATGACAAAACTTAAATGTATGGAAAGTCTTTGATGTCACTGCTGGTCATCTATTTTTTTTATTGTAAGATACAGAGGAGGCAATTTTGTTCACATTTGGTTATCTCGTGTCTTCAATAAAGATCATTGTGTATCAAATATCTTTCAGAGTAATTGTCTGAATACCAATATATACATGCTAAAAGGTACTACTTCCTTAAGTTTTGTCTCTCCATGAGTATATTCTCCTGCTTGTGTGCATCCCTAGGTTACATAAGTCCCTTACTGATGCAAACTCACTATAGGAGACAAGAATCATTTAGATTAAACCAGCAAAACCTCAAAGAGGATTCACCACTTTGACAACCCTTCTATTTAAAAAAAAAAGTTTATCATATGGCAGTAATCTTTTTAGAAAGAGATTTTGTATATATTAAAATATATATATAAAGTAGTGTGTGTCAAAGCCTAACAATTTGATTCAATAGATTTCACTCTAATAGCTGTCTGAGGTGGGTAGTTTAATTTGTTTTGGCAAAGAGGGAAGGTGTGTGTGTAACAGAACACTGTTTGAAACAAATGGCTCTCCCTCTAGTCAAGTCTCAAAGAGATTAATTACATTTATGGTCTCCTTGAATTTTAGCACTAATTCTCAAAATTCTCATCAGACTTGAGGGAATTTATTGGACAGGAATTTATATACGAGTTTCTCAGAGAGATAAAATTATTATTATAGATATACATTTCTGTAGTCCAAGAGAAGCAAATGTCCATAGTTCATTCAAAATGCCAATTTACTCTATTCAATAACAAAATGCAGGGTATATAACAATTCAGTCTAATACATTATTGAAGCGGTCTGGGGCGAGGGTTCACCACTGATGAGCCATGCCCTCCTTCTTTTTCAATTTCTAATCTTTGCCATATAAATAGGTTTTAAATACAGTAGAACACCCCTGTAAAGGACACCTAATTGCAGAGATAAAGTATCCTTTAGGGAGAGGTGTCCTCTAAATAGTAAAAATGGTAATTTTGCAAATGAAAACTGTCCTTTATAGAAAGGTGTCCTCTCATGGAGGTTCTACTGTATATGTTTTAAAAGTTAATGTAAAAAATATATTTCCAATTTTCAGATAAAATTATGTACTCTCCACTGTTTCTTCAGACAGCTGCTGCATCCTTGTTTGTTAGGAGACATGTAGGAGCAGAATTGGTGTCTTTGGTTCAAATAGCTTGTTGAAGAGGGACCCTAGTTAGAGCTGCTGGTACTTTAGATAGAATGCTCCAAGTTAGGTTCTTTGTCAGCAGGAACAGCTTAAATTATTAATTATGACATTATGACTCGCACAACTGTGAAAGTTGGCATTTTTCTAATCCAAAAAAAAAAAATTAAGAATTTTTAAAAATAAGGCAAAAAAAATATTTTTTTTGTTAGATGTTATGTGATAGGACCACAGAAAAAAAAATCTGAATTACTTGGAAAGAAAAGAATTAAGGTAGGAATTAAAGAGGTATAACACTATAGTGTGTTTTTGGCCCAATAATGTACAGTGCTTGTGTGTTTTGGAATGTTGACCACCAGCCACCTTGTCGAGTGATCAACCACTTGTCCCCACAGATCTACAGCAGTTGGTAGACATTTGGACAACTGTACACCGTAGTGATGGGATTAACAGCACCACACCAATAGTTGACCTTTCTAGAGAATTGTTTTTTTTTTTAACCTCCTGATAAGAGGAATGTGGAGATAGGAAATGAAATCTGATAGGTGTGTTTATCGGAGGCATTTATGATAGAGAGAACCTTGTTAGAAGTAGATCATCCTTGCTACCACCTTTCACTTCATGTTGAGGAGCTCTGTCCCAAATATTACATTCTGGGCCACAAAGAGGGAGGAATTTGTTTGGACTCCCCCAGACTAGCAACAGAATCATTACAAAATTGAAACTATTTTTGACACAATGACTCCTTTTTTTTTTTAAATTAAACCATTTTCTACTGCCCTTACTACAATGATAAATTAATGGAAGGGCCTGGCTTATCAGTGGTGAACCCTCCCAGTGGTTTTGCCAGTTCAATCTTTAATATTGATGAATATATATTCTATATACAGTTACGAGCGTCATTCTTCATCAGTCATCTCTGTCACCGTTTGCTTTTTTTTTTGGAATGGCGCCCTCCTATTGGTCGGCCACGATCACGCCACCTTTGCCCCCCCCACTCGCTTTTTCGTTTTTGTAACCATTGTGTTGGAGCGGGTTGCTCCTTAAATAAATGCATATATTAGTTAATAACCAAATGGAATCCTCTCTTTCTTTTCCCAGTAAGAGACGCCTACGGAAGCCAACAGTACATAGACAGATAAAGCACATAGGCTATAGTTATTAACTAACATATGCATTTATATAAGGCGCCAATTTATAATTGTAACAAATAGTATTTGAATCAAAACATTCAATCGCGTAAAACACGGGCGTTGCCCGGGTCATTCGGCTAGTATATATATATATATATATACCGCTATAATATATAAAAGTAAAATAACCTAATGCAATATATATACCACTATAATATTGCATTGGGCTGTTTTTCTTTTATACTGATACTGGTATGGTAGATTAAACTGGCGAAACCGCTGAGAGGGTTCACCACTGATGAGCCAGTGCTCTCCCATTAATTTATTATTGCAGTAAGGGCAGTAGAAAATTGTATTTATTTATTTTAAAATCATGTGTGTCAAAAATAGTTTGTTTATAACAGATGGTGCGTTAAAAGAATCAATTAAGCCTACATTCCACCGAGGATAGGCATAGAACCTGGTGTAGTGGTTAATATATTATTGGATCCATAAGATGGATAATCAATTGCCTGGAACAGTATATTAGCAAAAGTACAAAATCATGAGGCGAAGAAACTCTTTACAAGAAACTCCTCACCTCATGATTTTGTACTTCTGCTAATATTAGTGATAAAGCACAATTTGGATTATAGCTACAAGAAAATAAGGCCTAATCCAAATAAATTAATAGTGTATGACATTTCGGTAACAACATTGTTACCATCATCAGACAAATAAGACATTCTTTTTGTCTGATGATCGCTGTTACCGAAACTTTGCACACTATTAATTTATTTTCCTGCGGAGTGTACAGAAGTCACTAATATAGGTTCAAACTGTTGGCTATAAGTTGAAGCTGGACTAGATGATATAATAGTGGAAGGAAGTAGTCAATTATCCCACTACATCTGCCGATTGAAATGGATAGATTAGAAGCACGCGGAGTCGACGCGAACAACAGGCAAGTGTTAAGCTCCTTTATTTAGACTAATGGGGGAGGGAGGATGGACTGCCCGCTGGGCAGCTCGGTGATTGGCTGGCCGGAACATAGTGGTGACGTAGGTCCTCCCCGCGGCGGAAGTAGGCATATTCAACATGTCTTCACAAACTTTGGTAGCTTAGAGGTTTACCTGCTTACAAAAGGCAGTTTTACTATTTACCAGCTCTCTGGTAAGAGGATAATCTCTCTCTAAAGGACACTTTTGCTTTGCAACTAGGTGTTGTTATCCTTTATGGAGAGGTGTGTTCTACTGTGTAACTTCTCCAGTTTCTATCCAAGGTTGATGGATGGTGTTGGTTTTTAAGAATATTTTGGTCAGTTTTTTTAACCCCTCTCCAGTTGACCCATTAATAGCTCCCATTTGTAAAATCTCTAAAATATAAATAACTAAACTTTTTAAGGGAGAGCACACCTTGCTATTTAAAAAATCCACAAAAAATTAGCAGCTACCACCATTTATAGAACCGCAGATAAAAAATGATGGCACAGGTGATGAATTTCAAACATGTGAATTAACATGAAGCAACTGGTTAGCAAGTTTCACAATTTTTTTTTACCTGTATTAGGTGTAGTCCTTCAAGGCCTTTTATAAACTTATTCCAATAAAGAAAGAGCCAATATAGTTATTTTTCTTCAATTTAAAAAAGGTTGATGAAGTAAACACAAGGTAATAAGACCAAATCCAAATAAATAAATAGTGTGTTAGATTTGGTCTTATTACCTTGTGTTTATAATCTACAATCCAAATTGTGCCTCATCAAGGTTGATGAAGTCTTCAACTTGAATTATATTTTCTCTAGATAGTTTTCTACTTGCTTACTCACAATGACAATACAGCTATTTTAAAAAATTAGGTTCTAGCCTTTTTTTTTTTTTATTCCCTACTATATTTGGTACAGGCCATGATAATTATTTTGGGTTATAGCATCTTAGATTTATTCAATATATGACCTAGAAATCTGAAATTTTGCAAAATTGGCATGTCATCTGGATTGAGTGAGTGTGCAAATTTTCAGATTTCGGACATGACCTGGAGGTATGTTAAAAATTAATTACAGTCAGATGGTCAAATACAAGATTTGTGAAAGTTAGATTAATTGTTTTTAAAAAATAGACCCAACCTAACCTCCAGTGAGAGAACACCAGAAGAAGAAACCAAGATTATCCATGCTTTTATTTGCATCCCTCTGTTGTTTGATCAAGTTTCAGTAATACACAATGTGGTATTCAATTATTAGGTATTACAATTAAGGGAGGGATGATACACACTGTTGTTTTGTCTGTCAAGACACAAAGGGATTGAATTCTACCTTCATCACTTTTTTTTACTTCAATGGCCTCTTATTCAAGTCCAACCCCACTAGTGAGTACAAGTAACAGGGTTTTGTAAACATTACCTTTCATTAAGGCCTTCACAGCTTATATACATTTATTTACATATTATTTATACATATTTTAAATAAATACATTATTTAATGGTCTTATATATAATTTCCTATTTTTATTCAATTGGAATATAAAAGGTTATTATGCCCTGATACTTGGGCAATTACGGGAGAGCACAATCAGAAAATCTATCAATCTATATTCATACCATTGTTAACATCTTCAGAACATAAATGGGTAGTGCAAATAAAAAGTGGAGCTGCATTCTACATATGTAGGTATGTAGTAAAAGGCAGTCACTAACAACTACCCACTTATGTTCTGAAGATGTTAACAATGGTATGAATATAGATTGATCTTGTTAGCTTTTCTGATTGTGCTCTCCCATTATTTCCCAAGTATCAGGGCATAATAACCTTTTATATTCTAATTGAATAAAAATAGGAAATAACATATAAGACCATTAAATAATGTATTTATTTTTTTTAATATATGAATAATATGTAAATAAATAAATGAATAAGTCTGTGAAGGCCCTTATGAAAGATAATGTTTCCCCCCTCAGGTAACATTCCTTCCTAGAGAATGGCATTTCCCCCAGAGATAGAAACCACAGGAATTAGGTCACTGTTGCTGCTGTTGTTTAGAGTTGATCATAATAAGTCTACAATGGATTCCATCACATGTGGGAGTCCCTGGAAATGAGGAGGCCGACAGATTGGCTAAGGAAGGAGCAGCTGGACATCCTGATGCGGTGAACTCCGAGACCTATCTTTCAGCAAGGGACCATACCAATAAACTGAAACTACAACTAATAAGGAACCATAAAGATAGTTTCCATCATTCTTGGTACCAGGTAGAAAACCCCAAAAAACAGACCCTCCAACTAAACAGAAGGGAATCGACACAGTTGGCCAGATGGAAATCTGGTCACCTGCGCCCTCTAGTCTATAAAGAGGGAGCCAAAAGCTTCCCCATGTGCACTAGGTGCAAAACCGAAGAGGCCACTCCCCAACATTTACTAAATTGCATTGGAAAGGACAAAAGATCCCTGTACAGTGAACCAAGAAGAGTTCTTGAGCTTCTTTACGAGCACGACCTCCAAGATCTTGTCTAATTTAGACTAAAAGGATAAGTAAAAAAAAAAAAAAAAAAAGGGTTGATCATTTCTAGGGAGGGAGACAACATGATTGTTGTGGCAATAAGCCCTTTTTCTTCACATGGTCTATCTTACTGTGCACACACATACCTGATGATGGGGATTGATGAAACTTCATCCTGGGAGGTTTTTTTAACTGCTTTCTCTTATAAACACAAGGTAATAAGACCAAATCCAAATAAATAAAAAGTGTAACGTTTCGGTAACAGCGTTGTTACCATCTTCAGACAAAAGTACTGAATGAGAAATTTTACCAGAGATAACAGTAACTATTTAAAGCATGCTGTGGTAAAATTTCTCATTCAGTACTTTTGTCTGAAGATGGTAACAACGCTGTTACCGAAACGTAACACACTATTTATTTATTTGGATTTGGTCTTATTACCTTGTGTTTATAATCTATAATCCAAATTGTGCCTTATCTGCTTTCTATTATACTACAAGGTAATAAGACCAAATCTAAATAAATTAATAGTGTGTGATGATTCAGTAACAATTCTGTTAACAAAGCATCACACACTATTTATTTGGATATGGTCTTATTACCTTGTAGTTGTAATCTATAATCCAAATTATACCCTTTCATTTCTCTTATATTCTAAGTGCCACACTTTTACAGTTGAACCTCACTATAATATCACTTGGCATCAAGTTTTTTTTAATAGTTATTGTATATTAATATATTATTTTATATATATAAGGATTAAAAGATTTCATGAGGAGCTTCTTTTTAAAAAAGAAAGCTCCTCATGTAATATTTTAATCCTTATATATTTAAACCAAATTCTACTGAGTTCATGTAGCCGAAAATATTATTTTATAGTTTAACAACAATTCTCTGTTGTTTTGAAGATCATTTGTTGGTTGGAAGTTTGCTTGGAAAAATATACGTCTACATTAAGCAGTTTTGTTATTTAGTTCCTGATGTTTCAATGA
Source organism: Cordylochernes scorpioides (assembly GCA_030710605.1). NCBI lineage: Eukaryota > Metazoa > Arthropoda > Arachnida > Pseudoscorpiones > Chernetidae > Cordylochernes > Cordylochernes scorpioides. The sequence continues at coordinate 187,710,135 of CP092864.1, forward strand.
CCCGCTGTCACTCACTCAACAACATTCCCCTAAGGAGAGTGGCAGCCAATCATGTCTGGAACTAAACAAAGAATTAGTTAATGTAGCCGTATATATTTTTCCAATTCTGTTGTTGTTTTGGGACTTAAATTTTAATGATAATATGCACAATTTGAATTATAGATAAGTAAAATAAGGTATCAAATTACAAAACTATTTTAGACGCGTAATATTCTTTTAAAAATAAAACAATTTCTACTGCCCTTACTGCAATGGAAAAAATTAAAGGAGGGCCTGGCTCATCAGTGGTGAACCCTCCCAGCGGTTTCGCCAGTTTAATCTACCATTGGTAGTAGGGCAGTAGAAATTGTTTTATTTTTAAAAAGAATATTACGCGTCTAAAATAGTTTTGTAATTTGATAACAGATGGCGCTAGTGCATCGTAAAATAAGGTATCAAGAAATCCACATCCAAATAAGTAAACTGTTGGAGGCTGTAACAATGCTGTTACCAAAATATCACAAACAGTTTATCTATTTGTATGTGGCCTTGTTATCTTATGTTTTAAAACTTTTAGTTTTAAGATATTATAGCCAAGTTGTGCTGTTATAACAGATGTATTTCACTTTATACACATGAAGAGCATTTGGATTTCGGCATTTGCAATGTGCCAGAGGCCTCTGTTGTTTACTTGCACTTACTAGGAGGAAACCACACACACATTGAAGCTTTATATTCTAGAACTCCTTAAGCTGGTACCTATGTTCTAAATGTTCACACTACTATGTAAGTGTTGGTCAGCCAACATTTCTTCATGCTCAATAGGGAGATTTTTTATCTCAACATAATGTGAGAAAAGTGACTAGAGAAGTATTTCAGATTTATTAAAAAATTTAATTGACGAAGTTATATATATATATATATTAAACTAAAATTACATCATGAAAAAATATAAGACATTTATTGCAAAAGGTTATGGTACAATTCGATTATAGGTTAAAAACCTAAGGTAACAAAACCACATCCAAATATTTGTGATGTTTCAGTAACAATAATTGAAGATGGTAACAATGCCACCACTGAAACATCAAGTTATTGATTTAGTCCCCTATATATTTATTAGAGGAATAAACACACAATTATAGGACCTGCACATTTCTGCTGACCAGCCCAGCTGTCCTTAGGTTGTGAGCAACCTTCCACTGCAGCCTTCACCTTAATGACTGATATAAAGAAAGGCCATTCTTGAAAGAACATAAAAATTCACATGAGGAAGGGGTCTGGTGTGTATGCAAGATGATCTGGAACCTCCCACTCTTTTTTTCTCTGAACTGCTGATATAGCCAAGTTTGTGACATGGGCATTATCCTGGAGATTCTTGACAACAATGCTTCTGTCCTTTATTAGCTCACAGAGAAGAGGTTAGAGAGTATTTCACTTGTAGCTTTGGTTTTTTTATGGGGTGTGATGTAAGCATTGATCAATTTTCAATCCAAAACTTTCTAAGCACACAAAAAGAGACATTTCTTTGGTGACTGTACCAGCCACTGCACTGTTCGCTCTATCATTTGGTTTTAAGATTGTGGCACAAGTTACAACTCTACATTCCATGAAGCCCATACCCAAGCCCATCATTGAAGTAGCTTTCTAACAAAGATTCTTATAAATTATTATTTCTGTGTGAAGAGTGTTTGGGAACCATATTTTGGGACCTTAGGTGTTATTCAAGCCAAATTATGCAGTTTTGACACCTAAGCCAATCATGCAATGTTGTAATTGATGAATATTCAGAAAGAAGGTATCTCTCGTTTCTAGTGGTTAGCCTCCTATTTTGGCAATAATCAGAGATTGGTTATTGGAGCACCATTTAGCTTGATGGAATGCCTGTGACATGTACAGCCTTGAGATGTGAAAAATGTTTGAAGCTTTGTCTTCTTCCTCAGCTACATGGAATCGTATTACAGAAGTTTGTTCTTGTTTTCCTTGTGTTTGACTGCCTGTTACTTGTGCATTAGCCCCATGCTAATGGAACACAACATTTCAAGAATAATTAAACCTACAAGTGTGGGTTGACGTAATAAAATATTCTCTCACACCGCTAAAATATTTCTATAACAGAATAAGGAGGTAAAACTACAGAACCTTATAATACTAACAATAAATAAGCCTAATAGCTAGGCAAATCATAAGTAAAACTTTCAAATTTAAAAAATAAATATATATTTTTAATATTAAAGTAGAACCTCCCTGTAAAGGAGAGAGAGACCAAATTGCAGAGCCAAAGTGTCCTTTAGGGAGAGGTATCCTCTAGTGTAAGTGTCCTCTCATGGAGGTTCTACTGTATTATATATATAAAAGATGGAACTTATAAATTAGAACCTTCTGTCTTATCTCTATATATATATATAAAATTGAATGTCTGTCTGTACTCTATAGATTCAAAAACCATACATCCAATCGCCGTGAAATTTTGGGATATTATTAGGTATATCCCCGGGAAGGTTTTTGAAAAATAATTTCTTGAATATCCTTAGAGTTATTTGCAGATTTGTAGATTTAACTCGCAAGCAGCGCCACCATTGCGACGATGATAACAAGTTTTTTATCTATAAGTTTTATTATCACTAAGTTTATTATCTTAAAGATTATTTATCAAAAGTAAGATTATCTCAGGATGACACGGCAATTTATTTGAGACAAGAATAATGATACAATTCAAGGTGAAGATACTATTCCTTTAACTTCCAATTACCGAGGGAACCAATTAATATTGATTTTATTCAACTTATCAAGTATTTTTCAAGGGACCGGGAAAAATGTTCACTAGATAAAACGATGATTTTGTAATGTAGAAAATTAGGAAAGACAAAATTCAGGATGACATGGCACACAGGGACCGGGAAAAAATGTTCACTTTATCGAGAGATTCAAATTTACGAGTTTCAAATTATCAAAATATATATATAATTTTTTTTTATAAGTTTATAGAGAATTGTTTTAACAAATGTTCGTTAGACAAACCTTTACTCGGGTAAAACCCCGGGCGAAGCCGGGGTACATCCGCTAGTATTTAATATAGAATTTCAGTAGTTAAATGCCCCTCTGAGCTGAAGAAACGCTGAATGCTGATCTTAATCAGCCACTAGCAGACACTATTGAAAATCTCAAAGGCTTCTTCGTCTTTCTTATCTCCACTAAATCATATTACAGTATCAAACTTGTAAAGCTTGAGACTTTTGATGGTGTCTGCCGGGGATGAGTAGAGCTCATCAATGGATGAGTCAATACTGTCAATAATGTGTTTCAAAGTCTTTAATATGATTACGTGGAGATAAGAAATTTCAAAACTTGCATGTAGTTGGAAGTCAGTTTTAGCATCACTTTAGGGTTGGGGAGAAATGCCTGGTTGCTGCAGATATGGCAAGTCTCTCTTGTTCTATTTTTAAAGAATTCTTGATGACACAGCAGTTATGGCTTCTGTGTGCATTTCCTTACACAGTGTTGGCTGGACTATATGCCACTGTTTGTCAGACTGACTTATATGGAGTTCAGGCAACTTTTATTAGGACTCTCCATGGATTTGTGTGTGCACAGATTGCATTTGTCTCACTTACTTTATTCATGTTTCATTAAATATAGAGATGGATTTAAAGAAAAAAATCTGTCAAAATAAATCAAGAACATTTAGAAACTGTCATTGATTCCACTTAGGGTAAATCCCAAATTATGATAGTTGTGGTGATGTCCAGGTTGGCAAAACATTACTCATGAAATCTGAATTATAAAACTGTTTGTTAGCATCGTAGCTGAACCAAACTCATGTCTTTATAGAAATTTGGAAAGCTATCCTTTTTTTAGCTTCAAAAGTGGGTAAAATTGGAAGAAAATAATGAACAGAGAGATAGTAGGAAGCTGTTTGAAGTGATAGATAAAAGCTCAAAACAGAGCTTCAACTTTTATTCTTAAAATCTTCCTCTCTTATGTTATCTTTTAAAAGTGGGTTACTACATGAAACCTAGAAGAAGTAATCTCTTAAAGTTTATCCTTTATGCTAAATATACATAATTCTAAATATTCTATTATCTCCATGGTTGTGGTAGCAGCAATACTGTTCATCCTGGTCGTCAAATTGTTTATACCTTGTGGTAGATGGGTTCTAACAAACTGGGCACTTGTGGGAGATTTGACACAAAAAGAGGTTTCACTGGGGAAATTGACCAATCAATGACCAAAGGAGGAAACTCCTCCCTCCATTGCCCAATCCCAGCAAGCCTACACACTCTCCCACTTGAAGGTCTTCTTGCTACCTGCCCCATTCATTCTGGTGTTTTAGGTTAAAATGTGGATAATGTCTGGTAGCAATAGAGATATCAGAGATGGAATTTGTGACCAAGATGCTCAGGTGTGATGTAAGCATCAAAAATCTCCACGCCATCTGTCATCAACCGTGACACTATTTTTAGTGAATGTCAATGCTGACAATTTAATTAACATTGGTGGCAATTTTTTACTGCCTAGATTATAGGTAGCAAGAAAGCCATTTTTATTTCTCTAACTTTCAGGCTAACATGCCCTTCAAATATATGCCCTAAAAGTATAACTTCTATGGTATAATGATAAGGCACAATTTGGATTATAGGTTCTAAACACAAGGTAATAAGACCAAATCCAAATAAATAAATCGTGTATGACGTTTCGGTAACAGCGTTGTTACCATCTTCAGACAAAAGTACTGAATGAAGGGGATCGATGGAGCAGTGGTATAAATTGTTGACATCCACGACCCAGGTTCAAATCCAGCATTAGTCACTTTTACACACTATTTATTTATTTGGATTTGGTCTTATTACCTTGTGTTTATGTGATGTTTTGGTTATGAAATCCTCACACTGTATGAAGCCTAATATACTGTAACAAAGTATTGCTTTACACACCCTGAATTAATATCTTACTATATACATACACTCAGCAAATTTCTCTCATGGCCTCCATTTTATTTAAATAAGATTGGGTTTTATTCAAGATATTTTTGACCTGTCACCTTGACAGATTTTTGTCTCTTCCTATTTTTCTTACTTGACATTTTATTAACACACTGCAATTTGACACATTGTTTACCCCCTTTTTTTTCGGTCTTGTTACCTTTTACCTGTATTCCAAATACTGATTATATGCTTGCTGTTGTTGTTGCTATTTTTGGAAAATTTTGTTTTCTGCAGCGACAAGAATAAATTGATTCTTTTTTTTTTTTTTTTGTTGTTGCTTATCCCTAGTACACATGGTACAGGCCATGATAATCATGGTGGGTAGAAGTAGGCGACTGCTTTTACTGTAAGTGCCCCACATGTCTACACACGTGAAAAGCAATTAGACTTTGCACTTACAAATGTGCCAGAGCCCCTTTTGGTTACTTGCACTCGCTGGTGGGGTTGGACTTTGCAAGAATCGGGGGCCATTGAGGCATTTTTTTTTTTTTTTCAAGTGAAAAGAAAAAAGTGTCCAATGCGGGAATCGAAACCGGGTCGTAGTGGTCGAAAGCCAACGGTTTAAACCATCCTTCCACCGACCCCCTATATATAGACAATACTGCTAGTTGGTGTGTGCCGTCATTTAATGAAACTGTACGCTTGCTAGAACTTAATCTTTATGTTGTTAGAATGTAGATATGTCAAGTTTTTTACTTGGTGTCTGTAATGCTCAAAGATACCTAAATTTCCTACATTGTAGTTTTATTTGATCCCATCATACCTTTGGCAGACTGGAAAAAAAAAAGTTTAAAATGTAGAGAGAAAGATGCACCAACCATATGTCAACAACTTGATGAAAAACACACTTAAAAGATCCAATTTGTAAATCCAGATGTCATAATAAATCAGTAATCCACCAGACTAGGAATTCCAGACAAACACCTTGAAGGTCCCATCTCGCCGTCAAACCACCGCTGCCATTGCGGGAGGAGCCTCCAACGGTGCCAGGTGTTGTGTAACCCCACAGCCTTGAGCCAGCCTATTTTGTTTTCCTTTTTTAACCAAGCCACTTGCCCAGGGTAAAAGAAGAAGAAAAAAATGTAAACACTCTCAATATAGGACCACTCGGGCTGTCCTCATTGGCTCACTCTCTGCCCGGATTCCTTCCTTCACTTTATTTTAGACACATGGATGGATTGATTGGTCCAACTTTAGTTAATGATATATAATCTCATCATATAAACATGTGTTCCCATGAAAAGAAGCTCTATTTAAATGATACATCCCTCTATAATATCCTAACCATAGCATCCTGTGGGAAAAGTACAAGACTGAATCGGTATACCCAATCAGTAGTATCTAAGCAAAAGCCCCTTTGTTATAACTTTCAGGCCAAGTTAGTTGATTGGGTGTTGTGCTAGGATTCTGTCCAAATTGTACATCCTCTCTCCATCCACTGTTTCACTCTAACCCCATATAATAATAAAATGGCACAATTGTATGTGTATGTGTGTGTGTCCAATTTGATCTCTAAATCAAATATGTGGTGGATGTGCAGAGCCGTGGGTAAAACTTGCCTCTTGATCAGCTACACCACCAATGCTTTCCCGGGGGAATACATTCCAACAGTGTAAGTGCCCAGGGTTTAGTGGCAGCCCTCTGTGTGCTGCCCTTATATATGAAATCTTGTAAATCTGTTAGGTATTGATTGATTTACACAGGACCCCCATATCTCCAAACTTCATAAAAAGTCCTCTCTACCTTCAAAATAGATATAAAAACTATGGCCCATCTGCTGGTTGTCTCAACAAGCTAACATCTGTGGTCCCGCCTGTCACAACACCAGCTTTGGTGGAAGCCATGGACTTCTTCAGTGACTTTAATCCATAAGATCTTACAACTTGGCCAAAGAGATATTTAGCTGGTGTTCTATAGAGATGAATATTATACAATAGGAGTAATCACCAGATGCCATTTTTAAGAAGATAAATGGCAAGTTTCTATAAAAGCTTGGCAAGCATTTACCTGTTCAATAAAGGAACTTGTTGCCGTTAGCATTTGATCTCTTCTTAGATGTTATGTTATACACTGACAGGAGTCTGATAGGTTACAGAATTGGTTAACATTTAGGTGATACTGACTTTTTATTTGAATGTTACTTCCATCTAAGTGATGTTCCTTCACTGCCCAGAGAGGTTGTGTTGATATGGAATTAGTGTTTTCTCATAAGCCAACTTTGTATTCAGCTATTATACAGTCTTTCTCTCTCTCTCTTTATTAATATAAATGATTTAAAAGACATCACATAAGCTCTATAGTTAGTTCCTAAATTCACCCCAATACCACCACACACATGTTATGTGCTGATTGACTTAGCAAAACCTTTTTATAACAACACATGCAACCCCAAACCACTGTATTGGCTCATCCATTGATGAGATCTACCTATCCCCAGCAGATACAATCTCAAGCTCTACAGGCTTGATCCCTAATATGATTGAATGGAGATAAGAAAGAAGATAACTAATCATCTACTAATTTAAAGTTCTTGCCCCCTTCCCAACAAAATGTGAAAGTTTTAAAACTGTCACAGACACATTTATTTCATTACTCACTCCCTATAGAGAACTTCCTTTTTAAAAGAATCCAATACAGAGGTGTTGTGGGGGTTAGATTGTTTGATAAACTCTTCTTTCTGATCTCCACTCAATCATATTTGGGCATCAAGTTGTGACCCTTGATGGTGTCTGTTTGACAACCATCAAGACTGGGTGAAGTAGAATGCGTCTGCCTTTGTCATTAAGACTGGAAGCACTACTCAGTGGCAGGCCGGCTTAGCTCCAAAAGAAATGGCCGCCTCTGATATGAGGAACAGATGCCATGCGCAGCTGCTCCTAACATGGAGTACAAACGCTGCCCACCCTGTATCTCTGGATCAGGATTCCTTACTGGGTACTATTAGCCGGGCCAGCTGAACGCAGGTTTTTTAGTGAGCTTGTTACTCCTCCCCCTTCTCCTTTTTCATCCGGGTTGGGACCGGCAAAGGCGGAGTTTAATTAACTTTTAATTGTGGGGACTGATACATACATCATTGATGATAACTGGGTCTCCCTGTGTAGGTTTGACAACTACTCGGCCAATGTGATGGTGGACAGCAAGCCCATCAATCTGGGGCTGTGGGATACGGCCGGGCAGGAAGACTACGACCGGCTCAGACCTCTGTCCTACCCCCAGACAGTCAGTTCTTCCTTCATTCCTTGTTGTTGTCTTGTTGATAGTATAAAACATAAGTTATATATATAAATTCATTAAAGAATGTACTGTATTTTGTCTATAAGGTCATATTGTGTGTTATATTGATCGCTATATAGGACAAGTATTCTAAAATATTTGCAATCAACTATAAAGACCAAAGGGATGTTTTTTTTCTCAACATGGTGCCCATTGTTTAGTGCTCATGTTTGTGTGCTTGCCTAACACCAGGTGGGGGCGACATTGATGTGTGGTGTCAGGTAGTGACATCTCCGAATGTCATTTCACCCTGTTCACCCATCTACTAAATCCTTTGTTGAACCTCAGATTTGATTCAATTTCCTCTGATGTAATGGTGGTAGTGTTGGTCTATGTAGATACCATGTAGCTGCCATCATCAGGCCAATCTGTGGGATGGTGGTGGTCTTTGTTTACAATTTTGTTTAGTATTCCAAATATTGTGTGATTGGTTTACTTACACAATCTCATTAAGATACTTGTTTGATGACTAAAATTATATGTTCTCTTCTTTTGCCAATTGGTGAGTTTTAAATACCTTTAAAATACTCCCCAGTTGATCGGAACCAATTTTTACATTGTAGGCAAGTTTATGGAAGTTGTTGCCTCTATACAGCAAATACTCCCGCTATTGGAGACCTCTCTACAAAGGACATTTTTAATTTCCAAAATGACCATTTTTACTAAATAGAAAGAGGACGCCTCTCCCTAAAAGGCACTTTGGCTCTGCAATTAGGTGTCCTTTACAGAGAAGTTCTACTGTATTTGGGAATACAGTCAAACCTCCATTAGAAGATATTCCTGCTTGAGGACACCTCTCTACAAGGATAGTTTTAATCTCCAAAGTGACCATTTTTGCTAATAAGCAGCTCTCCAGTAAGAGGACACCTCTCTTTCAAAAGGAGACTTTGGCTCTGCAATTAGGTGTCCTTTACAAAGAAGTTCTACTGTATTTGGGAATACAGTCAAACCTCCATTAGAGGACTCTCCTGCTTGAGGACACCTCTTTACAAGAACAGTTTTAATCTCCAAAGTGACCATTTTTACTAATAAGCAGCTCTCCAGTAAAAGGACATCTCTCTTTCAAAAGGATACTTGGACTCTGCATCTAGGTGTCCTTTACAGAGAAGTTCTACTGTATTTGGGAATACAGTCAAACCTCCATTAGAGGACTCTCCTGCTTGAGGACACCTCTTTACAAGAACAGTTTTAATCTCCAAAGTGACCATTTTTACTAATAAGCAGCTCTCCAGTAAGAGGATACCTCTCTTTCAAAAGGAGACTTTGGCTCTGCAATTAGGTGTCCTTTACAGAGAAGTTCTACTGTATTTGGGAATACAGTCAAACCTCCATTAGAGGACTCTCCTGCTTGAGGACACCTCTTTACAAGAACAGTTTTAATCTCCAAAGTGACCATTTTTACTAATAAGCAGCTCTCCAGTAAGAGGACACCTCTCTTTCAAAAGGAGACTTTGGCTCTGCAATTAGGTGTCCTTTACAGAGAAGTTCTACTGTATTTGGGAATACAGTCAAACCTCCATTAGAGGACTCTCCTGCTTGAGGACACCTCTTTACAAGAACAGTTTTAATCTCCAAAGTGACCATTTTTACTAATAAGCAGCTCTCCAGTAAAAGGACACCTCTCTTTCAAAAGGATACTTGGACTCTGCATCTAGGTGTCCTTTACAGAGAGGTAGTTCTACTGTATGAGCATTACCCTCTCTGTGGGCAGCTGTGATGTCACCCAGTGATGGGTGAGTCAGCTCCAGATTGGCACTTACTCACCTAGGAGAGAGAGTATCAATGAAGCTGCTACTGTTTAGTCACTGACTGGGCCAATTATTTGTGTTTTTATTCAATCACCTTTATTAAGACTATTAGTTTTATATACCCTTTGGGAGAGGCCGCTGCTTATCATAAAACAACTTGAGGAGCATGAACTCATGGAATTTGTGTAATCTTTACACAAGGGGATAAGAAACAACAAACAAACAGTTTTATATACAGATTCTCCTGAGAGGTACAGAGAAGGAGTGGGGGGAGGGGGGGGTAAAGAGGGAGAAAGAAATTCAAATTTACAAAGTTTATGGAAAATACAAGGTATGTCCCATAAGTTCCCGGACTGGGTCCATAAAAAAAAAGGTAAGATTTTTTTAAAATTTTTTTATTAAAACTTTTCAAAGTAATCCCCCCTTGCTTCAACGCACCAGCGCCATCGTTTCTCCCAATTGTCGAAACAGTTTTTATAGGCCTCTTTTCGAATGCTCTTCAATGCCACAAGCGATTTTTCTATTATGTCTTCCCTGGTGTCAAAATGTCTTCCTTTTAGAACTGCTTTGAGTTTGGGGAACAGGAAAAAGTCATTTGGTGCGATGTCTGGGGAATAGGGTGGTTGAGGTAGAATTTCTGTCCCGTTTTTCGCCAAAAAACTCGTCACCAAGTGCGCTGTGTGAGGGCGGGCATTGTCATGGTGTAGGATCCAGTCACCATTAGTCCATTTTTCTGGCCTTTTTTTCGAATCGCTTCCCTTAGACGGCGAAGAATGCCCAAATACATTTCCTTAATAACTGTTTGGCCCGCAGGAAGATACTCGTGATGAAAAATGCCCTTGTTATCCAAAAAAGCGATCAGCAACACCTTGTTTCTGGATTTCAATATCCTGGATTTTTTGGGTCTAGGCTCACCCTGACCTTTCCACTCGGCAGATTGACGCTTGGTTTCAGGGTCATAGCCATAGACCCATGTCTCATCGCCTGTGATTATCTTGTCTTTCCATTCCGGATCCGTTCTTGTCATTTTAAACATGTCTTCACAGGTTGCAAGCCGACACAGATTTTGCTCATTAGTGAGGAATCTACGGATGCATTTTGCAGGAGTCTTTTTGAGCTTCAAATCTTCAGTTACGATCCTTCCAATCGTTGTTTTAGAGATGACTGTGTCTTGCTCTAGCTCCAGCAAAGTGGTTCGAGGATTTTCTTTTATCAAATCGGTGATTTTTTGCACATTTTATCAGTACTTTGAAATTTTGGGCGTCCTTGATGAGGAGCATCTTCAATGGAAATTCGGACAGCTTTAAATCTAGAATGCCATTCAAAAACAGTTGTTTTCTTTGGGGCGTCATTGGGGAATGCTTTATTAAGCATTTCAAAAGTTTCGGTTGCTAATATTTGAAGTTTCACACAAAATTTTATGCAAATCCTCTGCTTTAATTTTTTTCCATCGTAAAATCGCCGCAGCGCTAGGTGTGACCTTTAAATAAATTAGAATTACCTTGGCGCGCGCGCACCTACCGACTCGATATTGGTACCACCGTGTGGCCAGATATTTTTTCTATAATAAACAGTCAAATTTATTTACATTTTCCATTTATTTATTTTTCTTATGGACCCAGTCCGGGAACTTATGGGACATACCTTGTATTTACATATAAAGCTATAGTTATATATTTTGATATATTCAATTATATCCATAGGTTATCTACTCTTGCTCTCCGTTTTAAATACAGATTCCTGTTAGTTATGAGAGAAGTGTTGATTTGGATTTTACTTCTGGACCTTCCCCCACCAAGTAACATCCAGTTTCCTCTTCTTATAATGTGTCCTAGTGTCTCCAATATTTTATGTGTCTTCCCAAACCCTTTGTAGAATTTTGCCTGGAATCTAGTGAGTTCTATTATTTAAAATATACTGCACAGCATGCCATGTGTTATTGGTAATGTAAACTATAGTGTGTGGGTTTCCTTCCAAATAAAATATATGTGCCATATAAATAGTTGAAATTTCTAACCTCCACACTTCGGGCAAGGCCTGGATGATAACGTCCTGACCATCCTGGTGTCTGCCAAGGCGTGTCTCTATAAGTATTATTTTAAATATTACATTATTTATCATATAAACAGGAAGGATGGTCTAAACCGTTGGTTTTCGACCGCTATGACCCGGGTTCGATTCCCGCATTGGACACTTTTTTTCTGATTTAAAAAAAAAATGCACCAATTGCCCCAGATTCTTGTGAAGTCCAACCCCACCAGCGGGTGCAAGTAACCAAACGGGGCTCTGGCACATTTGTAAGTGCAAAGTCGAACTGCTTTTCACATGTGTAGACATGTGGTGCACTTACTGTAAAAGCAGTCGCTAACTACCCACCATGATTATCATGGCCTGTACCGCATGTTCTAGGGATAACCAAAAAAAAATTATATAAACATTGAACTGAGAGATCCTGTCCTTGTCTGGAGAAGGACAAGATGGAACCCTTCCTGAGAACAGTTTTTATATTTTTATCACCAAATTGTAAATAATCACATTTATCTTTGTTTAATGTTACTTTGAATTGTCTAACCTCCACATTTATGAAAGACAAATATGTATGTTGTATTGCAACTTATACATCAGAGGATTCTATCTTACAAATATGTATGAGTTTTTGAATAGGAAAATCTCTACTAGAAACATTTATTTTTTGTGCGAGAGCAAGACTACTTATAGATAGTCCAGAGATGTGTGTGGACAGACAACCAGAATATAGTAGGTGTTGAAAGAGGAGGTTTGAAGGTGTTTTGTAGAATATGGAGGGTAGAGAATGTAGATAGCACAAGATAGGATTGGCCCCTACAATATATCCTCCACATTATAAACTGTCTTTTTTTATTCCCATATAAGTTCTCAGCTGCTTATATATCAGATAGCTTTTTTTTTTTTTTAAATAGTGTAATTTGAAAATGTATATGGAGCCTTCTAAGAAGTTCCTGCCTGGTGTTCTAGAGATGATGCACCACCTTCCTTGTTTCTCTAGTGCAATTCTTCCTTCAATCTGTGTACACAGGAACAACAATGTGTTTTCACAGGGGTGAGGAGAAAGAAATGGCCAAATGCTTACATTTGTGAGCCTTACAATAGCCTTTATGAACACATTTTGGATCCCTTGCAAGGAAGTTGTGGCAGTTGCATTGCTCCAAAGAAAATGTAGTCAAATTTTGGGAAAAAAAAAACAGTCCCAATTATCATCAAGTCTTTATTTTTGCAAAATTATTGTTTTTTTTTTTTTTTTTACCTGATGAAGTGTACTTTGAATAAACATGTGAGGTCCTAAGTAATGTATTAAACCATACCTGTTAGTGACCTGGGTGGATGTCACAGGATGTGTTCCTCATCTGTTTCAACCTCACCAACCCGGCCTCCTTCGAGAACGTGAGAGCCAAGGTAAGCCTCTCGACCACCATGTTTTCCTTAAAGACTGGAGAGGAGAGATTTTGGCAAAACCTTTTTTATAGATTTGAGGAAAGAGGTTTTCCATCGATAGGGCACAATTTGGATTATAGATTTTAAACACAAGGTAATAAGACCAAATAAATAAATAGTGTGTGACTGAAGTTGGAAGATGGAACTGAAGTTTGGTTTTATATGCGATTATATAGGAACCATTAGTAGAGAGAGAGGTTGAATAAACAATGGAAAACTTCAAGGTAATAAGACCAAATAAATAAATAGTGTGTGACGTTTCGATAACAATGCTGTTACCGAAACGTCACACACTATTTATTTATTTGGATTTGGTCTTATTACCTTGAAGTTTTCCATTGTTTATTCAACCTCTCTCTCTACTAATGGTTCCTATATAATGGCATATAAAACCAAACTTCAGTTCCATTCCCTGACCATTGATGAGCCAGGGCCATTTACTTTTTTCCTATCATTGTAAATAAGGACTATCTCTTTATATAGTTTTTTTTTTCTAAGTCAAAAATATATGCTGTAGAACCTTTTTCTAAAGGACACTTAGTTCAAATTGTTCTTTTTTTTTTTTTTTAGGGGGAGAGGTGTTCTCTTAACAGAGATCAACTGATTAGTAAAAATGGAAATTTTGGTGATAAAATTTATTCTTTGTAGAGAGGTGTCTTCTCATGGAGTTTCTACTCTGTATATATATGCAGTTAAACCTGTCTATAGCACCTTCCTCTCTATATAGCACCCTATTTTAAATACGTAGTACGATGCGATTTACATTAAAAGTGACCTGTCTATAGCACCTTATTTTGGCGAGTCCCAAGAGGGGACGCTATAGACAGGTTTAACTGTATATATATTAATTCATTTTCAATTTAAGGTATGATCACACACAACAGTCTCATATAAAAGTATCATCATATTGAAAGGAGAGCTTCCTTTAAACAATTTGTACCTAAAAAAGAAGGGAGGCAGAGTTACTTCTCCAGTATTTCCCCCAACCAAATTTTTAAAGAATAATAACATTCCTAACATTCTCTCCGCTCTATTTGAATTAACATTCCCATCAATTAATAGGTAGTGGTGGTGGTGGTGCGAAATGAGCCTCATAAAGAGGTTGAAATACAAAGTGTTGTGACCTTCCTTAATTTATCTCTCAGAATACATCGCCACTTGTTCAGTCACACCAGGGACTACTCAGATGGTCTTTATGCAGAAAATTGGCTGGCTATCTTTTAGTCTTTATTATTATTATCCTTAGTATATACTGGCTATGATAATCATGGTGGGTAGAATTTGTCGACTGCTTTTTACTGTCAGTGAACCATATGTATAAATGTGGAAATAAGTTCAGCTTTTGCACTTACCCATGGTGTGCTGTTTGGTTACTTGCACTCACTGGTGGAAGTTGGCCTTTTGCAAGAATCAGGCACCATTGGAGCACAAATATTTTTAAAATATTTTATTAGAAAAGTGCTCAATGCGGGATTAGACCCCAGCTAATGGCTGTCAAAAGTCAATGGTTTATGTCATTTGTCCACCAACACCTCTTTTTAATCTTTAATGCGAAGGAAAAGTCTTGTGGTGTGCAAGGTCCAAACTGAAGAATAAAGCTTGAACACTATTGGTCCACTTGTAAATAAAGAGAAAATTTATTGGATAAGGGAAGTAAAAATTAAGAAAAAAATTTTTCTTAATGAAAATAAGTGATAAAAGAAAATAAGACCTAATCCAAATAATTTATTAGTGTGTGACGTTTCGGCAACAACATTGTCACCATCATCAGACAAAAGAATAAATGAGAAAACATGTTACAGCAAGTTCTTATATAGTCCTGTTATCAAGTGTTTAAACAAGATAACAGATAAGGAAAATAGTTTTTTAAGTCAACTTGAAATATTCTTCTTAGAATTAAAAGTGGATTTTTTTTTTTTTTATGAGGCACAATTTGGATTGTAGATTATAAACACAAGGTAATAAGACCAAATCCAAATAAATAAATAGTGTGTGACGTTTCGGTAACAGCGTTGTTACCATCTTCAGACAGGCTGTGACCGAAACATCACACACTATTTATTTATTTGGATTTGGTCTTATTACCTTGTGTTTTTTTTTTTTTTTAATATAATTAAAGGCATATCTGTAAATATCATTAGGTCTTATTTTCTTTTATTATAATCTATTATCCAAATTGTGCTTTATCGGAAATAAGTGATGAAAGCCATAAACATAATCAATTGCACAATAAGAAGGTACTTTTCCCCTGAATCTTGTTGTTGTTAGTGTTCATCAAGTCAACTTTAGGTGACACTATGGACAAATATCCTTCAATTTGATCTGTAGGTGACCGTCAGCTCATTTAGTGACCTTCCAGTAGTTTCCTTGACCCCTGGCTAGACCCATCTCATTGCAGGTCTTCCTCTCTTCCTTCTTTTCATCAATTTTTTTTTCCAACATCTACATATTTTCTAATCTATTTTCTCCTGCATATTTTGCTTTATTCATTGATAAAATTGTGAAAAATGTTTTAAAATATATTTTGCTTCGCATGTTTGGGATTATAGGGATCTACCAGGATTAAATTATTTTAAGATTGAAATATTTGTCCTTTTATCTGTACATGGCACTCTGTGTGACTTTCTCCATGTCCACATTTCAACAGCTTCTTGAGCAGAGCTCAGCTTTCACATACATGTGTAGCTAACTAGTCAGTGTAAAGTGATGAGCAGGACATGGAGCTATTCCAACAACTTTAACTATTCAATTCTTAGGACATACCATGTGTGAGAGTGACAGGAATGCCCCTTCTATCTTAACTATAGCTGTCTATATACCATCATTCCAGCCAGGTATGTTAACTGTTCTCTACAGAGAGACAGCTGACCTTGTGCTGGCTGTACCAGTGGTACCCTGAGGTGAGCCATCACTGCCCCAACACCCCCATCATCCTGGTGGGCACCAAGCTGGATCTGCGTGACGACAAGGACACAGTGGAGCGCCTGCGGGACAAGAAACAGGCCCCCATCACCTATCCGCAAGGCTTAGCAATGGCTAAGGAGATTGGAGCAGTGAAATACCTGGAGTGCTCGGCCCTCACACAGAAGGGTCTGAAGAATGTGTTTGACGAAGCCATCCGCGCTGTTCTCTGTCCCCAGCCTAAACCCAAGAAGAGGAAACCTTGCACACTGCTCTAAGAGTGATGAGACAGGGGAAATGTTGTTGGCTCTTTCTTTCTCTCCTTCCTTCCTTCCGAGACATTAACAATGAAGCATCTTGTCTTGTATATCAGTTGTGGCTTTCTATCCCACTCTCCCTCTTTCCTCCTTTTTTTTTTTTTTTTTATTAAAATTTTTAGTCATTGAAAGGTAAAAAAACAATATTGTAAATATTGATTTCTCTTTGCTGCATGTAATGTACAAATAATAGTAATTTTTTTTTTATAAGTAATTGAAGAATTTTTTTTTTCTCTATTTCTGTTTTTTTTTTTTTGGATATGTCTTTAACCCTCCCTCTCACTTTAACTCTCATAATGTTGACATTTATGAATTTAATATATTTTTTCAGTGATTAACTTTTTTTTTGCTTTGCAATATCCTCTTAAGGATTCTAACTGATGCTATGTGTCTGTATATAGTAAAAGAAAAAAAAATTTAAATGTCTTTTTTTTTTTCTTTGAAGATCTTTCTAAAAAAAAAATTATGAATATTATATAGTGGTATAAAAAAAAGATTATTATTTGATATGGTACTTTTGTTTTTTAAAATATTTTTTTCCCCCTCTCTCTCTTCAAATATATTTATAAAGTTGACTTTTTTTTTTTTTTTGTAATACTTTATTTATATTTTATTTAATCAGTAAGTGGTCCGTTTCTTCTCCAATCCCTTCTTTTAATTCAGGTTGTAATACTTTATCCACACAATATATTTTTTTAATTTATGGAAAGTAAGTTTTTTTTTTTTGAGTTTTTTTTTTTAATCATAATTTTTTTAAAATTACATTTTCATATTAACCGTAAGCATTTTTTTTTTCCTTTTTTGTAGCCTTGTGTGTGTGCTTAGTGTGCGTTAACATTTTTGTTTTGTTCGTTTCACTTTTTTTTTCTCCCTCTTCTATACTTAATTTTTCTTTTTTTTTCCTCTCCCAGAGAATAGATAAGTTATCAAGTTACATTTTTCACCCTTCCTCTATATGTGGTTAGTTGGTTTATAACTTTAATTGTTTATTTTTTGTAAAGAGAAAAAAAATCCGCACATTTTTGGCAACAAAAATAAAAAACATTGTAGATAAACAAAGTAAATATTGGTTAGAGGTTCTTTGAAAAAAAAAAAAAAGAAAGAAAGCTTTATTTTTAATTATATTTTCATAGAGAAAGTTTATTATTATTTTCTCTTCTCCCCCCCAGTATTCTGCCTATAAACTCTACTGTACTTGTTTATATCACATCACTAGGCAGTCTCTGTAAAAAAAAAAACAATAATAACCAAAACTTGCCAAATATATTTTTATAAAAAGCAAGATTATTGTGACCACTTACTTACCTAGGCTTGGACTCCTCCTCCCTCTTGCCCCGCCCCTCATTTCTATTGTTTAGGCTCCTCCCCATCTTGTTTCTTAGCCCCGCCCACTTCCTCATTTCTATTGTTTAGGCTCCTCCCCCATCTTGTTCCTTAGCCCCGCCCTCTTCATTTCTATTGTTTAAGCTCCGCCCCATCTTGTTCCTTAGTCCCGCCCACCCATTCTCTCTGCACCCCCATCCACACTACATTTTTTAATAAACAGTTGACTTCTATATAACCTGTTTGGAAAATCCTTTAGAAGAAAACATTTTTTGTTTTGTTTTATTGTAATTGCCGACATTTGTTGAGATATAAAATGATTCTAAACTCTAAAAGTGTCTTTTTATTGTTGTTATTGGCCATGTTTTGATAAAAACTGCTGTGTGAAGGACCACACTCAGGTAGTTGCAATCTGTCAACTACTGTGTCTGTGGTTGACTGTTCACTCATTGTAAGTTGTAGTACATTCTTGGACAACACCTAAAGAAGTTGTACCTTTTAGCATGTATTAAGTGATTCAGACAATAACTCTGAAAGATATTTGATACACGATTACCTTTATTGAAGACACACAAGATAAATAAATGTGAACAAAATTGCCTGTGTCTCCTTAAAAAGAAAAAGATGACTGGTGAGATATCAAAGTTTTGTCCATGAACACTCATGTAGTTCAGAGGTCGGCAACCTGCAAGCCACATGCGGCTCTTTAGATATGAACCTGCGGCTAGACTCGCATAAATCAAAAACTTTATTAGTAGTTTACATGTCAGAGGTGGCCTTTTTTTTTGGAGCTAATTCGCCCTGCCGCTAAGTAGTGCTCCCAGTATTGATGACAAAGGCATTCTACTTCACCCAGTGTGGAGATAAGAAAGAAGATTAGTAGTTTAGAGTACTATTTATTGTTGTTAAAAAAAAAAATTGTGTCTCTTTGAAATTTTGTAAATTGCAATTTTTTACTCTTCTGACTCAAAAGATTGTCAACCCCTGGTGTAATTTAAACCAGGTTAGAACAATTTTCATATTTTATTAGAAAGCTTTTTAAAATCCTTTCCTGGTGAAGTATTACTTATTTTATCTCTACCCCACTATTTCATAGGACTAAAAATAAAATCAGCTCATTATGAATATCAAATTTGATATGAAGCAACCGGTTGGAAAGTTTGACCTTCCTACCTTGTTTCTTAGCATCAATTAACTGGAATAATGTCAAGGTAATAAGACCTAAATAAATATGTGTGATGTTTCGGTTACAGTGTTGTTACCATCTTCAGACAAAAGTACTGAATGGAATAATGTGTTGAATAAGTCATTGAATTCTCAATTTTATATTCCAAGACATCTTTGAAAATAACATCTTCAAGAGATCACAAAGTGCTTTAGGAATCAAAATGGAAAATTTTGTGTTTAAAATGAAATACAGTATGATAAAGCACAATTAGGATTATAGATTATAGCTAAAAGAAAATAAGACCTAATCAAAATAATTTAATAGTGTGTTACGTTTCGGTAACGGTATTGTTACCATCATCAGACCAAAAAAAAAATTTTTTCTTATTCTTTTGTCTGATGATGGTAACAATGATGTTACCGAAACATCACACTATTAAATTATTTGGATTAGGTGTTATTTTCTTGTAGCAAGACATCTTTGAAAATAACATCTTCAAAAGATCACAAAGAAAAAGTGCTTTAGGAATCAAAATTTAAAATTTTGGGTTTAAAATGAAATACAGTATGATAAAGAACAATTTGGATTATTGATTATAGCTACAAGAAAATAAGATCATATCCAAATAAATTAATAAGTGTGTGATGTTTCAACATCAGCATTGTTACTATGATAAAAAAAAAATCTAAATTCTTCTGAATCTTAATTTTTTTTTTGTTTGATGATGGTAACAATGCTGTTACCGAAACATCACACTATTAAATTATTTAGATTAGGTCTTATTTTCTCGTATCAAGACATCTTTGAAAATTTATTTCTATTTATATATATATATAAATTTATTGAAAAGTTTTATTCTTTTGTCTAATGATGGTAACAACACTGTAACTGAAACGTCGTACACTATTAATTTATTTGAATTAGGTCTTATTACCTTGATGAAATACAGTAAAACTCTACTAAAATAAAAACCAGGACCTTCCCATATATAAACCTAAAATATTCCTCCATTTTGAAAATATTATTGTTATAAAACACTCTTTGAGTTTTTAAAATAATTATTTAACCCCTATACAAAATGAAGTCCAAAGATAATAATTCTAATTAAATGATTAGGCACAATTCGGATTAAAGATGAGAATTACAAGGTAAAAGGACCAAATAAATAAATAGTGTGTGATGTTTTAGTAACAACACTGTTACTGAAATGTCGCACACTATTTATTTATTTGGATTTGGTCTTATTACCTTGTGTTTGTAATCCAAATTGTGCTTTATCGTTTTTGTGTTATATTTATTTACTAATTAATAGGATACCTTTATATTCATCAAATTTTTTGAAATGGCAAAGCTGCATTTTACATAAAACCACTAGAAGGCAAAAATAAGTTTATCAAAAATTATAGAGCAAAATTTGAATAATAGATACAAGAAAAGAGGACATAATCCAAATAAATTAATAATGTATGAAGTTTCGGTAACAATGCTGTATCTTTGGAGGAGATAGCTTCAAACTTTACAACTGAAAACTCTGTAAGCCTATTATATATATAGACTATTAATTTATTTGGATTATGTCTTATTTCCTTGTATCTATAACTTTATCGAAGTTTTTGAAAGTGAAACAATGCAAGCAGAATTTCAGAAAACGTTAAAAATGAGAAAAGTAATATTTCTATTATATATATTGTGTTACACTCGTTACTTAACCAACTGAAACCATTGGAGAAAAACTGCATTCTACAATGGATTCCTGCCCATGTTGGGATCGGGGGTAATGGGATGGCGGATGAATTAACAAAGGATGCCAGAAAGTTGAGCCAAAGGAAAGAACAAATGTCAGTATTTGACGCTGATGCTTTAGCAAAATACAAGATAATTTAACAAAAGGAAATATCAAATATGTGAAATAAACTCTATCTGAAAGAAGAATTACAAAAACAACAACAAGACTCAGAACGAAACACTATAAAGGAATGACAATACATCTAGATTGCACAAAAACCTATAGGACATGTTACAACTGTCCTGGTGTGTAACTAACACCTACCCACATATTCTCATGTCCAGCAATGGCCGCAGCCTTGCAGAATATTGACATGGACCCAGAGCAGCAGCTTTACACACCCAAGATAATGGACATTGCGACTGCTGTGATAGAGATGTATGGAAACATCTGAGACTTTTCTTTGGACACTACAACAATATATTGTGGCAAAATTTTTTTAATTGAACCAACAGATCATCCCACTCTGGCCCCCCCCAAAAAAGGCTATTTAAATATATACCTTCATGAATAAACAAGGCTATTTTAATGCACTTATATTCTAATTATATATATGAATTCAGAAAATTAATATAATTTACTTGTCTTAATCTTCTTATTAAGTATGCAATTTTTCTGAAAAATTGCTCAAGTCTATATGTGATGCTTTTTTTTTTGTGGCTAGTGTATTTTACATATTTTGTAACTGTCTTTATTTGGATTTGATCTTTTTACTTTGTGTTTATAATAAATAGAAGAACTACTTGAGCACACTTTCAATTTCCATTTATTATTAGCATAATTTTTTTTTTATGAATTATAGAAAATATTTGCATATTCATTTATTTGTGTTGCATAATTCGACCAATCTTGATTACTTACATGAGCATTATAGATGGCAGAGCGCCACCTAGTGGAATAAAGAATATTCCTATTTTATTTTTAATATCACCATCATACCTTTTTCTATTTTCTTAATTTTTTACATATATGAATATATTAACATAGAAAAAAAATTGTCTTATAAATGTAAATTGGAAATTCATAGAGAAAGTGGAATTGTATTCAAATCGGTTCTATAGCATTCCATAGTTTCTTTCTTTTCAGAAAGCCATTGTTTTCTACTAAAAATGGACAATGAAATCTTCAAGTGGGGGCTATCAGAAGATAGCATTGTGTACATTTATCATATAGAAGATGGCTGTGAGGAAGATTGTCCTGATAGGTGATGCTCAGTGTGGCAAGACAGCTCTGGCCTCTGCCTATGTCCTCAACCGGTTTCCTAGGGGCTACGAACCAACGGTGTTTGAACAACACTGGGTGGATGTCACCGACAAGCAAGGACATGATCTACGAATTGAAATCTGGGATACATCCGGTGAACGTGCTGATGTCCGGGAACTCTGCTATACCAAGGTAGATTTGGTTATTATATGTTACAAGGCAAATGATCAAACATCATTGGAAAATGTAGAAATGATGTGGAATCCTGAAGTGAAACGCTTTTGCGGGAAGAAAGTCCCTGTAATGTTAGTTGCAACGCAAGTTGATTCTGTGTCTCAGCGCTTACGTGGGTTGGAAATGACGCGACGTATTGACGCCCATACCTATGCTGAATGTTCAGCTCGTACTCGACATGGCGTGAAGGAAGTGTTTGAAGCGGCCATTGAAGTTGCTCTGTCGTACCGTCCTTTAAAACGTCAATGCTGCAAGCTCCTGTAAAACAACATTTCCATGTAAGATTCCTTCTTTATATTTACTTTTTGACAATTTTACATTTTCATTGTGTTGTATGTGTGATATATAAAAAATTAAAACTTATTTTTTTATGCATATGTTTATTTTTACAATAAGTTTCTACTACCCCCCCTTCTTACTGCAATGATAAAATAATAGGAGGTAGCCTGGTTCATCAGTGGTAAATCCTCACAGAGGTTTTGCCAGTTTTATCATTGCAGTAAGTGCAATAGAAATTTGTTCTATTTTAAAAAATAAACATTCGCATCAAAAATAGTTTGAACTTTCTATTTCAGATGGTGCACTAATGCATCATGTTATATATATATTTATATGTTTTACTATTTTATATTTGTTTTTATATTGGAAACAATTATTTTAATGTTTAATTATACAATGTCTTTTGTTATCTACATTATAGTGAACCGTGGCTATAGTGAACCAAAAGCTCTCTCCCATTGGGGTTCACTATAGAGGGGTTTTACTGTATTATTTTTGGCATGTTAATCTTCTATATATGACAACTTTTTTTTAATAAATGCATAAATTCTTCCATGTTTATGTTACCATATGTGTAACCACATTCAGTTTCAAGTTGATTTTTTTTCATTTTACAACACAACTCCAATTAATCCTTGAATCCCAATTTTTTTTTTTCTGAGAATGATAAAGTACAATTTGGATTATAGATTATAATACAATAAAATAAGACCTAATCCAAAAAATGTATTAGTGTGTGACGTTTCGGCAATAGCATTGTCACACACTAATAAATTATTTGGATTAGGTCTTATTTTCTTGTATTTTTCTGAAAATGAAAGAATGAGTTTGAAAGAATTTGTATTTTTTCCCTCTTTCACAAATGTTCACATACATTTTTATGATACAGTATTTCCTAGAATTGTACCATAGTTAAAATATGTCTGCTTCTATAGAGTTATTTATTTCAAGGACATATTGTACATAATGCACATATTGTATACTGCAAATACAGCCAAACCTCTTATAACCTTGCATAATACCATCTGTAATAATTTTTTTGGCTATATGTTTCTTTTCACCTAGCAAATATTATCTCTACAGACCTTACTGTAATGATAAAAGTTATTGAATGAGAGATATTGGCTCATCAGTGGTGAACCCTCTCAGCGGTTTCACCAAATTAATCTCTAGACCGCTCTACTATTGTATTGGATTGGTTTTCTTATATATCGTGCATTTACTATGGAAGCCAGCTTAAGGGTTTTTAGGGAAACCTATGGACAAAGTTTATATAAAAGGACGTACCTGGATCTGTAACAATTATTTTTTCTCAAAATATCTCGAGAGATTGCTCCCTCTTTATCAATTTATTGCACAGTAAACTTGATCGCCTTTTGACTCAAACTATGGACAGAGCTAATAGAGAGGTGCATTATATTGCCACATGGAAAATTAGGGAAGACAAAAACTTCAGGAGGAGACAACAATTTATTCAAGGCAAGCACAAAACTAAGAATGGTAAACGGGTAGTTGATGATTTACGCTCCAGGTGCCCGGGTTACCTCTATTTTCTCTCTCTTTCTAAGAATGGTAAACAAAAGATAAGCCACGAGGGAAATTTACAGAGTCGCAAGATATAAACATAAAAATGACCACTCTGTTAATAAAAAATAATAAAATTAATAAATACTATGTTACAATATACTTACAAGAGTATACATTGAGCAATGCTCTTCCTCAAATATTGATTTCTTATCAAAGATATTATTTCTAATTACATTTAAAACTCAATTGCTATCTATCATTAAAATTTGTAATAACTATTTTTGGTAATGAGTTTCTTTTCACATATCAAATATTATCTCTACAGACCTTACTGCCTTATTACCTTAGGGTCTGGAGATTAATGTGGTGAAACCGCTGAGAGGGTTCACCACTGATGAGCCAAGCTCTCTCATTTAATAACCATTATCATTTCAGTGTAAAAGGTCTGTAGAGATAATATTTGATATGTGAAAATAAACACATTGCCAAAAATAATTATTACAATTTTTAATGATAGATGGCAATTGAATTTTAAATATAATATCACTTGGCACAAAATTTTATAAGAAGGGCATCTCCTGATCATGCAAATAAAAGTTGTTGATGGCTTGCGCCATCTGTCTGAATAAATATTAACTATTTGTTGATTTTTAATTATTCCAGAATTGGCCAAATACTCATTTTTGATTAACCAAGAAAAGCTAACTACATACATGTTTTGGGCTGTTGGCCCTTATCAGCTTGTTGCAAGCTGTACCTCAATGACCAAAAAAAACTGGTAAAAAAATTGAGCAAATTTTAGTTGCATGATCAGGAGATGATCTCTTAATTTATCCACCTGATCCTAGTACATTTTTACTATTATATTTTACTATACAGTGGACCCTCGGTTTACGAGCACCTTGGAGTACGAGCTTTTCGCAGTACGAACAAAATTTTTTGAAAAATTTTACCTCGGATTACGAGTGAAATTTCGCATTACGAGCAACTCGTGATGGTTGCCCGTAATCGTGATGGATGAAAATTCACTGGGATCCCTTCCTTCAGATCAGATTCGGGAAATATGTAAAATGTGGGAAACTGTGCAATTGTTCGTAGCAAGAAGAATTGCCCGAGTTTCAATTATTAAAAATAAGAAATTAGTTTCGTACTACGAGCGTTTTGGAGTACGAGCATGGCTCTGGAACGGATCATGCTCGCAAACCGAGGGTCCACTGTATATATTTTTTTCACAATATTAATAAATATATATTAATTAATATATATTATAATTATATAACCATGGTTAAAACAATCGGGAATCTAATGATAAGGCACAATCTGGATTATAGATTATAGCTACAAGAAAATAAGACCTAATCCAAATAAATTGTGTGTGACGTTTCAGCAACAACATTGTTACCATCATCAGACAAAAGAATAAATGAGAAAAATATCACAGCATGTGTTTACACACTGTGTACTTGATAACAGTACTATTTACGAACATGCTGAAATATTTTTTCTCATTCATTCTTTTGTCTGATGGTAGCAACGCTGTTACGACACACATTATTAATTTATTTAGATTAGGTCTTATTTTCTTATATCAGGAATCTAGAAAGTACCAAATTGTTATAAAGAGATTCAACAGCATATATGTAAATATATATATATTTTGAAAAGAAATCTTATACATAAAACTCTGTTAAGTTGTTAAGCATATGGATAAAATGCTTTTACTCTGGCCATTCCAAATACACTTAAACCTGTCTATAGCGCTCCCTCTTGGGACTCACCAAAATAGGGTGCTATAGAGAGGGGGTGCTATAGACAGGTCACTTTTAATATAAATCGCATCGTACTACATATTTAAAATCGGCCGCTATAGAAAGGAAGGCGCTATAGAGAGGGGGTGCTATAGACAGGTCACTTTTAATATAAATCGCATCGTACTACATATTTAAAATCGGGCGGTATAGAAAGGGAGGCGCTATTTAGAGGGGGCGCTATAGACAGGTCACTTTTAATATAAATCGCATCGTACTACATATTTAAAATCGGCCGCTATAGAAAGGAAGGCGCTATTTAGAGGGGGCGCTATAGACAGGTCACTTTTAATATAAATCGCATCGTACTACATATTTAAAATCGGGCGGTATAGAAAGGGAGGCGCTATTTAGAGGGGGCGCTATACACAGGTCACTTTTAATATAAATCGCATCGTACTACATATTTAAAATCGGGCGGTATAGAAAGGGAGGCGCTATTTAGAGGGGGCGCTATACACAGGTCACTTTTAATATAAATCGCATCGTACTACATATTTAAAATCGGGCGGTATAGAAAGGGAGGCGCTATTTAGAGGGGGCGCTATAGACAGGTCACTTTTAATATAAATCGCATCGTACTACATATTTAAAATCGGGCGGTATAGAAAGGAAGGCGCTATTTAGAGGGGGCGCTATAGACAGGTCACTTTTAATATAAATCGCATCGTACTACATATTTAAAATCGGGCGGTATAGAAAGGGAGGTGCTATTTAGAGGGGGCGCTATAGACAGGTTTAA
The DNA here is from genome assembly GCA_030710605.1 of Cordylochernes scorpioides. Lineage (NCBI taxonomy): Eukaryota > Metazoa > Arthropoda > Arachnida > Pseudoscorpiones > Chernetidae > Cordylochernes > Cordylochernes scorpioides. The sequence continues at coordinate 187,736,879 of CP092864.1, forward strand.
CTGTATTATGTGTTTATTGATTCTAATGTGATTTTTACAGAATCAGTGTAGAAATATCAAAATTGGAATATACCTTTACAGTTGAACTATGTTAGAACAACATAAAATCTTAGTGTCAAATGTTGTTGTTATAGCAAGGTTAGACTGTAGATGATAAAAATATAACTGTTGTGATGCACTGAGCCACGAAACAATTCTATAATACTTGAACAATTATTATTTATTGCCAGTAGACACTTAAAGTAACAAGACTACTGGACTGGACTTCTCAACTTAATCTATACGTCCTATTTATAGCACAAATAAGTTAAACTAAAACTATGTAAATTGTGCTACAACAAAGAACAAATATGCAAAGATACAACAATAAAAAGGTAAATATATCACGCCAACACAAGGAAAAACTAGTCTTTTCCAAAATCCTATCCTACACCCTCATCATGGCCGGATAGGTACGTCGGAAGTCTAACTCCTGGTAGGGCTGTGCTATACACCAGGCAGGAAGTTGGTATACATAATGGAGATGTCCTGGGAAAACCCCAGAACTATAATAGAAAATTTGAAACAATGGAACTTAATGGAGATCATTTAAACAACTTGAGGAATAAGCAACAACAGGAAGGTGGTAGTATTTGTTCTCCAAAGGAGCAGCTACAAAGGGCATCTGTATCAATGTGAGGACACTTCCACTACTGGATATCTCTATACAAAGGACAGTTTTAAACACAAGGTAATAAGACCAAATAAATAGTGTGTGACATTTTGGTAACAGCGTTGTTACCATCTTCATATCATCTGTTACCGAAACATCACACACTATTTATTTATTTGGTCTTATTACCTTGTGTTTATAATCTATGTTAAGAGCGGTGGCCCCAAACCAGAACCAAAGTCACACTGAGCAGTACTTCCATGTCCCCAGAGCAGGTAACACCCTCTTTTCCCTCTCCATGAAGGTTTCTTGTCTCAGGAACTAGTGCTGTATTGCCAGCTCCTTGTTATGACTTTGAAGTTGACCTAGAAGGTGAACCTATGGCGGGTGGTTCTGAACTTATCTAGGAATATGATAAGGTACAATTTGGTTTATATATTAGAAACACAAGGTAATAAAACCAAATAAATAAATAAATTAGGTGTGACATTTCAGTAACAACACCGTTACCTTAACTACCTTTATCTGATTATGGTAACAATTCTGTTACCAAAATTTCACACATTATTTATTTGGATTTGTTCTTGTTACCTTGTGTTGTCAAAGAAATAGGTTAAGAAATGATGTTTAATTAGAACAAAAGTCAGCCATGCAGAGTTGAATCCTGATACATTAGAATATCAATGACACTTCCACTACTGGACATCTCTATACAAAGGACAGTTTTAAGCATAAGGTAATAAGACCAAATCCAAATAAATAAATAGTGTAGTGTGTGACATTTTGGTAACAGCGTTGTTACCATCTTCATACCATCTGTTACTGAAACATCACACACTATTTATTTGGTCTTATTCACCTTGTGTTTATAATCTATAATCCAAATTGTGCCTTATCAAAGGACACTTTCATCACCAAAATTACCATTTTACCAATCAGAAGCTCTCCAGTAAGAGGATACCTCTCCCTAAAGAACATTACACTACTAGTCCTTGACAAAGAGGTGTGCTCCACTGTGCAGTTACAAATTACAAAAAAAAAACTTTAGGCACCACAACTTTTTTTATTTACATAATTAGAGAAATCTTTCAGGCAAGCCCTACTTCAGCTAATTAAAACATAATATAGAGAGAGAGATTGAGATTGATTATATTTTATTAAACGTTCATATCAGATTATATAGGGTTAATAGGAGAAAAAATTAAACTTAAATATTATTATCATCAGAGGAACCCCACTGATGGTCGTCTGGGTCGAAGTCACATTCCACCCTGAATTCGGACAGCGTTCCGCGTAGATCGGACTTCTCCCCAACATGTGATATTGCCATGTCGAGGAATAGCTTTAGAACAGACCTCTGCTCAGGCGTCAGGTACTCGAGGACATCCTCCCTGTTAGAAGGGGAGACAACAGCTATCTCCTCCCTATAATAATAGAGAGGTTCTAGGATGGTGTTGGCATTCAAGCTTTCGAACAGCTCCTCTACCTTTTGTAAAGGAGTCTGTAGAGGCTGTTTCTCTTGGAGCTTTGGTGTTGTGGATTGGATGGTTGGTGTATTCTTTGAGTGAGTCTCTTTGGAAGATACCTCTGTTGGTACAGCAGCGGTCGAGGAAGGCGCTGGCAGAGACAGCACCGGCACAGAAGGCTCAGCGGATGGAGTCATCTGGGGAGGGACGGAACAGTTCGCTGCGGCAGGACTGGAAAGTACCAAGGGGGTCTTCTTGGATGGTGTCAGAACCCCTCGCAGCTGATGTAAGCGCTGCGGATTTTGTGGAGGTCGTGGGCTGGGAGGATGAGAGAGAGAGATTATATAGCATTTTCAAAGAGAAATTCATTTTTTTTTAAGTTATTTTATATTTTATTTTTTAAAAGTTCGGGAACTTTTTGATCCTACTGTGTATATAGACATATAAATATTTACATAATTAGAAATTTTCTTAATGAAATGAATGACTATTATACAAAAAACTTTTTATCTATGTAAACAAATTAAATAGATAAAAAGAAAAGATTTTTTTTATAATAGTCACTCATTTCATTAAGAAAATTTCTAATTATGTAAATATTTATATGTCTATATACTGTTGTGTGTCAACAAGTAGCCGACGATAGTACACGGGAGCAGTACAAATTATTTTAATTTTTTCAATTTTAATTAATTACTTATCAGAGAAATGGCACCACAGAGAGGACGGGGTTAAATTGTATTTGACCATTGACCACCATTTCATGGCAATGCGTTAAATATAACATGCAGTTATCTTAAGTTTCTTGATCGGAATACACCGTGACGGAATTGTTTAACATGTCCTGCCTTAGCTACAGCTCCACCCCCTCCTACAACTGGCCCGGCGAGACCCCGAACAGCATGACCTTCCTGGACTGGACCAGAGTCCAGCACTGCACCAAATAAACCATCTGAGTAGTACATCCCCGCCTTTGTCTCATCAATACATTATCCTCTAGTTTCTTGTATAGTAGCCTGTTGAAGGATGTCATAGTCCGAAAGCTTACCGATTATACAGAACAAATAAAAGAAACTTGTCACTGAAAATTTTCTAAAGTTATGGCATATTATGATTTTTTTTTTAAATTTGTATAAATCCCAATTTGGTAATAATGAATGAGTACTGTACAGTGAACTAGAACTCACCCAACTTATATATGTGCAGCTCTGAGTCCCAGAAGGTTTATACCATCAAATCTTGCTATATAAAATGATATTTATCATTGTTGTTGTTATAACTTTAGTTAAAGTGATGCCATATAATACTTAGCTATAAATTGGATATCATTACCAGGTTGTTGTTATAAAAGAGGCTGGAATAAGGAGACTCCAGTGGGTGGTGAGGGAGAAAAGGTAAATCTCCCAATGTTGTGTGGTAGCTTCATTGTTGGAACACAATCTTCTTCTTTCTTATCTCCACACTGGGTGAAGTAGAATGCCTTTGTCATTAAGAATGGGAGCACTATTCAATGGCAGGCCGACTTAGCTCCAAAAGAAATGGCCGTCTCTGACATGAGCTGCTCATCCTGTATCCCTGGATTAGGAGCCCTTACAGGGTACTATCAGCCGGGCCAGCTGAGCCCATGTTTTTTAGTGAGCTTGTTACTGCTCCCCCTCATCTTTTTCATCCAGGATTGGGACCAGCAAAGGCGGAGTTTTGGAACACAGTTTTTTTTTTTAATTATCCCTAGTACACGTGGTACAGGCCATGATAATTATTGTGGGTAGTTAGCGACTGCTTTTACTGTAAGCGCACCACTTGTCTACACATGTGAGAAGCAGTTTGACTTTGCATTTACAAATGTGCCAGAGCCCCGTGTATAGTGAGTAGTGAAATGTGAGGATACCAGTGCATATTATAGTTGACTGTTGGAATTCCCCAACTTCCTAACAAAAGAGGTCGCCTCTAACATTTAAAGGCTGCTGTAAAAGGCTCTGTGTCACAACATTACTGGACGTTGTGGAGACTTGTGTCAACCACATCTGGGAGTAACCTGTACATCTATAGCCACGAGTCATTTATCTTCAGTATCTATTGTGGTCATCTACGGACAATAACTTTCCAGAATGGTTGCAAGGTTTTCCCACTATGTACTAAGTGTCAACCTGCAACCCCAAAACAAATTATTGACTGTATTGACTCATCCAATTGATGAGCTCTACTCTTCCCCGGCAGACACCATCAAAAGTCTCAAGCTTTACAGGCTTGATACCTTAATATGATTGAGTGGAGATAAGAAAGAAGAAGATCTATTGTGGTATTGTTATATTGATAACAAAAATATAATGCATTACCACATCACCTGCTATAATAAATAGAAAGTATTATAGATGCGTAGGATTCTTTTAAGATTTAAACCTTTTCCAAGAGGTCAGTATCAGTATAAAACATTCAATATTACAGCAGTATGGTTAATTAAACTGACAAACCACTTGGAGGGTTGACCACTGATGAGCCAGGCACTCCCATCATTAGATCATTGCAGTAAGGGCAGTAGAAAATGGATTTATTTTAAAAGAATCATACATGTCTAAAATATTTTGAATTTCTAATACAGTAGAACCTCCATGAGAAGACACTCGTGCTTGAGAATACCTCTCTAAAAAGGACAGTTTTCATTTGCAAAATTACCATTTTTACTATTTAGAAACTCTCTGGTAAATGGACACCTCTCCCTAAAGGACACATTGTCTCTGCAATTAGGTGTCCTTTACAGGGAGGTTCTACTGCAACAAAAATGTTTAGAATTTTGTTAAATAATGTTTTTGTGAGGATACAGCGGGGAGTAAAAAGGAGGATAATGGAAGGATTATATGGAAGGTTTGTAGAGTGGTTGACAAGGGATCAGGTCCTTCCAGGCCACTTGTGGGTCTTGGACCAAACTGAGATAGTTAGTGAACCTAAGATTGAAAATAAACTCTCACAAGCTATAGCAACATCATGTGTCATAGTCATAGATGGTCGAATATACACCTCCCCTCACCAACTCTGTGTCATAGATGGTCAAATATACACCTCCCCTCACCAACTCTGTGTCATAGATGGTCAAATACACACCTCCCCTCACCAACTCTGTGTCATAGATGGTCAAATACACACCTCGCCTCACCAACTCTGTGTCATAGATGGTCAAATACACACCTCCCCTCACCAACTCTGTGTCATAGATGGTCAAATACACACCTCACCAACTCTGTGTCATAGATGGTCAGATACACACCTCCCCTCACCAACTCTGTGTCATAGATGGTCAAATACACACCTCGCCTCACCAACTCTGTGTCATAGATGGTCAAATACACACCTCCCTTCACCAACTCTGTGTCATAGATGGTCAAATACACACCTCGCCACACCAACTCTGTGTCATAGATGGTCAAATACACACCTCCCCTCACCAACTCTGTGTCATAGATGGTCAAATACACACCTCGCCTCACCAAATCTGTGTCATAGATGGTCAGATACACACCTCCCCTCACCAACTCTGTGTCATAGATGGTCAGATACACACCTCCCCTCACCAACTCTGTGTCATAGATGGTCAAATACACACCTCCCCTCACCAACTCTGTGTCATAGATGGTCAAATACACACCTCGCCTCACCAACTCTGTGTCATAGATGGTCAAATACATACCTCCCTTCACCGACTCTGTGTCATAGATGGTCAAATACACACCTCCCTTCACCGATTCTGTGTCATAGATGGTCAAATACACACCTCACCAACTGTGTCATAGATGGTCAAATACACACATCCCTTCACCAACTCTGTGTCATAGATGGTCAGATACACACCTCCCCATACCAACTCTGTGTCATAGATGGTCAAATACACACCTCACCTCACCAACTCTGTGTCATAGATGGTCAAATACACACCTCCCTTCATCAACTCTGTGTCATAGATGGTCAAATACACACCTCACCAACTCTGTGTCATAGATGGTCAGATATACACCTCACCAACTCTGTGTCATAGATGGTCAAATACACACCTCACCAACTCTGTGTCATAGATGGTCAAATACACACCTCACCAACTCTGTGTCATAGATGGTCAAATACACACCTCACCAACTCTGTGTCATAGATGGTCAAATACACACCTCACCAACTCTATGTCATAGATGGTCAGATACACACCTCCCCTCACCAACTCTGTGTCATAGATGGTCAAATACACACCTCCCCTCACCAACTCTGTGTCATAGATCGTCAAATACACACCTCCCCTCACCAACTCTGTGTCATAGATGGTCAAATACACACCTCCCCTCACCAACTCTGTGTCATAGATGGTCAGATACACACCTCACCTCACCAACTCTGTGTCATAGATGGTCAAATACACACCTCACCAACTGTGTCATAGATGGTCAGATACACACCTCCCTTCACCAACTCTGTGTCATAGATGGTCAAATACACACCTCACCAACTCTGTGTCATAGATGGTCAAATACACACCTCACCAACTCTGTGTCATAGATGGTCAGATACACACCTCACCTCACCAACTCTGTGTCATAGATGGTCAAATACACACCTCCCCTCACCAACTCTGTGTCATAGATGGTCAGATACACACCTCACCTCACCAACTCTGTGTCATAGATGGTCAAATACACACCTCACCAACTGTGTCATAGATGGTCAGATACACACCTCCCTTCACCAACTCTGTGTCATAGATGGTCAAATACACACCTCACCAACTCTGTGTCATAGATGGTCAAATACACACCTCCCCTCACCAACTCTGTGTCATAGATGGTCAAATACACACCTCACCAACTCTGTGTCATAGATGGTCAAATACACACCTCACCAACTCTGTGTCGTAGATGGTTAAATACACACCTCACCAACTCTGTGTCATAGATGGTCAAATACACACCTCACCTCACCAACTCTGTGTCATAGATGGTCAAATACACACCTCACCAACTCTGTGTCATAGATGGTCAAATACACACCTCCCCTCACCAACTCTGTGTCATAGGTCAAATACACACCTCCCCTCACCAACTCTGTGTCATAGATGGTCAAATACACACCTCACCAACTCTGTGTCATAGATGGTCAGATACACACCTCACCAACTCTGTGTCATAGATGGTCAGATACACACCTCACCAACTCTGTGTCATAGATGGTCAAATACACACCTCCCCTCACCAACTCTGTCATAGATGGTCAAATACACACCTCCCCTCACCAACTCTGTCATAGATGGTCAGATACACACCTCCCTTCACCAACTCTGTGTCATAGATGGTCAAATACACACCTCACCAACTTTGTGTCATAGATGGTCAAATACACACCTCCCCTCACCAACTCTGTGTCATAGATGGTCAAATACCCACCTCGCCTCACCAACTCTGTGTCGTAGATGGTTAAATACACACCTCACCAACTCTGTGTCATAGATGGTCAAATACCCACCTCACCAACTCTGTGTCATAGATGGTCAAATACACACCTCACCAACTTTGTGTCATAGATGGTCAAATACACACCTCCCCTCACCAACTCTGTGTCATAGATGGTCAAATACCCACCTCGCCTCACCAACTCTGTGTCGTAGATGGTTAAATACACACCTCACCAACTCTGTGTCATAGATGGTCAAATACACACCTCACCAACTCTGTGTCATAGATGATCAAATACCCACCTCACCTCACCAACTCTGTGTCGTAGATGGTTAAATACACACCTCACCAACTCTGTGTCATAGATGGTCAAATACACACCTCACCTCACCAACTCTGTGTCATAGATGGTCAAATACACACCTCACCTCACCAACTCTGTGTCATAGATGGTCAAATACACACCTCACCTCACCAACTCTGTGTCATAGATGGTCAAATACACACCTCACCAACTTTGTGTCATAGATAGTCAAATACACACCTCCCCTCACCAACTCTGTGTCATAGATGGTCAAATACCCACCTCGCCTCACCAACTCTGTGTCGTAGATGGTTAAATACACACCTCACCAACTCTGTGTCATAGATGGTCAAATACCCACCTCACCAACTCTGTGTCATAGATGGTCAAATACACACCTCACCAACTTTGTGTCATAGATGGTCAAATACACACCTCCCCTCACCAACTCTGTGTCATAGATGGTCAAATACCCACCTCGCCTCACCAACTCTGTGTCGTAGATGGTTAAATACACACCTCACCAACTCTGTGTCATAGATGGTCAAATACACACCTCACCAACTCTGTGTCATAGATGGTCAAATACCCACCTCACCTCACCAACTCTGTGTCGTAGATGGTTAAATACACACCTCACCAACTCTGTGTCATAGATGGTCAAATACACACCTCACCTCACCAACTCTGTGTCATAGTGGTCAAATACACACCTCACCTCACCAACTCTGTGTCATAGATGGTCAAATACACACCTCGCCTCACCAACTCTGTGTCATGATGGTCAAATACACACCTCACCTCACCAACTCTGTGTCGTAGATGGTCAAATACCCACCTCGCCTCACCAACTCTGTGTCATAGATGGTCAAATACACACCTCCCCTCACCAACTCTGTGTCATAGATGGTCAAATACCCACCTCGCCTCACCAACTCTGTGTCATAGATGGTCAAATACCCACCTCGCCTCACCAACTCTGTGTCATAGATGGTCAAATACCCACCTCACCTCACCAACTCTGTGTCATAGATGGTCAAATACACACCTCACCTCACCAACTCTGTGTCGTAGATGGTCAAATACACACCTCACCTCACCAACTCTGTGTCATAGATGGTCAAATACACACCTCGCCTCACCAACTCTGTGTCATGATGGTCAAATACACACCTCACCAACTCTGTGTCATAGATGGTCAAATACACACCTCCCCTCACCAACTCTGTGTCATAGATGGTCAAATACACACCTCCCCTCACCAACTCTTTGTCATAGATGGTCAAATACACACCTCCCTTCACCATCTCTGTGTCATAGATGGTCAGATACACACCTCCCCTCACCAACTCTGTGTCATAGATGGTCAAATACACACCTCACCAACTCTGTGTCATAGATGGTCAAATACACACCTCACCAACTCTGTGTCATAGATGGTCAAATACACACCTCACCAACTCTGTGTCATAGATGGTCAAATACACACCTCCCCTCACCAACTCTGTGTCATAGATGGTTAAGAAATAATGTCTTACATAAAAAACCACCTGTAACTATTTACACTAATGGACAAAACTTAAGGAAGTTGTATCATTTAGCTTCTATATTGGGTTTGAGACAATAACTCTGAAAACTACACTCATTGACAAAACTTAAGGAAGTTGTAGCATTTAGCATGTATATCAGGATTCAGACAATAATTATTGGAAGATATTTGATGCACAGTGACCTTTATTGAAGACATGAGATAACTAAGTGTGAACAAAATTGCCTCCATTCGTCTACTGACCCCCAAGCTGATCTTAAATGCTCTAAATATACATCTATCACATGAGACCAAATAAGTATTCTTCTTTCTTATCTCCACTCAATCATATTGGGTTGTCAAGCTTGTAAAGTTGAGACTTTTGATGGTGTCTGTTGACAACCATCATGATTGGGTGAAGTAGAATGCGTCTGCCTTTGTCATTAAGACTGGGAGCACTACTCAGTGGCAGGCCGACTTAGTTCCAAAAGAAATGGCCGCCTCTGACATGAGGAACAGACGCCATGTGCAGCCGCTCCTAACATGGAGTACAAACACTGCTCATCCTGTATCCCCGGGCCAGCTGAGCCCAGGTTTTTTAGCGAGCTTGTTACTGCTCCTTTTCTCCTTTTTCATCCGGGCTTGGGACCGGAAAAGGCGGAGTTACCAAATAAATAAATTTTATGGACACTTCTATAGCCATTGCACAGTTACCATCTTCAAACAAAAGTACTGAATGATAAGGCACAGTTTTGATTATAGATTATAGCTACAAAAAAATAAGACCTAATCCAAATAAATTAATAGGGTGTGAATTTTTGGTAACTGCATTGTTACCATCGTCAGACAAAAGAATAAAATAAAATAAAATTCTTTGTCTGATGATGGTAACGAGGCTGTAACCGAAATGTCACAAACTATTAATTTATTTGGATTTGGTTTTATTTTTTGTAGCTAAAAGTACTGAATGATGATAACAACCCTGGCATTGAAACCTCCCATGTAATTTAATCACAGTAGAACCTCCCTGTGAAGGACAACACCTAGTTGCAGAGCCAAAATGTCCCTATAGATAGGTGTCCTCTTATTGGAGCATTGCTATTTTTTTATGTTAAAAAAAGAAAAAAGCTGTAAAAAAATATATTCTTTTTTCAACTTATTATTCCTTGTTCTATTACACAATGTCATGGAGACACATGTATCTTGTTTAGGATTAGTTGTGGTATAAGTCGTGGACCACCATACATGAGAGTAGATGGTCTGGGGTTGTTTCCTCCTTTTTGCATATGGTACATGTTGGGAAGATCTTAATCCTGTATTCAAATTTGATCTGAATTGTGTGTCCCCGGGAAAGACATGCAACATCTCCACGGGTTAGGTTGGCCCCAGGTCTCTCAGCCAGGTACCAATGGTGAGGTAAATTAAAGAATTCTTCCTTCATAGAGACCTTTTTTTTGTACATATAAATACAGTTAAACCTGTCTATAGCGCCCCCTTATTACCTTGCAGCTTGAATCAAACACTTAAAAGGAAAGGCTAGAGAGAACTTGACCTGACAAAGAATAGCTGGGGGAGCCGACAGAAAGTATGTATTTATAGGAAAATTATAAAAACTGGCAGAATCAGCTTCCTCTCGCCTAGATAACAGACTTCCTACTTGCAACACCCGATAAGTAATGCCATTGGTCGATTGTCTTCGATCTTTAAATGCGATTGAAATTTGAGTACAAACTATAGTGGTTTTAACATTTTACAAACATTTCCATCAGCCTGCTACGAGATACTCTAGTCACCACATTTATCCTTGGAGACATCCCCAACAACTGGCTAGTTAGATGATGAGATACAATTTGAATTATAGTTTAAAGACATAAGGTAACAAGGCCGAATCTCAATAAATTTTGTGTGATGTTTCTGTTACAGCTGTGTTGTAATCCTTAGCATTATTAAAAACCATACTGTCATTATATTTTATCATTCATTACTTTGTCTGAAAATGGTACCAAAGCATTATGCGCCATTTTTAAAATTTTTATTTGGTCCCGTTTCCTCTCTCTCTTATACAGTAAAACCTCCCTGTAGAGGACACCTAATTGTAGAGCCAAAGTGTCTTTTAAGGAGAGGTATCTTCTTTATTGGAGAGTTGCTAAAGAGTAAAAATGGTCATTTTCCTAATGAAAACTGTCCTTTATAGAGAGGTGTCTTCTAGTGTGAGTGTCCTCTCATTGAGGTTGTCCTAGTGTATTTCAAACACTCATCAAATCACCCATTTGTATCAGTAATTGAGACTGGAAGGATAGGAACTATAGCAAGTCTACTAGGTGTAACCTCTGCAGAGAGAAAGTTTTTGTGAACACATCTAATGTGGAGGAAATCTACATTCAATGTGAACACACCAAGTCATTTCCCCTGGCAGACTTCAATAACACCTCACATAGTTCTTGTATTATTATCTCTAGTAGACATGGTACAGGCCATGATAATCATGGTGGGGAGTAGTAAGCAACTTCTTTTACTGTGAATGTACCACATGTCTACACATGTGAAAGGCAGTTCAACTTTTGCACTTACAAATGTGCCAAAGCCCTGTTTGGTTATTGCACTTGCTGGTGGGGTTGGACTTTTTCAAAAATAAAGGCCACTGAAACTTTTTTTTAATTATAAAAAAGTGCCCAATGCGCAGGATTAGATCCCAGGTTGTAGCACTCGAAACATGGTGGTGATGGTGGCAAACACAGCCTGGACCTGTGATCCTGAGCCCAATGAATTGAAATTTTTCTAAAATGATAAATTGGCCACTAATTAATTGCTCAACCCCACCAGTGAGTGCAAAGTAACCAAACTGGGCTCTCTGACACCTTGTAAGTGTAGAATTCAACTGCTTTCAACATCTGTAGGTATGTAGTGTACTTGGAGTAAAAGCTGTCACAAACAATCATGATTATGACTATAATATTCTTCTTGGAAATATTTAGACGAGAAGACGAAATAAAAGAAGAGTTTCTTTTAATAGAAATATATCAAAGCAAGCTTTCGGGCAAAAAACCCTTCTACAGGCGTGATTACAGCATCAATTATAGTGCCAAGTTTCATGCTGTAATCACGCCTGTAGAAGGGTTTTTTGCCCGAAAGCTTGCTTTGATATATTTCTATTAAAAGAAACTCTTCTTCTTTTATTTCGTCTTCTTGTCTAAATCATGATTATAATACAAGAAAATAAGACCTAATCCAAATAATTTAATAGTGTGTGACAATGCTGCTCCCGAAATGTCACACACTATTAAATTATTTGGATTAGGTCGTATTTTCTTGCATTATAATCTATAATCCAAATTGTGCTTTATCAATCATGATTATCATAGCCTACACTACCTTGAGACAAGTAAAAATAAACTAGGTAATGGCAATATGTTAATTTTGTTATAATATGAAATGTTGTAACTCGTTAGTTGTTACCATTGAAGATATTAACAAATGGTGCGACCTCCATGTTTTTACAGCCCCTGTGTTAATACTAAAAAAAAGCATTTACAACTTCAATAGTATTGAAACTGGCAAAAGTGATAGTTATAGAAAACTTATAAAAATTCGAAACTATTATAGACGCATATGATTCTTTTTAAAAATTAAACAATTTCTACTGCCCTTACTGAAATGGAAAAATTAATAGGAGGGCCTGGCTCATCAGTGGTGAACCCTCCTAAACTTATGTTTGGTTTATTGATCTATATCTAGGTTGATAATAGTTGAACTAAAATAGGCTAAAGAATATGGAGACCAACAAATGAGCGAAGTGTATATGTGATGTGAATAGAGTGTTTACCATTACTCTGTGCTTGCTACCTAGTCCAACTGCTATATCTTTTATCTAACATCCCCAGTTAACAAAGTATGAAAACTTAATATAAAAGGATAGAACTGGCTGACGGCATGGGAAGTCCAATGAAGCAAGGCTCCTGCAATAATATCTCTCAATATTCCACAGATTTACAAGAAAATAAGACAATACATCCAAATAAATTAATATTTTACATTTCAGTAACAGCATTATTATCATTAGACAAAAGAATAAATTAGAAAAAATATCACAGCATGTTCTTAAATAGTACTGTTATCAAGTGTATAAACAAGATAGCAGATAAGAAAGATAAAGTTTTCTAAGACAAGCTGAATTTTCTTGTAGTTCTAATCTATAATCCAAATGGAAGATCTTTTCCATCCATCAAATAAAGGCAGGGAATACCATGGTAGATTTGAGATATTACTTCCCATGTGGTGGGACCTAGTTGTTGTTGTTGTGTCCAATGAAGAGCCTCAGATGTCTTCATACATCTCTATCACAGCAGTTACAATGTCCACTATCTTGGGTGTGTAAAGCTGCTGCTCTGGGTCTATGTCAATTTTCTGCAAGGTTGCGGCCATTGCTGGGCATGAGAATATGTGGGAGGACCTAGTGGCACACAATAAGCAGTAACTACTTGCTACAAGATGTCATGGAAGATGGGCTTATGTATGGAAGAGGAAGGAAGAGAATCTAAGTAATTGACAAGGCCCTGAGAATGGTGCTAAATCAAACAAGAGACAGCTGAAAGAAACATGGTGGAATACATACCTGAGGTATCTGCCACAAGGGCAAACAGCTCTGAGATAAGATAGCACCAGGGCTAGTCAATGTTTGGGGGGGCTCTGGTAATTGCTCTTTGTGTAGAGGCCTCACCAGACCACCTCTTGGACCTCACAGGACCTATATTCCACAACCCTACCAATATTTTAAATTTGATCAATGAATTTAGTCTCCATGACCTTGTATAATTATACAATGGGATAATAATTTTAAAAAACTCTAGGTGTAGAGATTGGTAATAAGACCACATCCAAATAAATAAACTGTAAGTGAAGTTACAGAAGACTATTTGGTCTTGTTACCTTAGGTTTTTAATCTTTAATCTTTAAATTGCACCTTATCTTCTTCTTCTTTATCTCCACACTGGGTGAAGTAGAATGTGTCTACCTTTGTCATTAAGACTGGGAGCACTACTCAGTGGCAGGCTGACTTAGCTCCAAAATAAATGGCCGCCTTAGGAGCCAGGAGCCCTTACAGGGTACTATCAGCCGGGCCAGCTGAGTCCAGGTTTTTTAGCGAGCTTGTTACTTCTCCCCCTCCTCCTTTTTCATCCGGGCTTGGGACCGGAAAAGGCGGAGTTACCTTATCATAATAATGTATATTGAAGCGTTAAACTTGGGGGTTGTTGCCCTTCAGGCTAAAAATCCTGGGTAACCACATCTAGCCACACACCACAGGTTCCATATAAGATGGCCTTACTGTATATTCTACTGCAATTTGTTTGCCAAATACAGCTGTGCAGTAAACTCAACGATGGAGCTTGAGTCCCTGGTTGTGGAGTCTAACACACTTGAGAGGCTTGGCATAAAATTAGTGTAAAATTTATTTAGAGCCAATTTGAATGAAATACAATTTTCCAGACTTAAGTCTGGTCATCTACGGACAATGACTTTCCAGAATGGTTGCAAGGTTTTCCCACTATGTACTAAGTGCAATTCTCAGCCTGCAACCCCAAGACATATTATTGACTGTATTGACTCATTCATTGATGAGCTCTACTCATCCCCGACAGATACCATCAAAAGTCTCAAGCTTTACAAGCTTGATACCTTAATATGATTGAGTGGAGATAAGAAAGAAGATGAAATACCATCATTTTCTGCAAAAAGTTCATTTAATATTATTGTGGGAAACTTGACATTATTTTTTATAGATTTTCTGCAATTTCTGATGAAAATATTATATGTAAATATGTTAGGGGTTGGTGTCTCTCTTGAAGGTGGTAAACATAATGAAACATTATGATAAGGCACAATTTAGATTATAAACACAAGGTAATAAGACTAAATCCAAATAAATATAAAATAATAAAATAAATCTTCACTACTTTTGTCTGAAGATGGTAACAACTCTGTTACCGAAATGTCACACACTATTTGGATTTGGTCCATTTGGTCCAACATTGTTTTCCTCATCCTGCACTTGGACAAACAATGCTGCCAGTTTATTCATGGGTTTACTCTGTGTCTGCGGTGGGAGAGAACTTGGCTACACCACTTGTTCCAACAGTGGTTATTAAAACATTATGTGTCGAACTGCTTTTCACATGTGTAGACATGTGGTGCGCTTACAGTAAAAGCAGTCGCTAACTACCAACCATGATTATCATGGCCTGTACCACGTGTACTAGGGATAAGCAAAAAAAAAACCATTATGTTACCAAGTGATACTGTATTAATCACAAACTCTACCTTGTGTCATGATACACACACAAGTCTTTATTAAGACATTCCATCTTATACAGATGATTCTCATGTTAGAAATGGATCTAAAAAGAAATGAGAAGCAGGGGAAGAAATTGAATCCTCGCTCAGAAAAGAGAAAAAGGTTGAAGGAGATTTTAAATAGAAAAATAAGAAAAGAATATCTATGTACAAAAGACTATATACATTGTTTTGCGTGCATAGAACACAGTGGAGAAGTAATTATTGAGTAAATGGTTGCATCTTGTGAAGAAAGAATATTTACACCCAGTTCAGTTACTTTGTTAGGTATTTTTTCCTCCTTGAAGTCTGTCATGGTACACAATTTAGAAAGATTTGCGCAATAAGACAACTTGTGACCATAGTGTAGCTGTTCCCCTATCAGTGTATAGAAATCTACCCCACTTGTCCAAAATGTAGCTTGG